>WBMW01006372.1:537498-614078 GCA_013396635.1 Penelope pileata
GGTATATGGGACTGCAAAGCATAGAAAACAGACCTTCCTGTCCCTGGCTATGCACACTTTGGCTTTTTTCCCATTAACCTGCTTTTCTGGTTACAATTCTAGCCTGGGCTTTCTTGAAATGCTTCTGGGATCCAGTTAGAAGCTAGCAAGGGTGAATTGTGGTAGCATTTTTCTGATGCAGTTCAAGCTATAGATTTCCTTCTCTGGCAGACTGGCAGCTGGTCCTTTTATAGAGTATCTCATAGCTGCAATTGTGAGGGGACAGTCCAGAAGTCCATTATGCATGTTTCTGTTTTTATTGCACTAGCAAAGTTCAGACATCTGTCAGGTATCGTTGTCAATTAGAAACTCACTGGTCTCTTCTATGCAAGTAGAGGATTGGGGAAACAGAGTTCTTAAATGCAGTACATAGTGGGATGCGTCAAGAAACATTTATTTGGAGTAGAGTGGAAAGCAGCACTCAGTTGTATATCAAGAAGGGACTCTAGGAAAATGTTTTTGTTCAAGTTCTCTCCTACTCAACAGAATCTGTGCAAGTGCCTGTGCTGGTGTAAGGGCCTGCTGTGTGCCAAAGAAGGATGAATGATCTGTTATTATCTCATAAAACTATAGTCCATTTCCTTTGCTTACAAGCCACGTGAGGAATAGTTTATCCACTGTTCATGGTTTAAGACCAATGCATAGAAACTAAACAGATTTGGATGCTGAAGCACTTTAATCTCAAATGTATGCAGCTAACCAAATAGATGATCTCCATGTGCTGTGGGAAGAGAAGTGCAGGGACGGAAAGAAGCTGAGTGAATTGGCATAATATTTCCTTACATGACCTTCCTCTTCAGTAGGAGAAAAGATGAGGTCCAGAAAAACAAAAAACGGGGTGGGTCAGCATACCAGTGCCAGCTGTGCTGGGCAGGGCAGGCTCATGGCATTTCCTAGTTTATTTTCAGTTTCCCTGGATTCCCTGGATTTCGGAGACATGGTCCCAAATGCCAGTACAGGACTGTAGAGTCCTTCTGGAGTCTCCCCAGTTCTCTTTTTTAAGCTTTCCTAGTTAAAGGACTGGGTAGAGAATATCTCTTTGGGGACTAATTTGCTCAAACTCTGTTGTCATTCTCTGATTTGCTGTCACCATTGTTGGTGCTAAACATTCCCTTGTTCAGGACCCTTCTGGATGCATTACATTTCTTTGTTATTAGCAAGTGGTTTGCCTAGCTTGGCTATCTATTTCCTTGAGCAAATACAAATTACTCAAGGTCCACTCTGTTGTTTAGAACAAGATGTTGATCATATTTTGTATATTTCTGACCTAATCTACTGAAAATTTTATTCAAGTTAGCAGCTAACAGCTATGCTAACCAGGTTTAACTTATGCTAACTGCAACATTGCACATCATCCTATTTCTCTGTGGCAAAACAAACAGAGTGCGTCCAAAAAAACGCTGAGTGATTTTTCTGTGACTGAGCAATCCCTTGGAACACACAGAACTGGCAGAAATCTTTCTTCCTTTGCTTTCAGGAAATATAGTTTTACAGAACCAAAAAGCTCTGCAAGGACACATCAATGTAGCTGATAACGTTTCCAGGCAGGCAAGGCAAGTAGCCTAATAGTCAGCCTGCAAATCCCCAACCTTCCTATTCCTGCAGTCTAGCAATCTACCAGACTTTTAGCTTGCCAGGTTTCCTGGGTTTCAGTTTGCTTTGCTAACTTTCCCACTAGTATCATAGTTTGCTTGGCTACCTCAGGTCACTGTGAGAAGCAAACTAGAAAATTCCTGTCCTCCCAGAACAGCACATTACACTTGTCGTCTCAGGTTTTGATCATTTTTGTCCAAAGGCCCAGTAAAAAGGACAATGTAAGAAAACAAAATTTGTTTTCTAGCATCTCATCACTCTTTGCATTATGAAATTACTGAGAAGAAATGCAGATCTTCCAACAAACAAGCTCAGCCAATAATATGTCTAGAGAGGCTGAAGCTTTCCTTAGAGCTGGAAGGAAGAAACGATGGTGACCAGGAGTTTCTGTGGTTACAATAGAAAAATCCACACTGTAACTCTTGGTTCACTCAATCAGACAGGGAATGGAAATGGCAGTAGGCTGGTTCCAAACACACTGACATTGGGAACTCTAGGATACTGCTTGCTCCGTTTTCATCTTTTGATTTTTTATCCATCCTACTTGACCTAACTCTGAGTTACTTTCTGTTTAAGTTTTCTCTCACCCTTGGCCATTTCTCAGCCCACTGCCAAAATCCTCACAGGGCTATCAAACTCTCATTTTGATCACTTCTATTCTACTCTATTCTCAAGGACTCCAGGAGTACTAACTTTACTTTCCGAAGTTACTGGGGCAAGTCTTTCTCTATCATTTCATCAAAGAAACCATGAGGTTTTTGACTGTCAGGTTCAGGTCCATTAAATTAACTCTAGTACTTACAGTTTGTTGATATGTGCCTCAGAATACTTCATGATGAGACATCAAAAATTAGCACATGATGAAAATTCATGTGGAACTAAGGAAGACAGGACCATGAGGAAAGGAGAAAAAATATTGTGCCAGTGCTTAAAAAGAAGAGCAACAAACCTGATTATCTTCTAAAGTGTCTAACATGATCCAACAGATACATTTTAGATGTGAAAGTTAAATGAGAAATCTGTTAATATGTGCTAAAAGAAGACTGAGCCAAATTTCCATTGACATGACTGGAAATGACCAGGGGTTTGCTTCTAAGAAAGGAAGTCTTATGTTTCTTAGGGAAGGTAGATTTGCTGCTTAAACATGAAGGAACTAGAAGATTTTTTTGCTTTTTCCCCCTTATATTTATTACTTCTTATAGCCCTGAACTGTGCATAAAAAATGATCACAAGGCAAAGTACCATTGTTAGCTATAAAATGGGAAGCTCTTACTTAGATCCAAGCTCTTTAAATGCTATATTGGAAAATGTTTGTTTATAAGCTCCTAGCAACAGTCAGCAATTTTAACGATGTAATTAGACTTGCCTCTGGCTGGCCCTGTAAGGCTAGTATTTTATCATTATTGGTTTAAACCTTCAATGTAACAATAGTGGGTCTCACCATAAAGTCAATGGTTCACAGTAGACTAGAGAACTACATACTGGAAAATGTTCATAAAAAGTAAAGCACACAGACAGAGATAAAAGTAATTAAAATGAGGTTATCAACATTTTGGCAGAGAATAAAATTTAAACGTTCAGGCCCAGAGGTTAAATGATTTGCAAACTAAATTAAAGAATAATTGCACTTTACACCCAAGGAATGAAAAAATGAAAAGACAAGTAACATTGCCACAATATCAGTTCTCAAGAATTCTCAATTCTTCTGTGGATTTTTCCTCTTTGGACTACTGTAAGAAGATGCTTTCTGGATCTTGGCCAGTGGCATTATCCAAATAAGGAGTCAAAATGAAGTTCAAGTCAAGAATTACTGCAAGGTAAGGTTTCAAAACCACATCTCAGTGCTGTGACTTACACTGCCATGGTATCAAACAAACAAAATACCTTTGGTATCAATTGATAACTATTGGTATATTTCCCAGGAGATCTTGTAGTAAGGGAAGTCACACCTAATGCATAAGGGACAAAAAAGAAATTATCAGCTATGAAAGAGCAAGAAGAATGATCTGGGGAACTATAGGCTGATCAGCCTCACCTTGATCCATAGCAAAATTATGGAGCAAGTCCTTATGAAAGCTATTCCTGTGCACATAAACAACAAGGTGATTGAGAACAGTCAGCATGGACTTTACCAACCTCACTGTCTTCTAGAATGAAACGACTGCCTCAATGGACGGGGAGACTAACCACTGGTGAACATGTTTTTCACCTTGACTTCATTAAAGCTTTTGTTTAATTAGAGACTCCCACAGAATCCTTGTAGCCAGTCGGGGGAGATATGACCTGAATGAGAAGAATGCAAGATGGATTACCACACTCAAGTGGTAAAAGTTCAAGGTTTAGCTTGAAGGTCAGCTATGAGCTGTTTGTGTGTGCATATAGGGGGGCAATATCAGTTAATATCTTTATCAATGGCCTGGATGATGGGACAGAATGCACTCTCAACAAGTTTGTGCATGACATTAAACTGGACGGAGTGGTTGGTAAGTTGGAGGGTACAACTGTTAGTCAGAGGGACTTCCACAGGCTGGAAGAATAGGCCAACAGGAAAAATAAGAGTGCAGCGATCAGAAATGCAGTCTTGTAACTGGGATGGGAAAACATAATGTAACAGTAGAGGCCAGGAACTGATTGGCAGAGAAGGAGCTCTACAGAAAAGATCTGGAAGTCCCTTTGGACAAGCTGAGCATGAGCCAGCAGTGCACCTTTGCAGCAAAAGACTAATCACATCCCAGCTTGCATTATTAAGACAGTAACCTAAAGGTAAAGGGAAGTGGTTATTCAACTATACACAATATTCAGGAGAGACCACCTTTGGCACACTGTGTCTTCTTTGGGGCTCCTCAACAGAAGAGAGAGGTCAACAAACTGAAGTCCAGAATAGGTCTGCCAAGATTTCTGTGAGATCAGACCATGACATACAAAGGGAAGCAATTCACAGGCTTTTTTCACAGTGTTACAGAAAAAAAGACAGAGGCAGACCTTTCTCAGAGATGTACAATGGAAGAGTAAGAGACAATGATTGTTAGTTGCAACATGGGAAATTCTGGTTTGACATAAGCAAAAATTCTCTGCCACTCTGTTTGAGTGGCTGCACACTCAAACAGTCTGCTCAGAAAGGCTGTAGAATCTCTAGCCATTCTCGACGATTTTCAAAACTCAATCAGAAAATACCCTTTCCAAATTCTGAAATTAACCTTCCTTTGAGTAAGAGGTTAGACTGTATGACCTCCATAGGCCACCTCCAAACAAAAATGTTCTAGAGTCTATTGTCCCTTTAAATTGTGATCTAGACTTTCCTATGCTAAATTTTGTTCAATTCACCATGCAGCTAGACTTAGCTTAAATAAAAATAAAATGAACAGGACAGGATCCCTGGCTGAATCTCAATCCAGTAAATCTGTAAAGAAAGATGTATCATCTCAGCATAGAACAGAAATATTTTAAGGTAAGAATTCAACCAAGAATATTTCCTAAGTGGCATTGTATCACTGAATGTTTTTTACAGGTGTTAATTCAAACATTTTGCTATACAGCACAGCCAACAAGTAGAACAGATAAACTCTGAGATCATACCAACATGAATGGATTGCCCAGTCCAGTGCTACTGCAGTCACTCTGGTGGGTCCCCACAGGAAGTGGTTCTGACCTAGTACATCGGGATCCTGGCAGTCCAGGAAAGGTTCTTACCACATATTTACACTGTGACAACAGAGCAGAATTTAGCCCTTGTACTCAATGATACGTAATATTTTTTATTTCCTTTCAAGCAGAGATAAGTATCTTCTAGATTTCAGAAAAAACTGCATCATATAGTCAAGCTATCCCACTCTTTCAACAGCACCAGAAGAAAATGAAAACCTGAAAGCTCACGAAGACTTGAGTCACATTTCCATTTCCATTAAAATTTTATCTTCAGTCTTTCCACTCATGTACCTCCCAGTATCAGGTGCTGAAACTAGTGCTTCTGGAACAAATAATTTCTTGACACAAGAGGCACAGATGGATTGTAAGTAATTTGTACTTGAAGTGCAGGCACTAATGCTGTCAATGACCCATTTGTTTTTTCTTGCCCTTCCACTACTCCTGCAAAACACTTACAATAGAATACCTTGTCTTCAGTCATGACCACTTTGAGAAATGCAGTGGTGTACTGTAGAAGTCATTTAACTGAAACACCAGTATAGAAAGCTGTAAATATGCACTGACTCTCATAAGGAAGCAAAGTAACAAGTTGCTTAGCAGAAAATAACAATGGAAAAGAAAGCAGTCTCTTTCTCATGCCAATGTTTTAATCATGAATGTATGTCTAAGCTTGTTCTAAGAGACTCTCTGATTTTTTCAAGGGAAATCATCTGCTTGAATACAGAGGCTAAACCAGCATGACTGAGACCAAGGACACTATCAGACTGATATCTGATGCTACATGTCTGCAGCAGCTGTCATTTCAAGGATGATTTCAAAAAACATTACTGTAAAACCGAACAAGGTTGTGAACTTGAGTCATTTACATTTGACCTAGCTTTTAAGCGACCTCCAAGGATTTTAGAGCATCAAACATTGTTCACTAAGTAAATAAATAAGCATGAATGTTCATTTTCATCACCTATGGAAGCACAAACATTTACAGAGGGACTTAATAAAGTCTAAAACACCAACACTTGGGCATTTGAGTACTGCACACAACATCCAGGTGACAAAAGAAAAATGTGTTAATAGTTTTGCACTGCTTAGATTTTATTGTAGATAGCATCCACTCTAATAACAGAATTATTTATTTTCACAGTCTACAAATCATGTCACTCTCTAGACCAAAAGAACAATGAACGTCTATAATCATTCCTTACTCATTAAATATAATTGAATCTCAATTTTGTTTCTGAAAACTTTTTCAAGGTTATTAAACAGGTGAGTTAAGTGGGTTGTTTGTGCCACTCAATATCTCTCTCTTGTTTTTCATTTCTGTTTCTGTCTGACAGTTTTACAGAACAGCAATTATTAGCATATCCATAGTAGCAGCATTGTAGCTATTAAAAATGTTACAGTTTAGAGCAATGTTTTTAACAATTCACCAGAGCCATGTTTAAAATACGCTGACCACTCAGTAATTTTTACCAAGTTTCCTCACTCCAAATAGTTTGATACAACCTTTTAGACACAGATCCAGGATGTTCTGCATTTTCTAAGAAAAGGTGTTTTCTTCCTCGCACATCTTCTTTGTGCTAATTAGTGATTCAAATCTCAATACTCCTAGGATTATCAGTATTCTCTATTTATAATACTTAATGTTGCCTACAGGTGATTCTTGTGTTTATCAGTGCTTAAAAGGTGTTCTAATATCTAGTAAAGTCTTTGTGAGAAAGGCGGGGGGGGGTGGTCCACCATTGGCTAAATTGATTCCTGTATATTCTTGACAACAAATTATCTTGGTTTTACAATCACAGAATCATTTGAGTTGGAAGAGACCATTAAAGGTCATCCAGTCCAACTGCCCTGCAACGAACAGGGACACGTACAGCTAGAACAGGTTGCTCAGAGCCCCATCCAGCCTCACCTTGAATGTCTCCAGGGACAGAGCATCCACCACCTCTCTGGGCAGCCTGTTCCAGTGCTTCACTACCCTCATCATAAAAAACATTTTTTTTTAAATATATTCAATCAAATCTCCCCTCTTTTAGTTTAAAACCATTTCCCCTTGTCCTATCACCACAGGTCCTGCTAAAGAGTCTGTCCCCCTCTTTCTTACAATCCCCTTTAGATACACTGAAAGGCTGCCATCAGGTCTCCCCAGAGCCTTCTCCAGCCTGAACAGCCCCAGCTCCCTCAGCGTGACCTGTTAGGGGAGGTGTTCCATCCCATGGGTCATTTTTGTGGACCTCCTCTGGACATGCTCCAACAGGTCCATGTCTCTCCTGTGCTGAGCACTCCACCTCTGGACACAGTGCTTCAGGTGATGTCTCACCAGTGCAGAGCAGAGGGGCAGGATCACCTCCCTCGACCTGCTGGCCACGCTTCTTTTGATGCAGCCCAGGATTCTGTTGGCTTTCCACACTGCAAGGGCATATTGCTGGCTCCTGTCCAGCTTACCATCCACCAGTACTCCCAAGTCCTTTTCAGCAGGAATGTGCTCTATCCTTTAGTCCCCTCACTTGTATTCATAGCGGGGGTTGCCATGACCCAGGTGCAAGACCTTACACATGGCTTCAGTGAACCTCATGAGATCCTCCTGGCTCACTGTTTTATCTTGTCTAGGTCTCTCTGGATAGCTTTCTATCCCTCAAGTGCGTCGACTGCACTACAAAACTTGGTGTCATCTGCAAACTTGCTGAGGGTGCTCTCAATCCCACTGGCAATGCCATTGATGAAGGTATTAAAGAGCATGGGTCCCAGTACAGACTCCTGAGGGACACCACTCATCACTGATCTCTATTTGGACATCGAGCCATTGGCCACTACTCTGTGGGTATGATCTTGCAACCAGTTCTTTGTCCACGGAATAGTCCACCCATCAAAGCTGTATCTTTCCAATCTATAGAGAAGGATGTTACAGGGGATCACATCAAAGGCCTCTCTGAAGTCCAGATAGATGACATCATTGGCTCTTCCCTTGTCCACCAATGCAGTTACATCATCATAGAAGGCACTAGGTTGGCTAGGCAGGACTTGTTCTTGGTTTTGGACAAAAGTAATTAAGTGCAAAAGACTAGGAATGTATTCACAACATGGAAATCATCTTAACACCCACCAATTTCTAGCTAAAGCATGGCTATTCAAAAAGTTGTAATTAATGTTAAATCACTGAGCAGCGTTTGGCAAGTTTTGAGATCCAGGGACAATGAATAACATTTAAAACCTGTAAAGGTCTAAATATTTTATTACATAGCATTTTTCTACCTGAAGTGGAAGTCTAGTTGTACTTAAAGACACAAAGTCTGGGCAACTTAAAAGTAGTAGTACAATACTAACTGGATCTAATAAGAAACCATTTGTTTTAGCTGCTCTTAGAAGTGAGTTAAAGATATATAACCCACTTTCTTCGTTTCCTAAATGTGCCAAGGGATATTTGTAACTGTGTCTCTTTGGCACTTTGACCATGCATTTCAAATGTTCTAATGGTGAGGGTGGATGAACAGGAATGATGGATGGTCGACTATCTGATGGATAATGCTGCTATTTTCCATCCCAAAAACGGAATCCAACATAATTAAAGTTTCTTTTCAATATTTTTTTCCCCTCTCCAATGCTCACTGTCTTCGATTTCCCCAACTATCATGATTGTTCCCAATACACAATAGGCACTATTTATCAAAAATGACATTTTCAGATAAAAGCAGCTCCAGAATATAAGTACATAGACTTTAGACCACAGAGTTCCCTTCCAGTACATCCACTGCCTTGGCCAGGCTGAACTTCCTAGGCAAACAGTGGCTTCCCCTGTCTATCAATTCAAGACTTTTGCACTGACTCTTGTGCTTCTGTTGCCAAAAATTTTTTACTGTGAAGCAGCAAATAGGAACAGAATTGTCCTGGAAGACCGTGAAGCAGTTAATCAAGGGGGGCCTTCTCAACTCTGTGTTTCATCACTTTTACCCTTTCCTTGTTTGCTTCACTGAATCTCTGCCTTACCCAGATGCCTGTAGAAAATATACCACGTAAATGTATGGAGTTTTTCTAGAATGGCCCGTGGAAACACTATGAGCTATGTGGAATTATTATTCCTGTGAATAGAAAAACCAGCAAAAAGTACAATAAGCAGTGCTGCCACTAAATGAAGTATTTTCCTCACAGCTTTTTATGTTTCTCATATACTATATGACAGTACTGGACACTCAGTGGCACACGGGAGGGAGTAGTCCTCCTGCCTTCACGGCCCCCAGTTACACTCATGAAGGATTCAATAGGTATTCCCTTAAGACTCCCATAATCTCATGGCACCACAAATGGATCTGAATCCAGCAGTTGTTTCCCAGATGTTTTCCCATGTTTTCCAACTAATTTTAACAACTGACACTCTCATGCATGTCAAGGGGAGTTCTGATGAATGAATTTGCAGCAATTACAAGGCTTAGCTGTTATGCCTGTAAATATGTGATATCTTTTTTGTCTGCTTTTAACAAAAGACAACACTTTCATATGCTACTCTTCATAATGCACTTAATTTGGGCTCACAATTTTCAACTCCCAAAGCCATCTGAAAACCTTGAGAGATTACACACCTGGGAGAAAGACATCCTAGTAAAGTGATGGCAGCATGAAAACTGAGAAAACTCAGTTCTAAACAAAGCTATTTTGGAGCATATGAAGAAAGAATCATGTTAACTGTCATCTTGGAAATTTTAAATGGGTAAATCTTTACTCCACCAGCAGATATACTTTGCCATTTTGTTCTAACAAAGATAAGCTACTCTGCATAACTTGTGCATCATACTTGTTTGGCTAGCTGTGAGGACAATTGTACATTCACAAAATGGGAAATTCTCAAGTGTCAACAGAGCAGAATAGGTGGCAAGTTGCTACAGACTCAGGCTGTTCTCTGTTTAATTAAATACACAGGATTCACAGTATTTTCTAGCAAGAAGATGAGTGCTTTCTGTACTTGTGCTACAGGCATAAAGCACAGACTTTAACAAGTAGGCACTGCCACAAGCGAATGTAATGAGGACAGTGGGGAAAGTTCATACATACGAGAAAAGGAGACTTCAATTTAAAAATAAGACCAAAAAAAGTCTGGAATTGTCAAAACACTGCTTTTGATTCAATAATGTGTCATTTAATTAAAAAAAAAAAAAAAAAAAGGCGGCAGTGCATGATTTTCCATCAATACATTTCTTTTGGTTAGACATAACTGACTGAATCTACAAAACTTTACACCTGATGAGAGCTTGGCTAAAGACTTTTAGGACTCCATGAAAGCAGAAAAATATCATCATTACCTGAGTTTTGCCCTCCTACAAGAAGAGTCCAGGATGAGGTATCACATGCTCTAATTCCACAGGCAGTAACTTAGATCAGAGGTGGCTAGAAAATGTTTAGATGGGTTACAGCATAGAAATTTCTGCAATAACAAAGGTAGAAACATTATTTCCATCAAATTGATCCATGCAGAAGTTCAGCTTATTATCAAAAAACAAAGGTGCTTTTGCTTCTAGCAGCCTCAAGCCTAAACATATTGCCTCAGGCCATCAGAGAGGGTGAATGAAAAGTATTAGGGATCTGGGCTTTTTTTCTGATGAGAAATGGAAAACAATTCCTCCAGAACTACTTTTTAAATGTAAATAAGATAATTAGTCATAAGCTCAATCTTCTTTCTCTTAAAAGAAGGTATTATTTTCTTCTTGCATCAGCCGAAGCCTGTGCTGCATCAGATGCAAGCGTCATATAATGGACAAGAAGGTTAGTTCCTACCTTTCTCATATTAAAACAGCCTTTAGATGCACAGCATGAAAACAACTTCATTAGAACGCTTATCCAAAGAAGAAGTATAAGCCTGCCTGCCAGAGATTTCTGCAGACTTTCCCTTCACTTTCAGCAATTTCAGGGCTTATAAATCAAAGCCTACAAATGAAAACTGTTTGTTTGTTTGTTCCCTTGCCTAAACTACAAAAATCATCACACCAAAGAGAGCAGGCCTTTCTGGAACAGTTCTTCATGATTTTCTACTTGAGACTTAGCTGACTTTTTCTCTAGCCATTCTTAAAACACTCCTAAACATCTATATTCCTAAGATGTTCTATAGACATCTATGGACATTCTACAAGACATCTATATTCCTAAAGCATGAGCCAAACTCTGACAAGCGAGCAATCGGAACAGCAGAGCACTGGATAGAGAAAGCCAGCAAACAGCTAAAAAGGTGAAGACATGTTCCTGAGCTGACAATTAATTGTCCTGAAAGATGCAGCTAGTAGCTACAGCCCACAGAAAACAGAGCACTGGGAAGCGTTCACGATCTTGAACTGAAATGTCTCAGATCCAGACAGGTCTCTCATGAAGCAACTCAAGGCAAGCACACAAAACTGTTCAAGAAGTTCAGCTTGGGTTATTCGTGTAAATGATGATGCCAATTATGTCGCTTCCACAATCAACAAACTCAGCTGATTTACGTATGAACAAATTTTTAGCATTAAAATTTGTTTTCTCCCTTTATTCTTGTGTAGCACGTGGTATTTGCTTTTCTTACTCCATAAATTCTAAGGACAGGTATCTGAGCTGAGCTATGGCCTCTATCTCTGTGTGCTTTTCTGGCCTCATAACCTCTTTGCTTCTTAAACTCTTCTCCAAACCTCTGGTCTGACAATTCCCTCATCTTTTCCACTTTTTCAGGTTCATGCTTTTATTGTATTTGGAACAATTTCAATTCCTTCTCCACCAGTTCTCATTTCTCATTTCTGATCCATGTTTATAAGTATCTTAGTTGCGGGAGGCAAATGGAGGTGGGGAACCTCTTTTCGGTGGTCAGTGGGGACAGGACAAGGGGCAATGGCCTTAAGCTGGAGCACAGGAAGTTCCGCACCAACATGCGGAAGAACTTCTTCACAGTGCGGGTGACGGAGCACTGGAACAGGCTGCCCAGGGGGGTTGTGGAGTCTCCTTCCCTGGAGAGATTCAAGACCCGCCTGGACGCCTACCTGTGCAACCTGCTGTAGGGAGCCTGCTCTGGCAGGGGGGTTGGACTCGATGATCTCTCGAGGTCCCTTCCAACCCCTGCAATTCTGTGATTCTGTGATTCTTCTTTGCATCTGATTTCTTACATATGCTAGTTTTGTGTTTTGCTTTTTGCATTTCTTTCTTAGCAGCCTGTCCCAGCCCTCCATTCTCATACGCTCAATTTCTCAGTGGATTTTTCCATGTTAAGACCAAAGAAAACCAAACATAATCTTAGGATTTGCTGCAGAAATAGGTGCTGAAAACTTTTTTTTTTTCCTTCAATAAGAAATGAAGTTATTCAACAGCCCACGATCTCAGATCATTATTGCTTTAAATAAGATTCTTAACAGTGATATCCTAAAAGCACACCTGAAGATGCGTTATCCTACAAAAGCTGAGCATTCTCAGCTCAGATACAGTTCTCCATACAAAAATATGAGAATCAGAAAGGTGGGGGAAAAGCCAGTAATCTGACAATACTGTTAAAATTCATCATCTAGTCTGGTTTCCTTTTTGTGCTTCCTTAGCTATGCAGTCCTCCAGGTGCTGCTTCTATTTACTGTGTCTCACTTCATTCATTGTTTATCAAATGCTTACAGTTCAGATCCCTTTGGGTGAATTTTTTGCAACCTTGTGCTGCTGTCTTAGCTGTTCTCTATGCTTGCACAGATTTTCAAGTATCTTTTTTCCAAATACATGAATTTGGATGGTATAAAATTTCCCCTGGACTGACAATAGCTTGTTTTTAAGAAGAAATGTTCACTTCACTTTTAAATAAGAAAGAATACAGTAGCAATTGCTTTAAACAACTGAAAGGCTCACACTGGACCTTTCCAAATGAGAAGTCCTTCCTTCTGCAAAACACAAATTCCCAGAATAAAATTGAAGAACAGCTTTCCTGAGGGAGAAAGTTTGCTTTGAAGCATTTACTTAAGCATGAGAAAGCCCCATAGTTTTAAAAAGCCAAAAATTACTGTATTCCTCCATAATTTTTTCATGCTTATACAGAGCCAACACAGTTTAATTAGGACTTGAACACTGGAACCTGTACCCTGGCTTTGGTATTGATCTGTTGAAGTCTCTGCTTCTTTCCTACTACAAGTTAATCTTGCCAGAGGTTAAGCCCCTGCTGAGCTTTACAGAACCAGCAGCATGTCTTCATTTTGGGGTAAATGCTCTGCACTGTCCTTAGGTTTTAAGCTTAGTTAATTTACCATGCTTCATCATCCATCTTCTGTCTGTTGTTTTTATTTAAAACATACAACTCATCAGGGCAGAACTCAGCAGCACTGTATTTGTAGAAAGACTTTCAATATTGGTTAATGAGATCCTAAACCACAAGTTTTGTAACAAGGACAGAAGTGTAGAATTTGTGTTATATTTTAGGTTGTCTGACCGCCCTTTATTCTTTCTTCATTCTGTCCTCAAACTAGACCTTCACACCATATTTTATTCAGTCATGGACAGGCAGAGGTTTTCATATATGCTTAATTTTTAGCAGTGGAAGCAACTTCAGTATTACTGGAATAATTCACTGTATGTAGATATATAAATGAGTAACACTTCACAAAACTAGGGCCTAAAATTTCAATAATACACGGTTTCCTCTTTTAATGCTTTTGTTCTTCTAAACAACTCTAATTCCTCTCTTTATCAGCTCTCATCAGCATCATCAGACAATCAATGTGGGACTGATTAGCACATGCAGAAGCATCATTAAAATGGAGCTCTATGTTCTGCATCTAATTTAATTCAAGAAGGGTCCTATCAACTTATGTTTAACTTTTCATCAGATCAATTTTTCCCATCTTAGTGTTCAAAGGTTTTATCCCTCAGTACTCATAACAGGAAATATCATCTCTACAAAGCTGGTAATAGGCACAGACAGAGTCACTATTGTACATCTCCACACTACTGAGGAATTTAGCAGCTCCACTGTCTGTAGATACACACTTTCCACACAGATTCCCTATCCAGTGTTCAGTGAGTATTACACATTGCACTCATGCATACTGTTATTTTGCGCAGGGTAATTGTGGGATGTTTGATAGTCACAGTATTACCCTCTGGAGGTGACTGCACATACAGAATGCTTGGAAAGAGTGTGTATGTGTATGCTGTACTTTGCTGTTTTGCAGGAATAAAGATGTTATAGATCTTACTTAGTAATATATTTGAAGAAAGATGTAAGTACGATCTAACAGTTTTAATCTCAAACGGATTTACAAGATTAAAAACTGGTTAGAGAGAAGATCATAGGTCAAGATAGGAAAAAGGATGTACGAAGGTAAAGATAACAGAGATGAGGCACGAACTAATGAGCTAGAACTATAGAACAGCAGTTCCCAGTTACTGAAGCTCCAAATAAGAGACAGATTCTTGTTGCTACACTGCTGAGGTTTACTTGATATCAGAGTCAGTGTGTTAAAGAGCAGAGAGATGGAGCCATTTTATCGACAGTAAATGCACAAAAAAAGAAAAGCAGACAAACATGACCATCTGAATCTTCGCAGGTAAAACCATGACTATAAAAGAGTATTACCAATAAAAAAGCGTATTTACAGCATTGGGTAGGAAGTGGAAAGATAAAATCTCTAAAACCTGGACTGGACAGCAAGAGATAAGAAGATGAGCATTGAG
This sequence comes from Penelope pileata, assembly GCA_013396635.1. Classification (NCBI taxonomy): domain Eukaryota; kingdom Metazoa; phylum Chordata; class Aves; order Galliformes; family Cracidae; genus Penelope; species Penelope pileata. The sequence goes on from WBMW01006372.1 coordinate 552,418, forward strand.
ACACACAGGAATTCAGAATGAAGATGTGAAAAGGAAAAGGAGGAATACTGAAAACTCTCTTAAAGAAGAGGAGAGAAAAAAGTCAAAATCAGGCAAACTAGAAAGGAATTTGTACTAGAGCTAGCAAGCCTTCAGTAGAAAGAGACATGTAGCAGATGTTCAGAGAAGATGAACAGCTCATAGGAAGCAGTTCTGTGTATGTATTGCCACATGTATATATACACAAAAGCTGTCACCTATTTCAGAGTAGGCACAACCACCTTCCCAGTGCAATCAAAGGGTGGTCCAGCAGGCAAGCAGATCACAATGACAGTGGGAATGAAAGAGTAAGGCTTTCCAGGTGAAAGAAAAAATTTATAGAGAAAGAAATTAGAGTAGGATAACAGCAGGAAGTCATATCATCTCCAAGGGACCTTTTTTGAAGCAGTAAGCTGCTACTCAGAAGGGAAATATGGGCAACAGATTGGGAGATGCTGAGACGTTTCGATATCATAGGACTTCAACAAAAGGAGACACACAGATATGAATAAAAGCAGTCATGGAAATAAGCATCAAAGAAAAAGTAGTATTCATGCCCAGGGCTCCTCAAAGAGGTGGATGAATACTAGAACATACAGAAGAGAAAACCAGATAATGATGAAAAAAAAGGTCAAGAAACATGCAGACACTAAATCCAGTAGATTGGTGGAAGCACAGCAATTTCACCTAAAAATCAGTAAGGAAGAATATTTATACAGATTTTATACAGAGAAATTTATACAGATTACTTCCTACAGTAATATTTCTGAAGTATCAAAAAAAATCTCAGCTGCTGTTGAAGAAGTTACTATAAACAAGAATTCAAGCTAGGACAAAGCTACACCAGCCATTGTATAAGGTCAGAAAACAGTTTATGATAAAGCTTATTAGTTGTCTCTGTGACTGACTTGTGTCTCAGACATAATTCTCTTTCTCAGCATCTGCTCTATCAGCCCAGTCTTCTGAGTTTTAAGATGTATTTAATGCTTTCAAACCAAGCACCTACAGTAACAGCAGCTGGAGAGACTAGATGGAATGTATGTGCATTGTGCAGTATACACGTCAGCATGTAAGTGCTAGTAAGCATCAAGCTGAATTAGCAGCTGAGAAGAATGAGTCTTGGGAGCCAGGTATACAAACAGCTGCAAGTCTGTGCTGGATATTGGAGGGACCAAGAAGTCCAAGCAAATCTTTGGAGAGACAGACCATGAGGCCTGGGCTCAGCTGAGAGACTCATTTGCATATGCGTGCCTCTGTGCACAAGGCAAATGAGGGTTAAAGCATCCAAGGGCCGCCTACTGGACAGGCAGAGTGTGAAGACCATCCACAGCGTGTGTCTGCACATGTGTTTGCATGTGTAAGGGAGGCCAAGTACCAGCAACTGGAGTGGGGCTGGCATGCCCAGGTGTCAGCAGCTAGGGAGAGCTGGGAGCCAGGGGCTTGCTCCTGGGCAGAGAGAGCATCTAAACCAGCTATTGGAAAGACCTATGTTATATACATACATGAATATATGTGTACATACATTTTCCACTAAAAGATTTTCATCCTGATCAGCCAGAAGGCAACAAGATCAGACCACTGGTGCTGTCTACTTTTGCATAAGTCTTCGTTTCCTGGCAGTGTTGATCTGTATAGGCAGTCATCCACACTTGTATGTGTATCTGTACACAGGAATACACACTCACCTTTGCTACTGGCCAGATCTGAGAAGACGGAGCTGCAGCAGCCTTGCCTCAACACCAGCTCCACTAGTACTCGTGCAGAGGCATGTTGAGGGCATGCTCCCAGCTGGAAGAGCCAACAGTTTGCAGCAAGTCCAGTGCAGCTGACTCACAAGAGCAAATGGGTTATATGTTATATATGTGTGCACGTGAACAGAAGTCATTTACCCTTATGCCTGCAGAATGCCCTTTATGTTTTTAATTTACAGTTAGAACTTGTCTGCCTTGACACCTTATAGATACACCTGGTAGGAAAGAGCCAGTTTCTTGGGCCACGCTGACTGGAGACAATTTCCCAGACCAGCACTGATCAAAATAAAAAGCCTATAGATCACGTTATCTTGACTTCAAGCATACAAAAAGTTTTAAACTCCTCCTGATACTGTTTGTTTCCTGCAATTTACTGAAGAACGTGTGGGGAAAAAATTAAAATGCATAATCTCTGGTGTGTGCTTTCTGATTATCTTTGTCACCAAGCTTAGTAAGGTTATTTGAAGATCTATCTCGCAAACCAAGATTGCTTCATAATTTCTAGTGAAAAGGGTTTACCCACATCTCCATTTCATATCTTGCCTTCCAGTTTGAGCAAAGTCCTGCACACTGACTCTTTCTATAAGTCTAAACTTTAGAAGCCTTACTGGCCATTATCCTTGGCACTTTCATATGCCCACGTTGTGATCTGAACCAGAAAACAAAAGAAAAGCTTTCCAAAAAAGACAGGTCACAGCAGAAGATCTCAGCATCGTGGTGTGATATCGTTTGAAGTTGTCTACTGAACTCACACTCTCCCAGTGCTTCAGACACAGGGGTTATGTAGGATTTTTTTTCAAAAAGAAACTCCACTGTTCAGAAGCTTTTGCTAGCTTTGATGACAACTCCTCTGAAATTGCTTATTTTTCAGATCAGTGGAGAGTGATACAGAAGGTCTTGGATCATTACAGAACATGAAGATCCTTACATATCTGAGCATATTGCAAGTGACAGCAGAACACAGAGCAAGCCCCCAACAACACTGTCAGCAGCCAGAGCTAAGAAAATAACATCCACTGGAATTTTCCTTGCTTACAGACGTTTTCTGACTTCTTTATTGACCCAGCAACCTGGTATGTTTAAAGCAGTCAAAGACTTATTACATCAGCCCTGGCGCTCAATGCAGAAACACAGGGAAAAGACCATCTAACGAACCACATTGATGGGCAGGTCAACAACGCAGTCCGCATACAGATGCAGATGGCAGCCATCTTAACGGCAGCACACTTCCCATCCCTCTCTCCCGGAGGAAATTTCTGTAGGCTCAGGAGTCTGCTGTTGAGGAAAAGGTGGGAAATGGAAAGAAGCACACACCACAGCCCTCCCATGGAAATAGGAGCTATCATGGCTCAAGGCTCTGCCTCAAGGAGCAGAGCCCTTGGCAACACTGCCAAGTGGCACTGGAAAGAGGAAAATGGGCACTCTGGAGCCAGCTCAGAAGCAATGCTCTCACAGGCATGCTGCTGGCCTGCCCCACAGGTCAGCTGTGGTAGCAAAGGTGCTGCTGAGGATACAGAGCAGCGAGCACAAGGAGCCTCATGCTGTTTCTTTCTTCCTTTCACCTCCTCCCAGTCCTGACGTTCACAGGCTTGCACGTGAATGAATTGCCTTCTTTTTCTTGAGAGAGTCTTTGAAACTCGTAACCTAAAAGTTTTAAATTTCAGCCAACAAAAAGATATGAAATCTTCCTTCTTTTCACTTGAAGGCAAGAACTTAAAAATATTCCCTCCATTTTCATGGCATTTGGCATATGACCTTCTGACTGCAAAATTCACATCACTGAAGTTTCCATGCTAAGCAGGAGATCTGCACAGTACCTGTCCATAACACGTTTCTTGCTGGAAAAGATGAACCTCCTCATGAGAGATCAGTGACATGCAATACCAATTAGTGGAAGAGCTGCTTGGCTTTCACCAGCACCGCTGTTCCTTGCTTTCACTTGCTGGGGCGTGGAGTGGGTCGGTATCTCAAGTTGCATCAGCCACTGCAGAGCACAAGTCCAAAAAGCAGACTTGACCAAATCTTTAAGCAAAAGTTTGTTGTTTTATTCTTGAAATGTCAAGCTGAAAAGCTCACCATAGGCTATGTCTAAAATAAGCCATTTGCAGCACAGTAGCATTATTTCTCCTCCAGTATACCTTCGGAGCAGAGCACAGAGTACACAGTCTGCAAAAGGGCACCTCAGTGGCACATCTGTGCTGCCAGTGTTTGCTGCAGAGCCTTGCAAACTCTGGCCTGTGGCAGGCAGCTGTGAACTGGGAGAGAAAGGGACCACCTACAGGAATGATATGAAAAGGCAGTAACAGTTTAATAGAAGTGACAGGAGAATAACAAACTGAAGAATTACACAACTAAGGTACAAATCCCAAGAGTCAATAGAACCATTCCTGGAAAAAGTGAGAGCACAATTTGGTAGTATAAAAAGATCTCCATTGGTTAAGGTTATTACAATCATCTAGTCTAACCCCAAACTGTCATCTTAAACGTCGGTTTTTTTCATGGCACTCTCTCATCTTGCTCCCTTCCCAATTACCTCCTTTTTGCTTTAGAACTAACAGCTCACAGAATACGCCATTTACACATCACTCTTGCTTATTCAAATAAGTTGGATCTTTAGTAAAACTTAGACCACCCTTCGGGGTATTTGTTATTTATTTTTATCTTCTTTACACTTATAATCTTTCCCTCCTCAAATTGCTTCCTGGGAAGATGAGCAACAGCAAAGAGAGAGCTGTGGCACCTTGTGATTGATTACAGCTTTTCTCCCTCATTTATTTCATGTGACATTTGCCAAAGCTAACGTGATGTTAAATTCATCAGTTTCTAGAGGAAGAAAACGTCTAGCGATGAGAGATAATTTGTTTCATCAAAAATAATTCTATTTCTTCCCAATCTATCTTGGAAAACATAATGAATACTTTAAAACACTTTCAAAAATACTTCTCAGATATACATTCTATGTTATTTCACATAAGAAATATTTAATTTAGTTATCAGTTGGTACAGTTCCTGAGATTTTATCAGTCTGTTTTTTTCCAACACCTTCCTCTAACTGACTCCACAGGCATCTGTACAGCACACACACATTCCCATTTACTTCCCATTTACTGCACAATGCCATCAAAAAGCTGACCAAAACAACAATTTATATTTACCAGTGTTAGGACTGTGTTGTATTCTTAACAAAAGAAGTCCCCTTCTGAACACCTCAGGAGGGAACTGCACTACAGGCTGTTGGTTATTTATTCTAAGCACAGATGTGAGCTAACAGCGCATAACTGCTCTAATGTTCAAGTCCAGTAAGTATCAATTATGCTGGCTCATATAGTGGCAGAAAATATGAAGCTGAAGAATTATCCCATATGTGTCTTTTCCTAGGCCATTCCTTGTAACCCTGCAAGGGAAGAGAAACCGCTGGTTTTGCTTCTCCCGTGACCCAGCATGGCGCAGAAGGAAGGATGTGCCTGCAGGCCCCTGCATTGGCGTGCAGCCTTCCTTCGTGCTCAGCTCCTGCAGGATGCCTGGGGCTTTCACAATTCAGACACAGGCAGCATCTGCACTGAAGCCAGGCACAAAAGCTGCCTAAAAGCCCCCAGCATACACAATCTCAAGATCACTGTAGAGAGAGACGAATCAACATTAGCTGTGAGATACTCTCCCTGGTCTTCCAGTGATTTAAAGTTGGGCAGAGAAATGGAGCATTAACATGAAGAGCAAGTGTGTATCCGAGTGCCCTTCAATGCACACAGACAGACATCAGCTTTCCACCTGCAACATACCAGCTAAGCTGCCACAAAATCTGCTTGTATGTCCTCCAGCAGGCCAGCTAGCAAGCTTGGCCTCAAACTCCCCTGGAGGCCACAAGAAAATACAGCATAGGAGTGGCCATTGAGCCTGGAACGACGTTCCTTTCACTGAACAGGAAAGAACAGAATGAAAGGAACATTCACTGGTAAGGACACAAGCTGGCAAAAGACCAGACAGGGCCGTATTCAGCAGCAGGATGCACCAGTAAAAGGCAAGCTGGCCAACATCGAGGGCTTGAGGCAGGCGCATTTTATTAGCTTCCATCACACAGTGCTGTCTATTTAACACAGACTGAACAGGGCTGCATGCGGCCCCCCATTAGCCAGACCCTCCCGTGTGGGCAGGAAAATTGTCAATTCCAGATAGGGCAGCCCAGAAAGGAGGGCACGTGAACTAGCAGATCAAGAAATCTATTCTTCAGCTAAAACCATGGCAAACACACAGCCACAAGACAAGTCTGAAGAAGAGATGGAGTCCAAAGACAAGACTTTGAAAAACATGTGCTTACTCTTAGCCTTTAAAATGCATCTCACAAGCAACTAAATTGACACATGGTTTTCCTGCCCAAGCTTATTACTCTCCTTCTTCCTGCTGTAATTGTTTTATTTCCATTTTGCCTGTTTTTGAGGCTGCCTAATTTGTGCCCTCTAATTCTGTGCTGGTGACATGGAATACCATGTTTTCTCTTGTTTTCATTGGCAAGCCTCTTGCTCCCAGTAGGTAGCTTCCTCTTGGTTTCCCTGCAGCCAGTCACACCTGTGGCTCTGCCTGAGACCTGGAATGCAGATGTGGATTTGTTACCAAGGGCTGCCAGCATCTGCTCCTGAATGAATGATACAGAAGCAAGCCCCTGGTGACTGCATTTCACAGATCCAGCTGCAGCTTTCCAGGATGAGGAACTGACTATCAGTCTGATAACAAAAGATATGGGAATAAATGTAGCTCAGAGGACCCTCTCAAATCAGCTGTGCTTCAGAGGCCTCTTGTACAAAGTGCAGGCAACAGCCACAATCAAGCAGACAAATAGCCATTCTGGGTGTCTGACCACCAGTATTCAAGGGACAGTGACAGCAAGTCAGGCAAGTATACAAAAAAAATAAGAAGAATGCCCAACAAAAAGAAAAATAAAAACCTGAAACTAAAACTGTGTTTTCCTGAAAGCATACAATTCACAAAAATCACACTGTCTCACTCCCATTGCAGACCTAACTGAGCATCCTAAGCTTAGAGTATCGCAGTGAGAAAGCCACGAGGCTGGCGGACCCACACTTCTCACAACCCACAGCACCACCACTGGACATCTGAACCGCCCCATCCACCCACACTGCTGCTGGGCAAGTGTGGGCAGGCACAAAACAGAGCAAATGCAGTAAAGCAGGAAATAGGACAAAAAATTACCTCTGTCTCCTGTCAGAAAGACATAGGAATTTACCCCTTCCTAATGCTGGTGAATGGGTACCCAAGCCCTGCCGGGCTCCCCGGTCAGATGCCAGCAGGTGATGTGGCACATCAGTGTCCCCAGCCAGGTGTTGGATGACCCCAGCCTCCAGCACTCCAGGTGGATGCAGCTCCAGACTGAATATCTTGTACGTACCACTGCGGCTCACTGCCATCTAATAGAAAGTGGTTTAAAAGTACATGCTGCTACTTCATCTCTAATAGGTACAAGCTCAGTACTTGTTTTTCTTTGTGAGAGAAAAAAAACTAAATGGACATACACCTCACATTGTTCTTTTCTGGGATCAATGCCCAGAAATCAGAGATGGAAATATACGCCAGGTCCAGTGGTTTACAGAAAAAAAATAAAGCCACATTTCCCCCTCTGCGCAGCTACCTGCATCTCCATTGCACTCAGCTATCAAAACATGCAGGTGCAGGCTGTGGCCAGTGGGCCCCCCAGAGCTGCCACCCTGCTGCAATAGGAGGTGGAGCAGAGCACAGCACCTGGTTCCAAGGTTGGGAAGGGCACAGGAGAGAGTCCCCCAGCCACAGAGAGATTGGATGAGGATGTAAAGGATGGGTATAAAAAAAAAAAAAAAAAAAAAGTTCAGTAACACTGGAAGAAACCTTGCAAAAGTATTACCCAGCAAACTGAATACCATTCTGCTACATGGAGGCTGGGGGCACATGGCAAGGAATCCCCCAAGTCACAATACATTTGGTATAGAGCAACTGAATCAAAGACCCACTGGTCAAGCCCAGGTATGCTGTTTTTCCTGTAGTTATGCTATATGTGGTGCAACGCTCATCAGAAGCACCTGCAAAACATGGGAAATTAACTGCAGCTGTACCCATCCTGTGCTGGCATCAGGAACAGGGCTGGGCACTGCAGGACTTGTTGGTCTCCCACACTTCTTGTGGGGGCCACCAGAAGGCTCCACCACAGAAGAAGAGCCATGCAAGGTGGGACTAGGAGTCTTACTCCCCATGCCATAACCTGTCTTACAGCAGAAGCCATAAACTCGTAGCTAGAGTTCAAGAATCAAACAAGCATGGCAACCCTAAAGTTCTCCCAACCTCCAGTTATTTCCGTTCAGGACCTCCTGAGGTGCTGTGGTTTCTGTACTGTCAGTAACACCCCACTCCAAGTTTCTTTCCTGAACTCAGCCAGTTTCCCTCAAGCTACCAGAGGTATCAGCACCATCCCTTTACAGGAAGTTCCACACATTCACTATAAGGAACCGACTTCACGTGACTCCCATTAGCTTCATCTGTCGTCCACTCATTCTTGAACTGGAAGACACAGGAAATATTCAGAGTAAACATTCAGCCCTCTACATGCCACTTCTGATAAACTTACATTCACAGACTCCACAGCTGTCTCTTCCCAAACTGAAGTGTCTTTACTCCATCATAGATTCCTACAAAAGACTTTTGTGCCTTTTATCATATTTGCTGTCCTTTTCCAAACCTTCCAAGATCTACTACTTTTTTTTTTTTTTGGAATAAGATAACCAGAGTTTCACATATTATTCATGATGCATTAAAACAACACTTTACAGGAAATGTCATGCTTTGTTCTATACTCCTTTCCTCATAGCCCCAACATCTGATAGGCTTTTTGATCAACAGTAGGTGAATTTTCACAGAGTTATCCACAAAAGCCCCAAATTCTCACCCCAGAGATCAACTTTCTGGGATGAAATCAGCAGCACCTTCTTCTTAAAAAATAAACTTCAAAATATTTGTTTAAAGAAGTGAACATTTAAAAAAAAAAAAGAGGAAAAACAAGGATTTTTTGCTCCTCACGAAGACCACTTTATCATTATGTACACAATTTCAGCTGACATTTTATTACAGTCTGAGTCTTATGAGGACCCTGTGCATCCCACCAGCTGGCCTTCGCCTGCACTGCCCTTACTGTGGTAGCTTACATTTTTGATCCCTTTTGTATTCGATAGAACAAAAACAGAACATTGAGTACTTCATTGAATTCATATACAATCTGCCAGATTTATTTTCATTCTTCTAACATAACTTCTGCTTTCTGACAGATTCTTCTCACTTCAGGTAAAGTCTCAGCCTTTTGAGGGCAAAAAAAAGTACCATGACTTCCTGCAGTCTCTTTATAACAGGTGAAATGTCCTTAAGTAGTCTTAATGATGGACATCTATTCACACCCTAAACAGAAGCAAAGGTAACAAGAATCTGTGGTAACAGTGTTCAGCTGTTAGCCAAAGTGAAGGCTTTGGAGCAAAAGACACAACCTTAATACCAGCCGAAGTGTATAAAATAAACAAGGAGGACAGGGAAAAAGAAGAAAGTCGGTGAAATTAATCCAGGACTATATTAATTCTATTACCGTAGTGCTTCTTATAGTCTCAGTGTGCTCACAGTTCCAGCCCATAAATGGGCACTAATAACATTTATCAGAAAAATCCAAGAATCCACACACAGAGGAAAAAAGGAAAAACGAAGCCTCATGATTGGCAAATATGGTGTAACAAGCACTTTATACTTCTTATCTCTTACAGGACAATTATATCAGCCATTTTTTTTGTGTTTCATAACTCTATTCAATCAGAGGGGGGTCATTTTCAACAACAGAAAGCAATTCACTAACGTTGTAACAGAATGAGACCATGTAGGCATTCCCTTATTCTCTAAATGTAATAAATAGCAGCAACAAAAATAATAATATTTTTGACCTATTTCTTGGTGTGGCACTCAGTGAGCAACAGTTCTTTCTTACTAGTCTTCTGCACAAGAGCTACAGGAAAAGCAAATTTACTTTTATGCAAGTCCCTGAGGATCACAAGTTTTGGAGTGTTTGCTTCATTTTACTGTTTTTGGAGCCCAGCTGAACAGTTCACTCTCCATGTATCCATGGAGGGTAAATTCCCTACCAGACATGCTACATTAACTCCAGATTGCCTTCTGCTTAGGGAAAAACATAAGGAAAGGAAAACTCTCTCTGCAAGGTAATCTTTAAATATTGTTTAGATACCCCATGATTTTGATAATGCAAAGCTTCCTCTAGAAGAGGAGTTGCAGCCAAAAATACCTGGCTGCCAAGTGACCACAACTAAGGCACGTGGAGTTTGCCTACTCTCTCCACCAGACTCCACAGCAATTCTCCTGGCTCGATGCAAAGGACTTACCCTTGGTTTTATTCCATCAACGTCCTTACTAGTCTGGCCATGAATAAAATCCTGTGATATTACCATACAAAATGGCTGTCCCCAAGTCATAGCACATGCACTCTTTCAGAAGTCATTTATTTTATTACTTGAGAGAATTGTTAGCACCCAGCAGCTCGAGTTATGCCACCTTAGCTGACAAGGCTTAAGTCACTTTATTGCAGAAAATGCAGCATAAACAAAAAGATATCCTCCAACAATTGCAAAATCAAATTCAGGGCCATTTTGTAACATTTTCATTTATTGCTTTCAGTCCACACTTTCCAGCTTTACTTACAAATAAAATTAGATTAGACTTAAGAGATCAAAGAGAACCTTGTTGCTGGACAGATGTAGGCTAATTGGCAATGCCTTGACCCCCACAGGGGTCTGCAGTCAGCATGATATATAAAGAGCTATTATAGTTAATGGGTTAGTTCTAATTGCACCTTCTTTCCCCAAACACTGCACTAAAAATATGCCCTGTGGAGACAGAATGTGCTGCTTGGTCATTCACACAAGACTTGGGCACTTGAGCAAATTTACATTGTGCTTATAGCAGGAATTAACACATCGCAGTTGTGTGCTTTAGAACTGGGGGACAGAAAATGCAAGGAAGAGAGAACGTTACAGAGTAGCTGACTTCAATTCTTCCTCCAAACTTTTGCCCTCACAGATGCCATAGGTTTCTGAACAGAATCCTCCTTCATACGGACCACCACTTTCCGTTCATCTCTTCATTCCTGCAGATTATTCCTATCCAGAAATGTTGTGTTCCCAGAGTCAAGCACTCGTAAGATTTGCAATGCTAACATCCCTACCTACATGAAGTCCGATATGACACAAAGTCTATCACAAAACAGAGCACAGCCACTAACCACAGACGAACTGACAGCCACCGTCCTTCCCATCGCATCAGTCATCACTGAAGCTGCTTGAATGTTTCCCTGGATTAAAGTACCAGGAACCAACAGAAACAGCATTTTGTAGGACGAACCTTTAGATTCATCTTGAGGAGGATTCCTTTATTCCTTGTAGATGTGAAGTATTGCAAGAGCAGAGCCAAGAGGCCAGATCTCATCCACAGCACAATAAAGCAACATCTCATTTTCATCCCGATCAGAGTACCAGCCCCTTTGCAGGTTGCAGAGCTGATTTGTTGTGCCTTTTTCTTGTTCTACTTCATTTTATGAATAAAAGAACACAAAGCACATTTCTGACAGCTTTATCACTCCTACTGTAACCATCAGGAGAGAGAAGAATGCCAGCAAACAAGAGGTATTCATAAACACGGAGCTAAAACCTAGATTCAGCCTTAAAAATGAAAGTTTTCACGTGATATACTAGAGCACTTTGCACACATTTCAGGTGCTGTATTTTCTAATGCAGCAAAGCAAGATAAGCAGCTAGTGATCCAACGACCACCAAAAAAAAAAAAACATCTGGAAATGCAAAATAAAATTTCCTTCTACCAAATATATTTCCCCATCTTTTGAGGACACATACAAACCCCTGGAATTAGTAGAGCTGAGAGGAAGGTAGTGAGTTTAAACTAAATTAGCTTATTCAATTTGAAGCAATGCACTCAGTGTAGCAAGACTTGGAGCTTATCTTCTATCTTCTCTTAAAACATCACAGAACACAATCTCCCAGAAAATAGCCTGCCATTGAGACTGTGTTAAACATCCAGTGTTTGCGTACACAGCAACAGGATTGTTTGGTCCATTTGCTTAGGTGATGAGGGGAGCATGTATTTCATAAAACCTCCTTGCCTACTTCCTTCCAACAGCAAAAATGCCATATATCCCTACAACCGCAATTTGCTACTTCAAGCTAAAACCCATTGTAAATAGCTCAAACCCAGAGGTAAAAACTGATACTGAATTTGGAATCTGGTAACAGAAGCTTTGCCATGGGCCCATCCATCTTCCCTGATTAAGAGACACTACCTACCAGTTTCTCTGTGGGTGGCTCTGAGACTCTATAGGATAGTTACAAAACACACTATTCTTTTTCCTTAGGCTTATTTCTGCCATGGTTTTGAGAGCAGAAAGCAATCATCCTGTAGGGCTCTTCATTAGAAGAAAGCTGACATTTATGTCACATCTCAGATGCTACAGGGCTTTCCTCTCCTCCAACAACAAAAATAAGAAGAATCCTATGAAAAAGCTATAAAATGAACATAGAACTTTTCCCCCCAACCTGGCAGTTTCAGATTAGTAAATTGCCTTTAATGAAAAAGATGGTGCATGAGCTACACGTATGTTTTTGGCAGTCTAGCCCCTACAAGTTGCCCTGTATCACACAGGAATGACAGGTTCAAAACTGAAGGCTGAGGGATCCCAGATACTAAATTTCAACACTGCAGTATTTCAAATGACTGAATGTCAGTCTCCCACATCAGGCAGTGTAGGAGCTTGTGGGTCCCATCAAAGCCAAGCATTTAACATCTAATTCCTCGCTAAAATATCAAAAGGGCACTGGAAGATGGCACACTTATTGAACAATGCATTTCTTACTCTGCATGCTAGGCTGCACTTAATAGGTAAAAGATGAAGCAGAACAGACATAATCAGCACCATATCTTGCCTTTTAAAGTATGTAAAATGATAACATTGGAAGAGCAGGGTATGGCGAATCCTCATACACAGTCATCAATTGGACGTCGGTACTAGGCATCTGCCTTGCTTAATGACCTGTTTAATGCAAATCACATTTCCTGTCAAGAAGGTTCTATTTTGTTTATTTGTTTAAATCTTAAATCAGATAAAAAGTGAGGTGATGGTAGCTCTGTAGATAACATTTTGGCCTCTTGCTAGAGCTTCTTCCTCATCTCCCACTTCAGAATACAAAAGCTCATGAGAGTAGTTTGCGTTCCACTGAAACATCAGCTGTAATTATTGAAGACGATGTTCTGGGAGGTTGACACGAGATAACTGGAAAAGTTACCTCATTTTTATTTCTCTCCTGCTTGTGGTTCCTTTGTAAGAGCCATGAATACCAAATAGATGTGGTAAAATTTATCCAGGAGCTCAGCAGCACAAGATCCAGGGTTTTAAAATAATTTCCCAGTCCCAAATCTTCCTGAGAGAATTGACATCTGAGATGGTGTAAACACATTTAATGGAGCAGTATCTCTTATCTAGGAAAGACAACATGCAAACAAAACACACATGGATATGCAGAGATGCACGCTAGAGCACTCTCTCTGTTTGGGGATAAAATTTCAGAGCAGTAACTCCAAAGCTAAATTTGGCCTGGAGTCTCCACATACGGTGGTGAACCTTTATTCTGCTACTAGTCCATTCAAACCTTTCTAGGCCTCATTTTATTGCTGACATTCAAGTTTGTAGATCAGTCCAGAATAAATCTGGTGATGGGGAGAAGTGTTCAATACAAAGCAAAACGCTGATCTTCACTTCAGAGCTACCTGGAGAGGGATGGGGTTGTTGCCAGCCACGCAGGTATTTCATTGAGCCAAAGAAATCCTCTGCGAGCCTCTGACTTAGCAACATTCCTCACCTTGCTGTTTCAAAGGAACTAATTTGGCACACCATAAAATGTTAATTTTCCAGGTGTTTCCTTAGAGGGAAGACATGACTCTTCTCTTAAAATATATAAAAAAAAAAAAAAAGATCAGGCTCAAAATTGTGACCTCTTTTTTTATTATTAAATCAAAGAGGGTGCGAGGGGGGTGTCACAATTAGGCAGCAAAGCTGTAGTCACAGCTGGGTGACCTCCACCATACTAAAAGCCTAACACTCACACCAAGCAATAGGTTAGTCTTATGAACTCAGATACCTGTAATGAAACAGAAGCCACGCTGCCTTTTTCCTCACAGCCTCAAGTGTTATAGAGGATTCCTCAAAAATCTGTCATTACAGTCTCAGTTGTGCTTCTTTGTTCTCCCTTGACAGCGCAAGAAGTTCATGAAGGCTCAAGAAGCACATGGAGACACGATGAGCCTTCCTCGTACAGCTCTGCCCAGCAGTAAGGAGCAGCTTGTGCCCTTGCTACCTCCTGAGCACATGGCAGCTGCCAGCTGGCAGGGGGGGAGCCAACTGAGCCTCATCCCTCCACCTTATCTCCCTGCTCCAGCTGGAAAGAAGCACTTGTTTCAAAAATCACCTTCAAAATAAATGCAGGTTTCAAATAAACATCTAAGCATACTACAGTGTCCACAATCTCCCATTCCGGTAGCACGCTTCATGTCAATGCCTTCCAAGGGAGAAGCGTTTGCAGAAGCAGCTCAGGTGAACTTGAAAATGAGAGATGAGACTTTCAGCAGTGCGTCCTTAGCAGGTGTAAGTCAGAATGGTTCCTTTGGCTCTGGACTCAGAAAACAATAAGTCAGGCCCAATTTCCATTGTTATTCCTTCTTCTTAAAGAAATAATTTTCCCTCCTCAAGACGCTGGTCTTTAGAATTCAAGGCTGCTGCGGCAGGAGGAAGCACACACAAAAATTAGGTTGGAGAGAAAAGTATGCAGGAGGAAGGGAAAGAGCGAACTAGTATGAGAATCAGCTACTTCATTACGCTTCTGGAAAAACTGCCCCAGTAAGCACAACTGGATGTTACTTATTTGTATCTTATCACATCCATGTCAGCATTGCTGAATTTATTATATACTTGAATAGCCATATTTGTACTAGTCCCTGCTCCACACTATCAACATCGCTTACAAAATGCGAGATACTGCATTTCTCCCATGCACCAGCACCACCAATAGCCAGAAAAGAGAAAAATTCTGATTCTGGAGCAAAGGAGAAGGCTAACAATTTAGACAGCAGAACTAAGAGTTCATTTTTATTGCCTTTCAAGACAAAACCACAAACCTGGTTTTGTTATTCATCTGGACAAGATGGCAGGGAATCTTGGAAATCTGACTGAATGCTACAAGATGCTATCTTATCCCACTGAGATTTTCCAGAGGGAACTGTAACGAGTCGGACTTGCAAAAAGCACAAGCACTTCAATTTGGAAAAGGTTTCAGAACCAGAGGACCCAGTCCTATGCTCTTTGTGCAGCACAGTGGATAGACACTTCAGATGTCTGCGCAAAGCAGAATCAGGCCTTGGAGAAAAATATCAGTACTGCTGTAGCAAGCCACTGATGAGGGGAGGAAGGAAGTTAACTTCATTTCCACTACAGGCTTCCAGGTATTAAACAGAGCCCACATACTATACCGGCATAACTGCCCGGCTGATAGCAGAGGACTTGACAAGAGCAGGGGGAGAGACAGCTCACCCTCACAAGCTGACAGCCCTCCAACAATCACAAAAAAATAAATAAAAATAGAAAGAGGCGTTAATGAAGAGTACAACTGAAGTTCTTTATTTTATCCTTAAGAGAGCTTTCATGTAGCCTCCAAGACATTCCTTTTCCATTCCATTTAGTTACCAATAGGCATCCTTGAGTCACTCATTCAACATTTAATCTTAGTGCTTAGATTAAAATGCTTCAGTCACAGATGTGAGCTGGTCCCTCAGCCTCTGCACAGTGAGGGTCTCTCTTTTCATACGGCACATCAGCATGAGAATCCAAAAGGCACCCACCAATGCCTACATTGCAGCTGGAAAGCTTGCAAGTGGCCAGTGGGTTTGGATACCCGCTCCAGCAGGCCAGAGAAATTCAAAGAGAACTAAGTTTGCAAATGAGCAAACATTAAGAAGAAACAGGAATGTAGAAAATCTCCTACACTCAATAGAAACACACAGTAGGCTGCTCTCTCAAGAAAATCCCAAGCCAGGCACTTCTATAAACTCTTGAGAGGAATCAAAGACTGATTTTTAGGTCAAGGCCCTGCAGAAGTGCCTGTGCTCTATCTCTAGCCCCTAAGCAGCTAAAGATTCTTCACTTCTGGATGTGCAAAGGGGAACTGCCTCCAAACCTGGCACTGCTTTTCTTCAATACTCAAAACCCTCCACAATCCCTGAGGCACAAGCTCCACAATTCCTACTCATTTTTAAGAATATAGAAGGACTTAAGTCTTTTTTCTATTGAGCTGAAAAACCTATTTGGTATAATCCCTCTCCAGAGGCTCCTTGCTGGTGGTCATTATCAGCTTTTAACATTGTACTGAACCTCTTAGCGTCCCCAGGCAACTGCAAAGTCACATTAGCTTCATTTTACAGATGGAGAGCAGAGGCAAAGATGCTTACCTCAACACAAGCAGGGAGTCCGATAGAAGCAGCCAAGGCACAACGCAAGTCTCTTGACACCTACCCACACACTGCTCCTTTCCATAACCACAAACTAATCCTTCTTCATTACAGAGCTACAGAGAAAACAAAATGCCACAACACGTTTAAGCCTCTACAGAGGCAAAGGACAAAGATCCCTGTGGCTTACTGTACGATAGCAACTATTCCTACTTTCCATGGTCCACTTGCAAGAAACCACTTCCGCAATCAATTTAATGTCTCGAATTTACCTCTGCATTTAATCAATCACAGATGACCACATCATGCTGGGACAATCAGATATGTTATCGCTGTTAATGAGCACTGAGGAACAGAGCACAGTTTTAAGTACATACAAATGAAAATGCTATGACCAGTGTGTGTTCACTTAGCAGTGATGAACAGCTGCATACCCTTTCCTCAGAGACAGGCACCTGTGTCCAGGAAGGACAAGACCGATATCAGGAAGTCCTGTGACCATTAGGATCTCCTGGAACCAGCTCAGCCATCCCTCCCAAACAGGAGAAGCGCTGTTGCCAGTGCAGACACCCTGTTGTAAAACCTATACCAGCGAGATCAAAACGTGGCTACTAGGGCTGCCCCAGAATAAAAGTTCAGTGAGCTGAGAATTAGGTTTCTAAGTGAAGTCAACTACCTCAGGGCATTTGATTCAGCAATGTGCAACAGAAAGATAAAAGTAAGGCTTTAAGAACATGTTGGTTCCCTTCTTCTGAAGCGTGTTTGTGCATTCAGCTGGCAACAGCAGTGGTAGGTGATTTTAGAAGGTTGCACTTCACTTCCCACTCACGTTCTAAATGCAATTCAATCAGAAAAAAATTTAAAAGGCTCAAAGATTTTGATCCCACTCCTGTTGATACCCAGGGAAATTTTGCCACTAATGTCACAGAATAGATTAACAGGAGAAGGGAAGGCAGGAAGTTACACAGACATAACCCTGCCACCTTCCTAAGCCACGCTGCACAAGGGAGCACATTGCTCTGCAACACGCAGCAGAATGGTGTCACACAGCATCCCCTTTGCCAGGCTGCATCCTCCAGAGTCAGTGACAGACAGCCCCAAAGCCACCACCGATCTGTCTTCACCATGGTAGGCTTGTGTCAGTAGCATAAGCGGAGTCATTCCCCAATTACAAAACTCTGGCTAACACATCCCAGGATGTTCTCCTAACCCATGGGTAGCCATGCCCATGCATGCGAGTCAGTAGATGGGGGACCTTTCCACAGAAAGAGCTCAGCTTTGGAACAGAAAGCAAGGACAGTTGTGGTCCTTTATCTACCAAAAGGAGACCAAGGCAAAGAGATGAAGCAATCCATTACACAGCAAACCTTTGGAAAGTCAAAGAGCTGAAAACACATTTCCTCTGTCCTTTCTGATGCATTAAATTAAAAGCTGCTGAGCAGCAGTTTTCAAGGAGGGGGGAAAAGAATGCCTATTACTTTCTTTTTTTTGCCTATTCTTTCTGAAGCTACCAGAAGGAAAATCCTGGTTATAGGAGTCTATGCTGCCTACATCATCCTCAGCGTACAAGGCAATACACTTTCTTAATGTATGAAAGTGTCCTCTATCCTCCCACGATCTCACAGATTGAAGGGAAATGTATCATTTGATATAAATCTTCAGAAGGAAACACAAACAGTCCCCATGGAGAGATAACCTCTTCTTCTATCTGCATCTATCAAGTTTGACTCATGACAGAATTATGACCCCAAAATAACATTTTAATAAGTGTTTACATGCTACTGCTCCCCAAAGCCTAGGCTGATAAAATTCTTCCTCAGAACTAATTACGCTTCAAGCTGAGGCGGGAGCAGCAGCAGCAGCACAGTGGAGCTGGGGTTCTGCAGGCACGGGGCTCCTCCCGGCGGAGGCCTGTGCAAAACCAGGCACTCTGCACGGATTCACATGAACAGATGGAAGCTGAAGATCTGCATCAACGTGCCTGGAATTTCCTCTACCTAGATTAGCTACGCTAGAAATATGCGAATGTAGAACGTCTCCCCTCCTTTCCATCTCCCTCCCCAGCCACACAAGGTGCACAGATCAGCTGTCTGGTCTCTGAGTTCTTCCTTACTGCGGGGTTCTGGATCACAGCGCTGGAAAGGTAACACAGCAGCAGCCATTTGATGTTACCATCTTGTGTTAGACTGTGAAGTGGACAAGGTCACACCTTTCCTTTTCAGGTGTACGAGTGGGACAACACAGGGAAAGCTGCCACACAGACCTGGCACAGGTAGGAAATACAGAAGCCTTGGCATTCTCCACTCCACCCAGCAAGTCTCAGACCAGTTTCTGTCTGCTCCAGACCACAGGAACAGCAATGCAGCACCAGGAAAATAAATGGAGATTTAAATCTTGTCCTTTTAATCTTCATTCCTAAAAAAGGCAGCTTCTATTGCTGACAGGAGCTTTTCAGCTTGGCAGAGATAAGAGGAAAGATTAAATTCACACCAGTAGGACCATCAGGAGATATGTAGAGTTGAGCTTTTGAAATCCCCATATCGAGACTCAGTCAATACCGCTATTAATAAATATTCCCCCAGCAATCCTGAAAACAACAGGTGTCTGAAGCACAGCAGTGCTCCGAGCTATCTAGCACACAAGCCTTTCCAAAACAGACTCATACAGAGCCAGAGTACAATCCATTGTTGCGTAATTATTCACCAGAGCATCAAATACTCATTCCTCAAACACATGCAACTAAGAAAGAGCTGACAAGATCAGCTCTCTCATACAAACAGGCCACGTAACCCACTCAACAAAAGCATCAGGCAGGTTTCTCTCACCTGTAACGTGCCTCTCAGAAGCCCATATAGACCTCCCTGCTCCAACAGCAAAAAGCACTTTCTAACCAGAATGTATGCATAATTTATATCCACTTGCTCTTTTGCTAATGTAATCCTTTATCTTCTCTCCTCCCCTTCTTCCCCTGCCACTATTTCCCCTAAATACTCAGTTTTTCAGCCATTGTTTTTCTGACTAAGCGTGAGTTGTTGTTGTCTTGAGCATTCTGTAGTAACCTGATAATCTTCCTTGAAGATGGGGTGACCAGAACTGTACACAGTATCAGAGAAGAGCATCTACAGAGCATTAATCTTTTTCTGTCTTTAGGTTGTAAGTAGCGAGGGGATCCTGGTATCAGAAGTAAGTGTAGGACATTTCTGATAAGGTATTTCAACTAATGTTGATATGTGGTCTTCTGCCAGCCTGTATTGTATGTGGTGAATCTCGAACAAACAGCTTCATGTATTTTGGGGTCATTGTCCTCATGAAATTTACCAAAATCACCATTTTGCAACGTTCATTTGCTACCGATGAGCCTTCAATCTCCATACAGTATTTAAAGTAAGCCTTTAATCCACAAGTGATTGATCTCATTTTGATCAGTTATAATTAAGAAATAATTTCCCCTGACTTCACTAGTAATTTCTGTAATCTGCTTCTCTCTAATACTGTATTTACACATTTCAAAGAGATTCTGTGTCCTCATCTCTAGAAAGCGCCAAGGCAGGAGCTGAAGATACTCATTACTCACTGAGAAGCCTCAGGGACAGGCTTTTGGCCCCAGTAAGTTCCCTCTTGGTACAATTTGTAATGCTCACCAGAACTTCTGAACTTCTGACCAAAATCTCTCAGGAATCCATGGCAAAGAGATCTTCGTGCATACTTGGCCTCTAATCCCTCCAACCCACGCTTTCCAAGAAATCCACATTGCATGGCTTTCAGCACAAGGTTTGTGCTGTAAGACAATGTTTACTCTTTCTGGCACATACCATATATTGCATTATCGCATCAGAGTTCAAGAATCAGTCTTGCATGCTATTCATCTTCAATTTGTTTACTTGTATAGAACCTAGAAAGCACTTTACTTTAAAAAGGTTACATGAAAAATCATACTCTGTTCTACAACCACAGAGCAGGCAAAACTGCATCATTGTGTAAGCTCACTACTCAAACTACACTTTAGAGTTGTCAGGTACCATTACAATTTCAAAAACATATTTTAATTAAGAAATAAAGCATGAACAGTCTTTTTTTTTAAATGGCATTCTAAAAGGATCTTTATCCAAAATGCAAGCCATTACCCAGGGAACACCAAGTACAGCAGAGCTTGTCACTGATTTCTGTCGGTGCAGAACAACCTGTCTTTAAATCACCTGACAATGACTAACAGAGGTCTCTAAACAGTTACCCAATTTCTGAGATTGGCTGTGTAAGCCACAGCAGCTTCATGGAAATCTTCCATCCTGGTTGAACAACCTGAGCGAAAGAAACCATTTCATCCGCTGATGAAAACAATTGCATTTGAAACAGGAAGGTATAGGCCCTTTCAGCTATGTAACGTTGCCATCTAGTGATCATCTTCAGACATAGCACACGAGGGCACCCACCTGGTCCTGCCTAAATCTCAGGACCCCATTGTGAGTCTCCAGCAAACATCACACCTGCAGCTCCCTGGCTGGCAAAAGTCAACCCAGTTTGTAACTGACAGTGTTCGAGGGGCATGTTTTCCATAGCCGCAATATATATAATGTTCAGAGCAAACAGATAAAAAGCAAGTGTTGGCTCCTAATGTATTGATCTAAACAGACTTGGATCATTCCGCTTAAATTAATGGTGCACTGTAAAGAGAGGGATAATAGAAGAAATTACCTGGAAGTCAACCACCAGTGCAACTGCCAGAAAACAAGATTTTCAAACAAACACATTCAGATTTGAGAACTTGGCAGATAAACATTCATTATTATTAACCTTGGCTAAAGAGCATTTTTACATGGCCACAGTTGTCCAACAATACAGCTACCAAAGACATTAGGGTGCAGAAAACAATGCACAACAATCAAGAAAAAAAAAAAAATCAACAAGCAGAGAAAAAACAGACAGGGAAAAACCTGTAAGTACAAAAGCACACCAGCATCCACTCAAGAGGGAGAGCTTTGAATTATCCAGCAGTGCCAGCACTGGGAAGTCTGAGTGGCAGCATTTATGGCACTGGCTGTGTACCCGAGTCACAGGTACCTAGAGAGGCAATAACGACAATATTTACCCTGCAGTTTGCCTGTGTCTGTCTCAGATAGCAGGAGTTTTGGACACCCCAGACACACAGTAGTTTATTTAAAGAAGGAAAAAAAGGCAAAAAAAACATGGTGTTTTTCTCAAGACTAATTTACTCTCAAAAACAAAATTCAATTTCAGAGATGTACGATTAAAATATTAACCCATGAAGAAAATTATTCATAGAGGTTTTACCTGATTACCCCTGTTACACTTGCTACACACCACTACACACTGCCTAAAAACATCAAAGCCCATTTTGTGCTTTCGGTGCATCAGAGTTTTGAAAGAGCTCACCAAGAGTCTAACAAGCTCTCGGAATTTCATAATCAGCTCTAACAGCAGCAGAATACAGCTGATGCACTGCCACTCTGCAAGGTCAAAGTGGTATATTATTTTAACTTGCATGTTGAATAGAACTCAGGGAAGACCAGACTGACTGGAAGCCACCACAGACCACTGCTGAAGCTGTAATATCATTCAAAAATTCAACTGAGAAAGTTAGGGAGTGAGGTTTTACTTCTGACCATTAGACATGAGAAGTCGGAATTAGGGCAAATCACCAAAAGAGCTTATAGGGTCAATTCTGAGTCATTGAACTGAAAAGACTCAAAATGAAAGGCAGTAAGCGAGCACAACAATACAATAATATAGATGTAACCATGAAAAGTTGTTTACCTGATGTCTTGTTATTCTTGACTATTTGACAAGGCAGTTACTGTCAACATTTAGCACTCTCCCATGTCTTCCAGGTCTAATTTTAAACTCTTCTGAGGAAGCTCATCACACCAAAACGTCAAGAATAACTAATGAGCTTTCTGTAAGCACTCAGCAGAAAATCCATTTATAGGGTCAGTTATGTGTGCATGCAGCTCCTTCCATGTAAGCTTCTAATTTGCTGTCCTCCCTCCCCATAATTTGAGCACTTCAATGGGAGCATAGGTATTCTTCAGAAGTAAATACAGAACAAAAGTAAAATAACCTGTGGAAAGAAAATCACCTGTCTGCCTTTTCAACAATTATCACCTGAGAAGAGCCAGTGCCCACAAAGCCAAGTACTCTGAAGATAGAACAGCAACAGCTGCAGATACTTAGGTTACTCTCTCCCTCCATTGTAAATATAAAAACTTCTTAATAATTTCAGCTAAACAAAGACTGTGAGCTGGTGAAAGCGTTTCTTTGACCTGGTGAAAGAAGTTGATTTAGAGCTAACTGAACTTGATAATCCCTTCCTTTTGCTTTTCTGCTTCTCTGAATACTTTCCTTGTTAGCATTTTCTGTTCAAGTTTCTGATGCATTTTGGTACATTTAAGAGAAAGATTCAGAAAACTAGCAAGTGCTATTGGCTCAGGGCCTAATCAAAAATATACAACAAAGACTGTCTAAATTGTTTCTTATGGCTTGCTGCTTATGAAAACCTAGAGAAGAACTAGTTTCCAACTGCATTTTACTCGTGATTGACTTTCATTTCAGTCCTGGTAAGCTGATTTTGCAGACAAACCAAGTCCATATTTTTGATTCAGTGCTGAATAAACTGCAACCAGAAAAAAAAAGAAGATAATCACATCTGCCTCCTTTCAGCTACCTAGCTTACCACTAGATCACAGCACTCTCAGGACAGAACTTTAATGTACCATGTTCAGTAGCAACACTACCCCTTCCCTAAGCTGTGATTAAAATAAATCAGTGACACAAAATTGCATTTTGCATGGAGTCTGCTACGAGAGATCCATTCCTTGAGCACTTAGATAATCAAGCAGCCCACAAAACAGAGGCAGAACTTCATTTCCGAGCCTGCAGAGTTCACACATCATCTAATACCCAAGTTGCTTCACTTGTCAAGACAAGGATAATTCCTGACATGCAGAGGGACAGTGCTGACACTTGGGGAACTTCAGCTAAGCTTCAGTGTAGATTAGAAGCCCCCACGGGTTTAAACACTTGCTATGCAAGTCTCTGTGGGTCATAATTAGCTAAATTCAGCTCCTTGAATCCTAGCAGTCCAACTTCAATCACAAATTTTGACTTGCACCTGGCCTTGTCCACACTCTCTCCATACAAGGAGCCTTGAGCTGTAAGAAAAGTTCCTAAACCTGCAGGGCCGCTAACACAGTGACCACAGTCAAGAGTTGCAGCAGAATCACTCAGAGTGAGATGGAACTGGAACAACCCTGCGAAGAAAACAAAACAATTGACACTCAAAAGGTATTAATCTACAGCTAAGTCTAATCTACAGCTAAGTCTGTATGCCTCAGAATTGGTTCTCCTGATCTAACAGGCCTGCTACAGAGACAGATTGATACAGAACCTCTGAGCTATCCTATTCTGTATCTGCAGTAGCACTTCGCAGATTTTACAGCCATCCTCTTTTCTTTCTGTAATTGGCACTGCTCAGTACTTCACAACCATTTTTGTTCTGTCTCCCCAGAGAGCTAAAAGGATTTTAGACTTCAACTTGAGAGAGAAATTAAACCTCTAATTAGACCAGGTGCGTCTAGGATTGCATCCCCAGGAAACCTAAATAATTCTACATGCATTTTACAAATTTATCAATCATTAGAATGCAAAATCTGTAAATAGGAATCAGTCAGAAGCTTGAAAGTGCACTAAAACACCAGAAATGACTGCAAGCTTCCCACGCTGAAAACATCCCACAAAGCATTAAATTCCTGATCCAACACTCAGTGGAATTAGTGAAAAGAGACCCACAGGGTTTTGGATCAAACCTGAAACCCTCCAGGCACACAACATCTAGCAAGACAGAGCTGTCCCAGCTTGACAGAAGCAGCTCAGGAGCCACAGATTAGCTTACCCAGTGAGCTTAGGTGAGCTTCCAGAAGCCTACGCAGAGGCTTTGCCCAGAGGTTGAGAGCTTGAATAAAGCTGTACCTGTTGTGCCAAGTGCCTCTGAACAAGGAACAGTTTGCCTGCAGCTCCAAGAAAATTAAAGGACAGAAGAAGGAACAGCTTGCTTAAGGTCAAGTAACAAAATCAGGATTTCTATGTATGTTGTACAAATCCACTTCTCATGACTCATCTAACTCAGACCATTTGCCTCTTGTATTGGAGCTTTTTGCACTTCACCCAGTGTCTCTAGCTAACATTAATGCAAGGAAAAGCAGACCTTCCTGAGATAAATAGACAAACTCACACTTTACAAGGAATAAAAGGTGATCCTGACAGCTCTCTTGAGCAGATAGAACTCTGGAGAAAGGTTATGCATGCACAAATCAAGAAGCCCCCAAAGGGCAGAGCCATTTGCATCCTAAAGGCTATCCTGTGCTATTAGTCAGACTGCTTGATGGTCAAAAAAAAAAAAAAAAANGAATGGCAATTATGGTTTATCCATGCTAATCTGTAAGGATGAAACCTTTTCACATTGGTCTGTTAAACATCCACTGGTTTTCTTAATCGGGGAACAAATGCTGGCATGTCAGTAATTAAAAAATGCCTTTTGAGGCATTCATCAACCTGAACATCTGCTGGGGAATTCAAAAGAGTAATGGCCCATATTAAGGTTACTATACAAAAGGTTTAAAAGAGATGCAATGCCTCTGCCATAAATGAGAGCTACTGAAAGTTATACATGGAAAATAATTACAATATACACCTCCAAAGGGGAGTGAACTTTTCTAATACTGGTTCAGAGCACATAACTTTCCCTAGGACCTGTCTCTATTCAGTTTCTTCAAACTTTCTCCATGGGCAATGCAGCCAAAACAGCTTGCAGGCATCTCAAAACATCAAAGCAAAGAAATAGCAAAGAAAGGTGACTCAGAATCATGTGGCAGCCAAGGACAAAACGCATGACTTGTATTTTATCCAAGCCTTTATTCCTTTGGTTAATATAACTCAGATCCCAGTTTTTTAGATTTTGACATACAGAAGAAAAAAATACTCCTAAAAGCCAGTTTTCAGAATCTACTTCATATGTGTCTTTTCAAAGCTACTCAGGAATACTTTGTGTTAGCATGTAACACGCTGCCTGCTGCCTCTCCTGTGGTCTATAAGCTGTGATGCGCTCTCATTCAGAGAAGGCATGCACCCACAAACCAGTAGTACAAATGAGAGGGGCAGTCACTGGTTTTGAAACCTCAGGCAGCATGCCGCACAGTGGCTTTTCCACAGAACACTGTCAGAGTAAGTGCGTCCTCCAGACATGTTCAAGAAAACATACATACGAAGCGTTACAAGCTACTTGGATCAAGGACACAGCTTGAGAAAGACATGAGGCCAACAATTCCATGAGGGCACGCTGAGGGGCTCTTCATGGTAGGGTACCATAAAAGCAAAAACATGCCTGTTATTTTTACAGGTTCTTATGGACTACCTAGAAACGGTCAACCTTAACATGAATCCCTGATGTTGGAATAACTTTGAGGATTTAAGAAGAAAAACATCCCAAATTCACATTCCTACATCTTTTCACTGTACCACAAATAGAGGTGTCACCATTTTGAGCCTCAGACATCTATAATCAATGATATAATGCACTGATACAGGTTACACACCACCCACTCTATCTTGCTCAGCACAGTATACATACAGGGAAACAACTCAGACTCTGACAGCCTTCTACTGGCAGCCCTGTGCCACCATGCCTTCAAACTATCCACAGTGGAGGTAAACAGGAGGGAGGACAGCAAGGGCTGAGCCTGCAATCAAAATGGAGTTTGCAGCCTGGCATAACCATTCTGAGAGCGCTCACAGTACCCCACAAAAATCCAGATAAATGTATATCTCACATTCTGCCACAGATATTTCTAAATACATAATCAAAATACTTTCTATTGCTTAATATAGCACACAATGCCAGAAGGCAAGAGTACTTCCCAGAACACTGAGGTATTCAGAAGTTTCTGTGAATACCGGAGTTTAATTGCACTTAATTTCAAAAGAACACCAAGGCTTTAACACTTCACCAACAAATGAACTATTCTTGGGATCTTTCTCTTGTCTGAAAAAATATGTATCATTTTGTACATGTGTTAAGAACAGGGTTTTGTCATCCTTGACCTTTGGCAGTACACAGAATGGCTATATCAAAGCTACATTTGAGCCCTGGGTGGTAGCTGATCCCCTAAGTCACAGAGGCAGCAGATACTTTTACAGACTTACAAAGCACTTACATCAGCAATCTGAAGTGAAGCACATTTACATTTGTCTTAATGAAGATCAATTCAAACTATATAAACTGATAGAAACAAATGTAACGACATTTGAATTGTTTTAGTCCCACAAAGCCAACCTTTAGGTCATTATGCTGTCAGGGATTAGACAAACTTTAAACAGAACTCTCTCCTGCACACTTTATAAATTTCCCAAATCCCAGAGTAACCCGCCTCCAGGTGTAATCCTGTAGGGGCAATTCCTGTATTTCTGAAATAGCAAAAGAAATATCTTCTAAAGATAAACAACAGAAACAGAACTTTCTGTCCCCGTGAACATAAAGTCTCATATAGTGTAAGCGCTCAAGGGATGGAAAAAGCAAATTTTTTGATTAGATCTGCAGTCACGTAGTTTGTTCCTAAATGCCAGCCTGAAATATACCATATATTATGTCTTTGCTATGCAGGGTCTTCAGTAAAAAAAACTGTAATAAGAAAAAAAAAAATCAGTACAGGTCAAACTTATTCAATGAGTAGCTAATACAGAGATGAGAGAATGCAGGGCATAAGTTATTGCTTCCCACTGTGGCACACACAAATATGGAAAGCCTTGCAGAAGGTGGACCTTGGCATTTTATACAGCAGACTGGAGGGCAGTATTTTATAACAGTCCAGTAAAAGAAGGAGGAAGGAATTAATGATGATCTTTGCTCCTTTCCAGTTTAACTGTAGTTTCACCTAAAGAAGAAAGCTGATATCCACTGTACCAAGCACTCTGCTGCTGCAAATGCCCCTCAGCCTGCAAAACTGTTTGTTTTCCTCCTCCACCCTCCATTTACTCCCCTCAATGTTCTGTGATACTCCACATGAAAAACACTTACATAAAAACAGATATTTCACTAAATATCTCCATGCTTATCAGGTAAGAGAAATGAACAGTCTAGGATACCCTGCCCTGGCAAAGTGGCTCTTGAGGAACTGGGGCCCAAACACGAAACATGTATTTTCCAGCTCATCACACTCTCTAAAGCAGGCCAGACCAATTCCCAGATATAAATATGCCCACATCTTAGGGAATTCAGCATTTGGATTTCTTTCCTAAATAGGGATTTGGTACATCACAGTTCAGGTAGCATTAAGTTGTAAACAGAACATGCTTTTGAAAACTTAAGGTATAACTCTGGTTGAACAATGCCTTGTGTGCAGAACGCAGTCTTTTTATAGGATGTTGTGAGAAACAAGAGGCATTCCTTGGCAACAAACCTTTGGCCCTCATGCTGCTCTGGAGGGCATCACCAGACCAGAAGCTGTGACTACTTCCATCTAGGACCCACCAGAACAGCCACAGCCCCTGGGACAGGGGATCCCAGGGTTGAGAAGGTGAAACAAGGCACACTTATCTTCAAGGAAAGCAGTCTAGACAACAGTCTACTGGAGGACTTTGGGGTTAACCCACCTTTGAACCACAAACGTATCCGGAGGGAGTATTTTTATCATAACCAGAGACCAAGGAGAGTGGTGGATGAAGGATAACTGAGACCACGACTAATGGACTTAAACATTCTTATAATGCAGGAAGAACTTCGTATGGTCTACAGGGGCCCCTGAACTAAGCCTGTTCTCATGTGTTTTCCTGAATAGGGATTGATCTAAACGAGTGTTTAAGCGTTTTCTCTTAGAGCAAGGCTTTAGCTACTAGAGAAATCAATAGAAGCATTTTATTAGGAAAAAGTAAAAATCAGTTACTTTTGATTCAAAATGAACAGTGGGAGCAAACTAGGTTCAGGGTACATCCTTCTACACAAGCAGAATATCAAACAAATTTGAAAGTTGTGTAACATAATTAGCTAGTTCTTAGCATTAATCTTGCAACACCAGCATAAATCCTAAAATCTCCCTACAACTAAAATGTTGTCAAATTTTACTAGTAGTAAAGCCAAAAAATCAGTAAAGTCAATGCCGGAGATAGACTGTTACTTAGCTAGTCAACAAGCAGTTACCACAGCAGTTCCAGCCTTTGTCTGGGGATTAGTGGGGCTGATAATGAGAAGTTTACACAAGTAATAACTCTGCACAGATTGTTTCTTAACGTACTTTTGTATAAAAGTAGCAGTAACTACACTAGTACATAGATGTGTCATGAATGCATACAGCCTTACAACACATAACTAGAGCAAGAGGAAGGCTTCTGCAGTGTGAATAAGTTGGTTATAAAGCGCTGATAGGCCTGACTGTTGCTTTTTTTTTTTTTTTTTTAACTACAGTTTTATAGCACAGCCACTGACTACCTCATTTCCTTCTCTTACCTTCTTTCTCTTC
The DNA here is from genome assembly GCA_013396635.1 of Penelope pileata. Lineage (NCBI taxonomy): Eukaryota > Metazoa > Chordata > Aves > Galliformes > Cracidae > Penelope > Penelope pileata. Next base: position 581,294 of record WBMW01006372.1, read on the forward strand.
CTCTCCTCCATCTTGCCACTCCCTCAAGTTGCCCCTTCTTAACTAGTCCTGTTAAGGTGATTAGCAAATCATTGACAGCTGTGCATGCAGGGCTAGGCTCACACCTCCAGCAAGCATTCCCTATTGGATCAGAGAAAAGCAGGGCCTACGGCATTTAATATGTTTAATATGGACAGCACATGCTAGAAATCACACTGAACTAGAGATCACCCACACGTTCTCCTTCTAGGCACCAGTAGCAAAGTGCTAGCAAACTTTTCTTATATTTATTTAAAACATATTTATATAAAATCCTTTTCCTGTGTTTTCCAAGCTGGCATGGAGCCAGTGGGACAAAGCTGTAGTAATGCAATGCTGTGCTGTCACATGCCTGAGAGAAGGGGTTTCTTCAGATGAAGTAGGATGTGGCAGAGGCAAGTCATGCTGGAAGCTGAAAGTTACAGGGCAGATGGACAAAAAGGTGCAAGCAGAACAGTAGGCTGTAGAGAATTTTTTAGCAACTCTCAGCTACATTTTCCCACTATTCCTCTGTCAGAAACCTTTCCTTTTCAAGTTGATCCAGCTTCTCTGCTTTCCCATTTATTTCCCAGTGATCATGTTGCTGGTCCTGAGGGACATCAGGGTGACAGAGACAGGGTGCTGCTGTCACATCCAGCTAGGGTAGAAGAGAGGCAGATGAGCTTGTCCAGATAAGCTTTACTGTGAGCGTATAAATTTCCATTTAACTGAGGAATCATATTGTTTTCATGCCCACATGCCCATGTATTTTCATTCTCCCATGTCTAAATCTGCAAAGATTAGCACGAGGGCATTCCTCAGCCTCCCTGAGGACCTCTGAGCTTGCATGTCTGCCTGATAGGCATGCAATAGGATGCCTGCACCCATCGGATAGCTCTCTACACTGGGCACAGCACAATGCAGAGATCAGTGATTAATGTACTATGCAGAATACAAGAGAGACAGTAATTTTCCTCTCCTCTCCTAATGCTTCAGCCCCTCACCTCACAGGTCCCAACAGCATGTAAATTGGCACAGACAATGTCATGTTCCCACTGTCTTACCCAATTAATTTTAATTGTTTTAAGCTAAGCACAAGAGATTCAATAGGCGAGCCGCTGACGTTCCCTTACATCACAAGAGCCTACAACCCAGCACTTTCGTTCTCTCCTGGGAGACATTGGGTTTGACCCCTGAAGAAGGAATTAAACTTTGGGGTACAATCTCCTGCGAGGTGTCCCAAAAAGAGAAAAGGGGGACACTGGTATCATCACTCCAGTTAAACAAGCAGAAAGGTGAAGACCTTGATTCCTTTTTGGTTTGTGGATTGGGGAGCAGAGGTGGGGATGAAAAAATGCCTGGCTTCAGGGCACCACCTAAATCCCTGGGAATCTGTGTCCATGTTTTAGGGAAAGCTGCGTAAAGAGCAAATGAAAAATCTGGTACATCCCTCATATCCTGTAACTATTGATAATACCCAAACACTGATGGTTTCATTCCCAGGACTACTGTGCTAGATGAGAAGTGACAAAGTTATGTACAGCTAAAGACACTTCATTGTCCCTCAGGACTTCCCCTGTAATTCAGCATCTCTGTCCTGTAATAATGAGAAAATACATTGGGCTTTTTGCTTTCACTCTGTACTGTCACACAAACAGTAAGCTGATGCTTACAGGGGAAGATCACGTCATGTTTTGATCAAAGGCATTTTTGCAGAATCACAGAATCATGGGGTTGGAAGGGACCTCTGGAGATCATCGAGTCCAACTCCCCTGCTGAAGCAGGTTGCCTATAACAGGTCACAGAGGAAAGCATCTGGTGGGTCTTGAGTATCTCCAGAGCAGGAGACTCCACAACCACTCTGGGCAGCCTGTTCCAGTGCTCTGTCACCCATCAGTCTGACAGGTCTTTCATATATTAATTCTGACTGAACTTCCTGATCAGATGAACAGAATGAAATTCAGACACAAAGACTAAAGCAGTGCCAGCCCTGCAACGATCTGACTGTCCCATGAATCCCTGCCTGCTCCCCTTGATAAAAAGGCTGGGAGTATGTTCCAATACACATGGGAGAGCATTTAAAAGGCCAAACTCATCCCCAGCAGACTGATGCTGTTTCTAAGGAGAGCATTTATCTGACAGCAGAGTGTGGCACAGCTCTTCTCCTATACGTAACTTCAGTTAACATTTACAGTGCAAAGAAGGAGGAAAAAGTGGGGTTTATTATTGTTGTTGCTGTTGTAACAATCCCCACTGTCCAGCTACACTCTCCAAAGGAAAACGCAGGTCTAAATATTTTTCCCTGTTCCCAAACAGCTCCTAATTAGAGGATTAATTGGATGCCATTTTCCTGCAAATAGTTTTATGGGATGAAACAGAAGAAGATAGCTACAAAGATGCCAAGTGTCTATCCCCTTGGGATGGCTCACTCCGATTTAAGGGGCCAAAACAACAAATTCATTTTACTGAATATATGGCCAATTATTCACAGCATCAGAATGAACACAATTCAAATTAAAACAGATTTCTTCAAAAGAGGACTGCTGTAGTAATTATGTTAGGCATTGCAGATAGGAAACAAAGCCAATTGTAAATTTCAGATGTTATTTTATGCAAATAATATAGCTGTAGTTTTCTAAAGAATTCCATTGTGAGCTGAATTGTCCATTTCTGATGCTATGAATAAATGTGTACCAATTTATTTCTAATAACCTATTATTTATGTGCAATTTCTTTTGTCCTCTAAATGCTATGAAGCTGTTTAGAGAAACCACCTACATGACAACTTACCAATTATCCTTATAAAATTCTGTATTGCTTTGGATTAGTTACATGCATAATTAAATGCCAACTAACCATTATGTTCTTATAAGTTAGCAAAAGTCTGCAAAACTCAGCAGAGTAATATTTCATGCGATTCTAAACAACCATTTCTAAAAGGAAGTGATTTATATATAATCACCCCAGAATGCAATCAAATTAGACTCAGATTTCCCATTAAAAAGATTAGTGACTGCACGTATCAATATTTAAATACACAAATAACAGCCACCTTCCAGTCTATCCCAAATTCAAACCCATTGGTTGCTTTACTTTTCCAGCATACCCAGCAGTAGGCCCATGACCAGCCCCATGGCAGCACATGCATACCCCACGTTCACCCTCGGGATGCCACATCTTGGCTCGAGGCTGGCCAGCTGGGTTACCCCAGCTTCCCCCCAGCTCATGGTGCTGAGCACTGGTGTCACCCAGAGGGGCTGCGCTAGGGCTCTGGGCAGCCAGGGGTCAGGGTCCCACCACATACAGCAAATGCTGCTCCCCCAGCTCTGTCCCCAAGCTGAGGAGCTGTTGCTGCACCCCATTCATTACTGCCACATCCCCACCACTGGGGCAGGGTGTGGCAGCCCCCATGGCCAGCCACACAGCAGAGGAATGTGATGGCAGCTCCCAAACCCCCCTGGACAGAGATGCCAGCATTGCCAGGATCCCAGCCTGCAGCATGGCATAGCCCTTGCTAGACAGTGTGAAGAGCCCAAAGGCTTGACGTCTCATGGACACAGAGAAATGCAATAAATCCCAGCATTTCAGTGAAAATAGAATCATAGAGTCAAAAAATCATAAAATCGTAGAATCATAAAATCATAGAATCATAGATTGGCTTGGGTTGGAAGAGACCTTAAAGATCATCCAGTTCCAACCCCCGTGCCATGAGAAGGGCTGCCACCCACTGGATCAGGCTGCCCAGGGCCCAAACAGCCTGGCCTGGAATGCTTCCAGGGATGGGGCATCCACAGCTTCTCTGGGCAACCTGTTCCTGTGCCTCATCACTCTCTCAGTGAAAAACTTCTCCCTGACATCTCACCAAATCTTCCCTCTTTTAGTTTAAAACCATTCCCCCTTGTCCTATCACTGCATATTCATGTAAAAAGTCAGTCCCCTGTTTATAACTCCCTTTAAGTACTGAAAGACTGCAGTGAGGTCTCCCCAGAACTTTCTCTTCTGCAGGTTGAACAAGCCCAGCTGCCTCAGCCTTTCTTCATAGGAGAGGTGCTCCAGCCCTCTGATCATCTTCATGGCCATCCTCTGGACCCACTCTAACAGCTCCGCATCCTTCTTGTGCTGGGGGCCCCAGACCTGGATGCAGTACTGCAGATGGGGCCTCATGAGGGCACAGAAGAGGGGAACAATCCCCTCTCTCACCCTGCTGGCCACCCCTCTTTTGATGCAGCCCAGGACACAGTTGGCCTTCTGGGCTGCAAGTGCACACTGCTGGCTCATGTCAAGCTTTTCATCCACCAGAACCCTCAAGTCCTTCTTGGCAGAGCTGCTCTCAAGGAGATCTTCTCCCACTCTGTATACATACCTGGGATTGCCCCAATCCAAGTGCAAGGTGTTGAATCTCATTACGTCCTCATGCGCCCACTTTTCAAGCCTGTCCAGGTCCCTTTGGATGGCATTCCTTCCTTCTGCTTTATGAACTGCACCACTCAGCTTGGTGTCATCAGCAAATCTGTTGAGGGTGCACTTGATCACACTGTCTATGCCATTTGATAAAGATGTTGAAGAGCACCGGTCCCAAGACAGACCTCTGGAGGACACCATACATTACCGGCAATAGATGAGTGCAACATGGAAGGCTTGTGACACCATGGAAAAGCGGCAATGAGAAGCTAAAGCTGGTGTGCTCCCTCCAGAGCTTACAGAATGATGCACTGGCTTCTCAGTGCAAGCTAATGTACTTTCCCTGCCCCAGGACAAGTCAGTCAGGACAGCACCTTTGTGAGGGGCCATAGCTACAGCACCTCAGAGTAAATGCACAAAAGCTGCTTGCCTTTGCAAGATTATTATTACTATTTCTCCTAACCAAAGATCTAAACAAAGCACGCACAGGCTCTGATAGACTTTTCAAGGCGAGCAACTGGAAGTTCAGAGCAGTCAACCTATCAGCCAAACAGCCCAGCATAACAAGATGGAGTCCTCTATGCAGCGAATAAGAAGCAAACACCCAAGATCAAGGTTCACAGCAACCAGTACACTGAATGGGAGAGGCAGAAAGAGAGATCATTTCATTGGAAAAGTCTGCAAAATTTAGCGTATCTGCAAAACCACCTTCCTCCTTCCTTGAGGTAGGCACAGATGGGAACACATAGCCTGAAAGCACTTCTTGGGCTTTGGCATCCACCTCTCCCTTTAGGCTCCAGAGATACAAAAGAAGAAAGCACCACTTATACACAGCTGTAACCACCAGGTGTAAAAAGTTATTACCTTATTCTCAGAGGGGGGAAAAAAATGATGTGCTTCTTTCCAAGCTCCTTTCCTCTCTTCAAGCTCACCATAAAACAGCTGTAGTGTCTCAACAGTTTCTGTGCCCAGGAAGCAATCCTTGGCACCGGCTCAGGAGACAGCGGGGTGGCCATATAATGTGCAGAGGACACAGCAGCAAAGAGCTGTGCTGCCACATGTGAGTTACAGAGGCAAAGAGCAGGGCACAGCCATGGACAAAAGGCAGAATTCATCACTGCTTGTGTCCTTGCTCTCCCCCACTCTGAGGGAGATGTGCTGGAAGCCTCTGTATCATAAAACAGAACTTCATGAGCATTTATGTAAATGAATGCAAATTCAATGCAAATTTAATCCGTGGGCAGGTAGGCAAGAGGAGCTCAATTGGCCCAAAGGGATCTCAGCCTAACTTTGGGGGTTTTTTGTTTCAATTCATTCTGTATTTATGTTCATTCTTTTGTAATCAGATGCCACATTTGGTTTGATTTCTCTTTTTTTTTTTTTCCAGCTGAACTGTTCCTTACTCAATGAATGCAATTTGCCACATTGATTCTTTTGATATACATTCTTTTTTGGTACATCAGCATTCATCTTCACTTTTGCACTACAAAACAGCTGCAACAGCATCACTGTACCCTAGTTAACACTGTCTCTTACTTTTACCCTCAATAGTTTTGACTTAATTCTGAACTTTGATCAGTTTTCCTTCTGAAGCAAACTCAAGTAGCTCCCATTATTGCTATTCTGGAGGGTCTGTCACGCTGGCAAATAGCTTTGTATTTACAGCAGTTAATAATGTTACCTATTCTACTGCATTACATAGTTGTCTTTCTGTATTAATGCATTTTTCTTCTCTGTCTGTGCCCTTGGGCTTTCAGCACACAATTCACTTGTGGAGAAAGCACTTGTATGGCCCTATTCTGCAAACTATTCAAAACGCTGTCAGTGAAAAATGCAACGAGGGAGAGCCCTAGAGGACCCATCCTGCATTGCACTGAAACTTTGAAATCACTCACGTACAAAATACACACTCTGTCTCCTGTGCTTCAGATCTCTCATTTAAAATGGCAATAGACAGGGCACAGGGGCCAGAGAGGCAAAAAATGGCTTGCAAAACAATTATATGCCACAGACAAAATTACATTTGATAACTGTAGATGATTGTTTATTGCCTTGTTTACTCCTCCACCCTGAGCATTATTCTCTGCTGTATGGAAGACAGAACAAACCACAACACTTAAAAACATTTGTCTCTCTGCTGAGGTTCTGCAACATACACACATTAAAGGTGGCTTTTGAAAGGCTTTTGCTCTGTGCAGCCACCTCCAGCTGTGCAGGAACACCCCCACCGCAGCGGGCCCGGGCCCACCACCACACCGTGATAGCTGACACCAGAGCCTGTGTGACAGCACTCGGTCACGAAGGACCGATTCCTCCACAAACTTGCCCCAGTATGGTCTGAGAGCTGAACAACATTTTTCAAAGAGGGAAGAGCAGTTTATCTCACCTTTAGGAGAGGTAGCATCCACCAGGCAGCCCAGCAGAGCGCTGCCCTTCCCCAGCCAGCAGGTACCTGCCGCCAGCTCTCAGCACCAGCCTCCCGCATGCACACCCAGGCTGCAGTTGCTGTCCTCTGCTCCTTCACCTCACTTTTCCACTTTTCCTGAGGAGAAGTGACCGTTTTTTTCCCTCCACAGCTTTCCCTTGCGGTGGTGAGGGCCACTGGGCTCAGGTCTAAGGTAGCGCTGATGGGCGTTCAGGCCTCCATTTCAGGGCAGTTTAAATGCAGGGAAGCCCCATCTCCATCTCTACTCTTTTTTCCTACTCCAGTCAACTTCCTATCCTCTTAAAACTGTTTAAATGAGAAGTATGGATGGCTGTTCAGGGCCACTGTGGTGGAGGCAGATCCCACTGTGCTCAGTAACATTAAGGTAAACCTTCCATAGTGATCCATAACTGTCCGATACCAAAGCTGAAAGAAAGCCAGGTGCTCAGAACCTTGCAAGTCGCGAGTGAAGACAAACCTAGTAGCTTGTCAGAACAAAATAAAATAAAAAACAGAAAGAAGAAAACAGTTCTCTAAGCAAGTAACAGTCACAAAACAAAAATAATTCCATACCTTCAGGAAAAAGAGGGTGGATTGTGTTGAAAAGAAAAATCATATACAGCTTAAATACTTGCACAAAGAGCGAAAGAAAAGAGCGGTTTGGAAATCTGCAGAAACTGTTCCAGTCGCTCTCTGTGGTTTGAGAAAAGATATGAAGAAAGGGAATGATCTAAGTGCTTCTTTTTGAAGGCTGATTGGTTTTGGTATGGTTGAGTTTTTTCGTTGGTTGGCTTTTTATTTACTTTTCGGGGCACATGGCTAACATCTAAGATTATCTTGTATTTCATTTTTTCCTCCGAATATAAATATTTTGCCTACAGATATAGCAGAAATACACAAGAATGAATCTATAACTTATTTACCTGCTGGGGGAATGCTAATGAGTGTTGTAGTAACGAAAGCAGCTTAATTGGTTTGTAAATGCAAAACAGCAGGGAACTCACTGGAGACCCAACATGTGTGTGTCAATAAGCTTACAAGTACACAAACCTCCCAAGACACTAGTTTCACAGCCTCCTTTCATTTCCTGAATGCTTCGCATTTTGAGCCAAGCCAAAGAATAATTTTCTATCTTCCTCAAGCTCCTAAAGGTTCTGCAGAAGCCAAATGATCTTACAGAAAACTTTCCATTCGGATGTAAACTGAATATTTATAAGACTAAGCACAACACCTACACATTTCTACTGGTTACATTTTCACAGAGCTGAGAGAAGAAACAAGTTGGTACTCAGGTCATTCCCAGCACCAGCTGCCCCTCATTTGGCTGCAAAGCCCAACGGTGCCAAGCACCTGGCATGAGAAAATGAAACACGTCAGGCGCTTGCCCTGATCTCCCTACCATGCTCTTCTTCTAGCGTCTTAACAGTTTTGTAAGGAAAGAAGAGAGGGCAGAGGGTCCGTACGGTCCCTTCATTGCCCACTCTGCCTTTTAACTTGGACACAGAAGATCTGTTTTTCAGTGGTTGTGGCAAGGAGTAGAAAGGCCACACAAAAGAGAGAAGGGTGCCAGAGGCACACCTTGAAGCTTTCACGGGCAGCTGTGCCGCAGCCAGACAGCTACCCTCTCCCCATGTGGCAATATCAGCAGTGATACCTTCTGCGTCGTCCTTGCCCAGGACACCCAGACCAAGAATTGCTCTCTCACCAGCTGGTCTCCACTCCAACTGCTGTATCAAGAACATCAATGCGTTCTGGCTGACTAAACTAAACTGTGTCAATAGTAAACATCTATACACTATTACATTGGCAATTACTTTCAATTGTCCGATCTACAAACACAAAGCGCAACAGCAATTCATGACATTGTATCCATTACCATAAACATCCGAATGTAAACAACATTTTACCAGAGCACTTCAGCAATGCACTCAGACACAGCACTGATACAGTTTGCTGTCATTCATTGTTGTTCTCTATTTCTCTCCTTTGCTTCAATCTTCACAACATTAACATTCAGAACAGCCACTGACCAGTTTCATTTTGGCACCTTTAGTGTATGTTGCCAAGCTCTCCAGCGTGTTAAGGGTAGAACAGAAGGTGCTGATCCCCACCAAAGGTGATCTTTCAGCCAAAATACAGATCACTGTTAGGGCTTTTCCTAAAGAAGCAACATTAGAATACAAGTCCAGGCATTTGCTATTATAACGAGATTGGTATGATTGTGTTTCACATCCCCCTTCATTATAAATCCATTTGGCATCCATTCTAATAACCACTGTACCCTCAGAAAAGAATTACTTGATGTTCCTGTGGATGTCATATGTGCCTTGTACTTTTAGAGCACTTCTATTGTAATTCAACATTAATTATCTTTCCAATTAATGTACTGCATAATGCTGCAATATAAAATGTGTGCATTTTGTAAATGAGAAAATTGAGCTCAGATCTGTCTGCTTTGATCCCATTGTACCTTTATTACAATTCAGTACTAGAATTCTTTTTCTTTTTGGTTGGGTTATTGACACCCTGAACACACACAAGGGAGCCATCTCTTGCATTAAAAAGATACATTTATGCTTCTTTTTTCCAAGAAGACCTCCAATTTCTCTTTTTCAATATCATTTTAATATACTTTCCCGTTTTATGATTGTTATTGAGCAGCTCATAAGGGAAATGGAGGTGACAAAAGTACTAATAGAGCAGCATTTACCAGTTACCATAATATAGATATCATAAATACTTACAACTGCTAGAAAATGGTTAGTGTGAAACAGGTCACCAATTAAAAAAATAACTCAAAGCATGTAGTTAAGGAGTGAAAAATCTCCCCTTTAAAAGGCGAATGATCCAACATATTCTTTAAATGTCATATGTCAAAAACACCATTTAAAGTTTTACTACTGAGTACCATAATAAAAAGTATAAAAGGGAAAATATATATAAAATACAAAATATAAATGGAAAATATAAAACCAAAATTGCTGTCCATATGTATGGCAGAAAGAATATATGACTGGTGATTTTCCACAATGAGGAGTTTAATTTTTCTGTTGGGTTTGATTGTTTTGTTTAGCTGCTGACAAAAGCCATAAACACTCTGGGCTACTGGGTTTGACCTTCAATGACACCATCTGAAAGCATTTCACGGTGCTTTTCCATCCTGAAAGTGTTTGAGGAAGGTAAATATTCCCCCTTTCTCCAGCGACATTACATTTAGCTTTCTTCTGTGTTTTCCCACCACATCACTTTTAACAGAACAGAAAATGAAAAGCACAGAAAGCTGCAAACAGATTAGCTGCCCCTCACACTCAATACTCTTATATCCAATACTCCTTAATGTTCATCCTTAGCTGGTAATTGCTGAATATGTGAGTATGCGCTGAGGAGAGTCTGCAGATCAAACTGAAAAAATGTAAGAACATCATCTATAAAATATTACTTCAGGTGGCTAAGTAACCGTAGCTTAAATAACCCTGCTGGTCCAAAGGTGTAAAAATTTGAGAGTAGTCTATTCAGCATCTTGAGATAAGATTTCCTCTTGAACTGCCCTGGAACAATTCAGTAAAATCTTAAATGGAGAAAGATGGCAGTTTAAGCAGATAAGCTGGCTGATCAAGTAATTCAGGCAACCGAGGGATTGGTGTTCCTTTTTCAACATTATCCTCAACCAGAGCCTTTTGAATTTCCTTTTATAAATTGCTTAGCAATTAATAAAAGCCCTTATCCAGCCCTTAGCCCTGTTCCAGCAGGGCCTATTACAGCTGAGGCAAATACATAAGGAGCACAGCTGTTTTTTCCAGTGTCTGTGAAGAACATACAGGGAACCCTGGATTAGTTTGAGAAGCTTCATCAACTTTAAACTTTCACTTGTTTGGTATTAACCCACTTCATTCTGATTTGGCTTGGTTTTATGTGTTCTATTTTGCTCTTCAATCCTCACTGGTATCCCAGTTTTGGTTTACTTATTCAAAATGGCCATTATCACAGCAGTTGATTTTGAAAGCAAATTCACACATCTGCAAGCATAAAGTAACCCAGGCAAACTCGGACAACCCAAAGTATTTCTAAAGTTACGCAAGTAGCACACTTCCTTCTTTGAAATAAGTGAACCAGATGGTTACTGACCCTCCTGCCTTGACACCATGGAGAAGTCATTTTCCCCATTCCTACCCAGCCAGGAGCTTTCTCAACCACCTCCACAACAACCAAAGCAGGGTGACTGCTCTGGAGTGCACCAGAGTCCTCATGTACATGAATCACATGTACAGAATCAGGTATCCTCAACGTGTTTCCAGTTTCTCCCTTGGGTGAACAACAAAACAAAGCAAGCCACCACCAGAAGGGGGACTCCAACCTCCATGAGCAATTTCTGTCCCAGGCAATCCCATCAATTGCTCTGGATTAGAACTCCCACTACCAAAAGAAAGAAAACTATTTGTGCTGAAAGGGGGGGGAAATTTCTACCTGACTTTCCCTACTTTTCTCACATTTATCTACACAGAGAAAGTAGGAAAACACACACGCACACACATAAAAACTTTTGAAATTTCATTTCAAACGGAAATACTATGAATTTCAAAATCTGAAAATCAAGAAGACACTTCATGATTTTTTTTAAAATATCTTTTCTAAGACCATTTCCAGCAATTTCAGTAGGTTCAACTACTGCATATATGTTCCACACAGAATCACGGCTAAAAATCAGTTTTGAAAAACAAGTGAAGCCAAAGAACCAGAGGTCATTTAAAAGAATCCAGTGAAGTCAATGACACTATAAGTGTATGAGTGAGGGTAGCTTGTGCAAGTTAAGACAGCACAAACAGGTTTGCAAATCACACATTTTTGAAAATTTCAAACCAGACATTATTCTAACTCCTCTTTGATTACATGAAAGTGAATGAAAAGCAGCTCGACATAAGACTATTCAATAAAGGAAGCTCAGGCCTTGCAGTACACGTCATATTTTAGCTTTGCTCCCAGCTTGGTTCCTTCTAAGCACACTTTGAATTTGGCATCCATTTCCTGGTTCTGAGCTTCAGTGAAAAGATTTTTCCAGTCTCCAACAACACCTAGAATATAAAGAAAAGTAAAATAATACCCTTGACTGTAAGGATCAAGGAGTATGGTTTAAAACAAAAAAAAATCCTGTGTCTCCGAACCCAGGATGTTCAAAGATGTGGCTTTTAACTGCAAGAGCATAGCGCACTGCAATCAGACACTGCCCTAAGCTACAGTCTACTTTTGACCTAGATTTTGGAGAGTCCACTCTCTGAGATATTCTGGGTCTACAGCTATAGCATGGTCCATGGCCAACAGACACAGCTCAGTCTGTGGAGTGTCTGGATTCAACATGTTGAGTGAGGTTCCTAGGCAACCACAAAGGTTATTTAGGAAATCCAAGAAGAAAAATCTTCGGAGACACTTTGCAGATCAAGTGCCAGGCTACCCCCAGTACTCACAGAAGCCAAAATAAAACTCTTTGCTTTAATTGGTGCTCACTACATACCATGACTGAAGGGAATAGTACCTGGAGGGCACTACTGGTAATCCCACTATACAGGGCTTTACTGAATGATACAAGCACTCATGATGAAATCAGGCGATAGCATTCTGAAGCACAATCAGTGTTTCTTAACTTCCGACCTTGAAAATTACACATGAAGGTTAATTACCTACTCATCCAAATTCTTGTCTGCCCAAGATGCAGCGCTACCATTCACCATGCAGCTTTGCAAAATATACAGTTTGATTGCTGTAAACAAACTTACCTTTGCGAAAAAGAAGTGTGCCAACAGCACCATGAGTCTCCTGAGCCTTGTCCTTCAGTGCCTGGAAAGTGGCCCTGTCTGCAACAGACTGGATCTGCTCCGCAGATGGGGAGAATCCAAAAAATTCCGCTATTTGCTTTACACCAGAAGTCAGATTCTGAAAACAATGCAGTGAAAGGGGGTCATATAATATGCTTCCTCTAAAAAAGGACCTACCCACTTGGGATGTGCATGGCCATCACCTACTATCTCCCTTCATAGTACATTTTCTGTACTATGCTGAAGCTCAGCTTTCATATAGCCAGATTCAACTTGTTCCTAAATAGATACTAATTTTGGTCTTTCCAAAACCTGTGCCTTTTGCTTTTAATCTCAATTGTTTTCAGGGAATGGGTTCAGACAAGTCTCAACTGTCAGCACACAGCATCTGCTTTACCTCTTTCAGGTCTTCATATGTTATGATCATAATGTTCTCATCCTCAATGTGTTTGCTCCAGGTGATTGCATGGTCAAAATAAGATCCCCAGCAAACTGTAAAGAGAAAAAAGCATCAGTGTGGCCCTCTTTTATTATAGTGTGCTTATTTCTCTCTGACTGAACAATTGCCCTCTGTGGCCTACCAGTTACATCCACGCAGACAAACACAACAGCCCGTCCTTTCAGTGGCACCACACTGTATATTAGAACAATAGAGACTTCTGCTGTACTTTCGTAGGTAGGTTTCTTCCACAGAACTATGAATTTCCTATGTGCTTACCCTTCATTTCTATATTGTCATTAAAGACATCACTTAAACTCCAAAGCTAGATATCAATCCGAATCTAAAGTGTAGGTTCTGTATGAGGTTTTTGGCCTCGTGTGTGGGAACAGTAAAAACAACAAACTGTCATTCCATTGCAACCATTTCAGACCTGTAGCATTGCCTCCGTCACTTAGGGACAGAATTTCAGCTCGGTGCCATTAACAAGCTGCCAGGGAAGTTCCCCTTGCTTGGAAGAGCAAAATACCCACAAGCAAAGTGTTTTTTGGACTTTCTCCCCATTCTGGCATTCAGGAGCCTCCTTTATCATGAGGTACAGCCACCAGTAAACTAACTGTGACACAGCTGTTTTCCCACTGGTCTCATTTAGTTGTTTTTAAATATTTTCTTCTGTTGTTTCTTCAGCTACATTCAGTAACTATAACAATACCTTTCCCATTCATGAACTCTGAGAAGAACTCATCCCAGGAGCTGTAACTGGGGACGCTTGGTGCATTCTTGTGGAAATGGAAAAACGAAACAGCTGTATCTTTAGGGTTTCGAAACAACACTAGTATCTGGAGTGGGAAAAAGAGGCCAACAATTTTAGATCACTTATTTCCCCTGGCAACCAAAATGACAGTATAACCAAACATTCTGCAATCAATAGCTTACTGGGGGCTACAAAATATTTTCATTATTAGGTAAGGCATAGAGAACAAATTTATAATGTGGTCCTAATAAAGACCTTGTTACCACTTCTATGATTTGCTTATGTCCTGAAGCAACTGCAGAAAGGAGCAGTTGGAAAAACTGTAATATTGTCATGGAAAACTATCCCATAACTACCCAAGACCTGGGAAATAGTAAGGAATCATTTGCCAACCCCCAGCTAGGAAAAGCTCCATTTGATCCTCCTTCAGGAAACCACAGCTGCTACAATCATCTCCCATTTTTCAAAGCATGGCAATAAGGTACTTGAAATCCTAAGAGACTGCAATCCTCAGAGAAGTGTAAACACTTCTAAAAACAAGTTATATATAACAGTATTCATGGAACATGGCTAAAACCCCCATTACTTAACCAATTCCTCCCTTCATCTGTGGCACATCTCCTAAATGCTATGTACCTGTTATTGTTCAGTGACTCACAACCAGAAATATTGAAGCTTTAACAATGTAAACTCTCTGCATGGAGACAGTCACTGTTTCAAGAGATATTGCCACCACATTCATTTCCACTGTGGCTGTACACAGAAAAGAGCAGCCTAAGAGAAAAGCATGACACCTCCGCCGTTTTTTGAGCACTGCGACAGCCTCTAGATCTGTTCTTGTTTATGCACCCCTAGGGCTGTTGTAAATTATAGCAGGTGCTAAGCCTGCCAGGGATTATGAGATTCCCACTGTCTCCAAGTTGTCTTCCTTCAATGACACTTACTTGGGTGCAAGAAAAGGATGTGGCCCCAAGATTATTCTTGCATGTTGGTACTGTCAGAAAGATTAGGCTTGTTCTTGGGTGCGATAAGGAGGATTTTAAAATTAAAAAAAAGAAAGCCCACCTTGGCTTTGTTCTTGAAAATAGACTTGGGGAGGCAATCATAATTCAGATGTGTTGCCAAGATCCTTGGAGATGGAATCTGCTTCATCCTCTTTAGAAATAAACAGAACAATAAGTGAGAACAGGTTTATTACATGGAGGCAGCAACAATTTGCAACTGTGAGAGCTGCCTGTGTGAAGCAGCCCCTAATCAAAAGGCATTACTCATCCAAGATTATCCTTTTTTACCCTCTCAGGAGAAATATCTTTACTTGCTGCATGACTTCATTTTAATGACTTGCATGCGGGGGTGCAGGAGAGAGAAAACTACAGACTCGAAGTGCTTCAGGAGGTCCTTTTCACTAACCTGGTATTTCTCTGGATCTCCACATTCAATAAATGGCAGTTCTGTGCTCACAGGTTTACTCTGAATAGTTGTAAATATTAAATCGTTTAAAATCTGGATAAGCCAGTTCACACCTGGACCAAGAAACCCAGAGAACAAAACAAAACATATCAGAGGTTTACGTAAGATCTCAGAGCCTTCTCATTACACAGCTTAATTCAGCATAATAAACAATGTAGTCATCAAATTACAGATAATACTAAAGCTCTCAAATGATTATAAACAAAACGTTTTCAGTTAACAAGATCCTCAACAGCTTCTTAACTGTGACCTTTTTGGCTCACTTACAGCTGGTACATGGAAAGCACTGGGAGTAGAACTGACTCAATGATGCACTTAATATATTTTTAATATAGTCATAAAACAATCAGTGACAGTCAACAAAGGGAGCTTTCCTGTCTTTTACAGAGAAACACTTGGAAAGGGTCTGAGTAGGAGAAGGAAGGAATGAGCAAGGAGTTTTGTTCGCTCTTCAGATAATTTTCTGCCCCTCTCTCCCTGCATTGGGTCAAGGACGAAACGGAGTAATCTATTCAACATCACCTGCCATGCTTGTCCCAAGCTGTGCCTGTTGCTGTCTGCATAAAGAAACTGCCAGAAGAAGGGCTAGAGAAGCTGGTACCCATCAGACACCTGCATCTTCCCCACTGGAAAAGACCTTGCAGCTCCATACCCTTCTGCAGCTGCCTCATGCTGCCCTCTTTCCTGAGGTTTCCCAGAACTCTATTGATGCCCCAAAGGCGGCTGGTGAAACACAGTGAGGGAACAGCATGTTCACCACAGCCCACAGCACCCTCGTGGGGC
Source organism: Penelope pileata (assembly GCA_013396635.1). Classification (NCBI taxonomy): domain Eukaryota; kingdom Metazoa; phylum Chordata; class Aves; order Galliformes; family Cracidae; genus Penelope; species Penelope pileata. The sequence continues at coordinate 597,370 of WBMW01006372.1, forward strand.
CCTGCAGAGAGGCACCTGGAAGGCTTCCTGCTGGGGCCACAGAGATGGAGCTGCAGAGCTGCCTCAGCCTCCTGCATGCCGCCAGTCCCCCGTGAACGCAGCTGCCAGAGGCACTAGCAGGGAACACAGGATGCTAACAGCTTTAAACTCATGCTTTCAGCAGAGAGTTATTCCCAGAAAGGATGTCGTCCACCCTGTGTTATATAAAGCAGCTCAGGACCGTGCCAAATTTATACAGCAATGTGTATGCAGCATGTACACATCACACAGTGCCTTGTAATACATCTGAATATATAGATATCTCATGACATTTGGTGGTATACAAATGTAAGATATTTTGTGATGTATATAATCTATATCAATCTCCTGTTTATACAAAAAAACAGAGCCAAAATCATTAAAAGTTGCTAAATTCATGCCCTCAACTGCCCAATATCAGCTACATATGCACAAATACCAATTTTATTTTAACAAAAATCTACAACTGATAAACCTAATATGCCTGGTCTCTAAACCCCCTCTTGGCTTCTGAGCCATGCGACCTGTCCCTGGGCAGTACGGCAGCCAGGAGCTCCATCATCCCTCCGCCCCACCTCGCCAATGTGTCTCTCTGTGTCAGTCAGCGCATTCCTCCCTGTTGCACACACATGAGCTGAGGGAAACATCCCATGTAGTGAGACTACAGTAAGTGAACCTTCATAATCCTTAGTAAGTAAAAGGAACAAGGACAATATTAAAGTTCTAAAAGACAAAGGTTTTGAGGGGCCATCAAACACATTCATGACCATCTAAAAATGACATACGGCCAAAGAGTTTGAGCCCAGCATGGAAAACACCTGCAAAGCTGGCAGAGGAAGCCAGTCATCAGACTCCATTAGTTCCAGAAGGAAGGAGACCTGCTGAAAGATTTTTCCTACTGCCTAGTGACGTGGCCTTCTGGGTTCATGTGACACACCAAGGGGCAAGAGGGAGTCAAGTAATTTCTGGTTTAAAACTGGGGCAGCTAAACTTTGCTTTTCATTCTTTGTCCTCCTCACCAGCTTTTTTTTCCACTTCCTTTTCAAGCTGGAGGAAATTCAGACACAAAATCTATTTAGCATTGTTTAAGGGTGTAAGATCTGAAAACATCCAACTATGAGAAAATTCCAAAGGATTGTAATTACAGTGTAGCATACAGACACACCATTTTCTCTCCCTCCTGCTTCCCCACCTCTTCCATGCAACTCTGTGTGCTTTCTCCCTGTGCCCACTGGGCAACAGGTGAAGCACTGGGAGCTGTGCACTCCCACCCACTGAACAATGGGCCATGGCCATTCTTTCCCCTTGGTAGCAATTCCCACAGTTGGTCTACCACAAACTGCCTCACGGCAACAGTGGCAGTTGCCTTTCTTAACCTGTTGATCCCTCTCCCCGAGCAGGAAAGATTCACTGAGTTACTAAACCTCAGTCAGTACCATGACTCCATGTCCAAACTCTGCCAAACTCTGAGAAAGCAAAGCCAGTGCCAAGCTCTGTCCATGGCCTGTCTCTATACAGTCCAGCAAAAACCTTGGACCCAAAAGCAACAGAATTAAAGGTTTCTTAAAACAAAGAAGCATATTTCACTTGTCGTGTCACCTCCCTCCTTTCGTGTTTGCCCTCTCCTTTTGGCTCAATGTTCTGTCTCACAGCTGCCCCATATTTACCCTAAACACTACAGGCTTACTTCTCAGTCCCTAAATGCACGACAGTTTCTTTTCAGATCAGAAGTGACCAAAAAAAACCATCGGAACTGGCCATGTTCTCCACCTTGCTGGATGAGACTTTGCCTAAGGGCTTTCTGATCAGAGCCCAGCACGAGTGCATCAGCCATGTCAGCACACTGAAATCCTTCTCTGGACCCACATTTTCTCGGCAGCCCTAAGCTTCTGCTGCTTGGGTCTCAAAGTAGAAGCACATGTTTGGAAAGCATTTCCTAGATTATCAAAACCTGGACCTTCCTTGTAGGCAAACATGTCACATAAGACATTCACAACGCTGATCAAAACCAGACAGCTGGTAGGTTGGTTGGTTGGGGTTTTTTTTTCCCCCCCACTGCTCCTATTGCACCTTTCCTCCTTTCTGCTGATCTCTAACTACAAGACTTTGAATTCCAGTATGTCAGAGTCTATCACGTTGCAATCACAAAACAAAAAGCAATAGCGATACTGAATATAATAATGCCAAAAACTGCCTATAATCTTGCAAGTAAAGATTCTGTGCCTTGCCACAATCTACTCCTTAGAGCCTAATGCATAACCTTATTGCTTTTGCGCATTACGCTACATTACATTACTAACACGCTTTTCAGAAGGCAGTTTATCACACCCGTAGTGGTTTCTTGCCCTATTGATATATAAAAACGACAGTCTTTATTCTCATTTCTTCAGCCAAAAATAGTTTTGAATGCTAGATCATTTTATCCTTTCAGAAGCATAAACCATAGCAAAAATCAGTGGAACAGACTGCATAATTAAGATAAAGCAGAACAAAAACCTGCTGCCTCTGGCTGTAACAGAAATGCCCAATATCCCCACACAATGTAAAACCATCATTAGTTGGTTATTTTCCTTCTGATTGTGTCAGCTAATTAAGTAAATTACCATGGACTACAGCAAGTAATTTATTACGTATTCACCGCATTTGGGGTAAGACACCAGCACCATATCATCTCTTCTGGCTTCCAGGTTCTCCAGGGTTTGGAATGTCTCTGCACTGCACACTGTGACGGGATAAGGAGTCCCCCGGTAGAAGAACATCAGGTCCTTCAGGGCAATCCCTTCAGACTTCGCCAGTGCTTTATTTATTTCATCTACAAAGGCTTTATTTTCCCCAGCCATGCTTAACAACTCTTGCTGGGGCATGAAACTGCCAGCCTAATGCAGTTAAGTGCCTTTAAATAAGCATTTTTAAGGGGTGGAGTAGAAAATCTTGGCATTATTTCTACCTCTCACCCTCTCCGCTCCCCAAAAAAAAAACTAAGAATTTGATACACTTCTTTCTCTCCTCCCTTTCCACCTTTCTGGAAATGAAAACTGGGTTTATGTTGCCCATTTATAATCTACAGAGGAGAAACTACTTCAGCAACAAATCCCACTGAGAGCAAATAGAGCAAGTAATACTAGCAAGCTCAGCCACCTGAGAAAACAGAATTGGAAAAGAATTGCTCTGTAAGAAAAAGCAGCGAGATATTAAAGCTAATCATACATAACATTAATAGGAAAAGAGCACTTCACAAAGCAAGTCCCTAATAAGAAAAAATCCCAAGAGGTTTAGGCAATAAACTCAACCTCATACCATGAGTTAAGAGAAATAGATAGCAAGTAACAGAAAACAATGAAATCAAAACCACAGAACAGAAAGAACAATACTGAGAGGGAAGCAGTGCTACCATTTTGGGTTCTAAATACTCACGGTAGGAGCTACCCACTGCCTTTAATATCCCTTTAAAAGGGTATTAAAAGGACAATTAAACACTGAGATATTGCATGGTGCAAGCTTTTCCAACACCCCCAAGACCAGACAGGGATCCCTTTTTAATGGCTGGCAGCCTTAAATGTCTAGCCATGCTTTCCAATGCTAGTGCACACAGGGGGGGCCGGGTCTGGTTCAGGAGGGGCAGAGCAGCTCCTCCATCGGGCTGAGCAGCACAAGAGACACACTGAAGCCCAGCCCTGCACCCAGGGCTGATGTTTGATGTCATCACGAGACTTCTCGCAATTATTTGGGAATCTGGAGAGGTCCCAGTCAGCTGGAGGCTGGCAAATGTCACAACTTTCAAGAAGAAAAGAAATAAGACTCTAGTAATCACAAACCTGCCAGTCTCACTTTACTGCCTGGCAGAATTATGAAGATTATTATGGGAGTTACTGGAAAACTCTTTTGTGATATTACCCACATAGTTATCTAACAGAAGCCATTTGATGTAATATTTCTGGATTTCAGCAAAGCTTTTGATACTGTTTCTCACAGTATCCTACTGGGCAAAATGTCCAGCCTACAGCTAGACAGAAACCTAACGTGAAGGGTGAACAATTGTCTGACAGGTCGGGCTCAAAGGGGTCTAGCAAATGGGGTTACGTCAGGCTGGCGGCCCATCACTGGCGGTGTTCTGCAGGGCTCAGCATTAGGGCCAGTTCTCCCTAATGTTTTCAGCAATGACGGGATACGGGACTTGAAGGTATACTAAGGAAGATTGCAGATGATACTAAATTGGGGCAGTAGAAAGATCCTGACAAATTAGAGAGCTGGAAAATCATCAATCACATGAAGTTTAACAAGAGCAAGGGCTGGATCCCGCACCTGGGATGAGGCAACCCTGGATCTATGTACAGACTGGGGGAAGAGAGGCTGGAGAGCAGCCCCATGGAAAGGGATCTGGGGGTTCTGGTTGACCAACTGGAATCTGAGCCCGCAGAATGCCCTGGCAGCCCCAAGGGCCACCTGTACCCTGCGGAGCCCCAGGCCCAGCACTGCCAGCCGGGTGAGGGGAGGGGTTGTCCCCTCTGCTCTGTGCGGCCTCACCTCGAGCACTGGGTGCAGGTTTGGGTGCCACAAAGGACATAAACCTATTAAAAGAGTGACTGAAGGAGGGCTAGGAAGACGGTGAAGGGTGAAGGGGTCAAGGTGTATGAGTTGCAGCTGAGGTCCCTTGGTCCCAAGGGAACGGCATGGAGCTGTGTCAAGGGAGGTCAGGTTGGGGATCAGGAAAAGGCTCTTCCCCAGAGGGTGCTAGGGCACGGAACAGGCTGCCCAGGGCAGTGGTCACAGCCCCAGGCTGCTGGAGTTCACATAGTGCTTGGACAATGTTCTCAGACAGAAGGTCTGGATTTGGGGTGGTGCTGTGTGGAGCCAGGGGGTGGATTCAGTGATCCTTGTGGGTCCCCTCTGACAAACGACAGCCCAGCACACCGCAGCCGCGCTGCAAAGCGCTCAACCGCCCACAGCGCAACGCGCCCAGCACGGCGGCGCCGAACGCGCAGGCAGGGGCACCCCGCCAGGCGGCGCGGGCTCACTGCGCGTGCGCAGCCGGCACGGACGCTAACGGAAGCGCGGGGCGTCCCGGCCCGGCGGCGGCCATGAGGCGGCGGGTGATGGTGGGGCTGCTGGCGCTGGAGGCGGCGGGGCTGTGCGGCGCCTTCCTGCTGTACCGCGCCATGGACCGCAGCCAAGGTGCGGCGTGCGCGGCGCGGGGCGCCCGAGGGGCTTAAGGCTGCACTGCACCGCTTACTCTACGGGCGTTCGGGTGTTGTTGAGCGAACAGCAGAGGTTCTTGATGCAGGAAAGAGGTAGACTCTGCGCGTGTTCAGACTTAAGGCCGTCAAACGAGGGAGGAACTGATCAATCCTGCTTCAGGCGTTGCTCTGCAGCCCTTGGAGGGCTCCTCAGGTTCGCTGCCGGGTCTCACAGGCGCAGTGATTTGACATTTTCCAGATGGAGAGCAGACCCAGCTGGCAAGTGCAGGGGGCAGCCAGGGTCATCGTCCAGCTGACGCAGCGTCAGTCCCTGAAGCCTCTCAGGCGTCTGCTTCAGCGCTTAGGTAACACAGAAATAAGCTGGACACCGACTCAGTTATACAGGGAGGCTCCATCCTGCAGCACTTGGCACTCAGGGCCCTGCAGGAGGGCTCAGCACCCGCCTGACAGCCCTGCAGCCCGCAGGAGGTGGCAGCCAGCCCTGCTGCCCTCGAGTCAGCATGAGCCAAGGGCACCCACCCCTGGGGCTGGGGGCTGCTCCCCCCTTTCAGCAGCAGAGTGATCTCAGACCAAGTTCCAATGAAACTTCGCCCACGCTACATCACTTTGTTATCCCTGATGAGGATGGAAGTAGGCTGCTATGCTACCTTTCTTCACATTTGTATTTCAAAAATGTGTAACAAAATATGGAGAACAGAAGTGCAGCCTCCGTAACTTGGCACTGGCCTTCCATGGTTTCTCATGTCTCCCCCTTTTCAGTACATCCCAGTTCTTACATACCTTAGTAGAACTTTTTCTTAAGTTGTAGTTCCAGACAGCGGTGTGAGCTCAGCTGATAGCTCACTGCACTCAGAATGAGGCTTTTATCGCTTCCTTTGTGCTAATAGTGGCACAAGGACTGTGAACTGCTGCAAGCCATTAAAATGACATAAAGCTGTCACTTCATGATTTTCTGCTGGCTTAGTGGAGCTGCCTACAGAATACTCAGTGAACACCTAAGGCTGTGTGGGGAATATCAGTTTCCTGATAGTCCTTTGCATGTCAGTGTGCTGTGACAGTCACTCAGCTTCCTGTGAGCGTGCAGCTTGTATCTGGTTATCGCTACTGGGAGGAAGCTCAGAAACCACTCAGATGATAGGGCTGCACCCTGTATTCAGGCTCCTGATACAACTAAATACCTGAACACAGGTTCTGATACAATTAAAAAAAAAAAAATCAGATCACTATAGAGCACCAATACCAGAGAGCTAGGACAAACATAGGTAAAAGTAGTTAGAAAAATAATGTGTTTAATTATTTGCCTTAAAATATGCTGAGTAAGGTAACTATGGCTTATCTTTCTTGTCAGACTTCAGGTATACAATGCAGAAGAGGTTTCCATCAGTTCTGGAAGGTAGGTTTGTGGTTGCTGGCTTCAGAAAGATGGCTAAAGCTTCTCTCGCATCTTACATATAAAGCAGGTTTTATTGTTGCTTAAAGCTGCCCCAGGAGAGATTGCTGAAGTGTTTGTTGTTACGTGCAGGTGTGGCTGAGTGTCAGACAGTGGATGGAGACCTCAACTGGAAGACTGCATGTCCAACCAAATTAGCCATAAAATTGCCAACTTACAGCTAACAGATTTTCCTATTTTTCAGTTTATTACAAATCCAATGAGTGGTCTGGAATTCACGGCATAAGGGAGAATGACCAAATGGCATGGTTAAGCAGCAAGAACTAAAGTAAGATACAGAGGCTGATCAAGAAAATATTTTGCATTGTAAAATTTTTGTAATTATTTTGTTATTGTAAAAATGTCGACATTAAAACGTCCAGCTCATCTTTTTGTTTTCTTGCCTTTGTACTTCTTCTTTGGCCCTGTGCGCCTGAACTGCTTCTTCCTTCTGATGATGCTTTTCACATCCCTGTTGTGAAGCCACCTGTCACGCTCCACTTCCCACTTGATCTGTTTGACATCTGTAAGAGGAAAAATGGAAGATGAGAAGTAAGGAGCTGATGGATACTTCTGAACATCATGGGGAATATGGATAAATCATGTACAAATTAAAACTCGATTACTTTATTTATAAGCATTAATAAAGTGCAAACTGCTGATGTTTTTGACACCAGAGAATTTTTTTTCCCCACTCCACAATACATACCCTGCCATCTCAGAATCTGGGTTTTTTTTCAAACAAATACACGTTTAATTAATTAGAGTTATTTCTGAGAAATCAGTTTTGCTTCACCAGTACCGCAAGGAAATATTTCCAGTAGGCAGATAAAGATAGCCAAGCTATCTTCCCTTCACAAGGATCCAGGATGCTCTTGATCAGAGCAAAATTCATCTGAAAGCTTGACAAAGAGCACAGCGGCAGTTCTGATTGACAGCACACCATAGCCTCCCCTTTTGTGAAGCCTTATTCAGTCCAGTAACAGCTAACATCAGTTTTCTTCAGTTCAGAGATGCTCAGTGCTAAGTCCTATCTCACCAACACTGAGCTACTGTCCCTACTGTGTGCTCTCTGGCCTTCTTCTGGCTCTCTCAGCTGAAGTGTGTCACTTTTAAGTACAAAATCTGAAGAGAAAGAAGCAGAGGAGCACTACAACGATCTGCTCGTCACAGCATGTACTTACTTGCATTATCCCTGTTAGCCATGGCGTTCATTCCAATGTTGTCAAACTTGGACCCAGCATTTTCATCCAGCAGATAGCCAAACTTGAAAATGAGAAATTTTATTATTTTAGTACAAAGACACAGCTTGAAAGCCTTTTTTTTTTTTTTTTCCCCTCCCCTCCCTCAGCACTGATCTAACTTACCTCTTCAGCAGCTGCCAGTATTTTGGCATCTTTGAGTTTTCTCCTCTTTCCTTGCTTGGATCCTTCAAACAAAAAATATGATTCTTACATGACAGAAATTCAAATTCACAATGACACTAAAATAAAAGCATTTTATATATATATATATTCACATATAATAAGTTATTCATAAAACAACTGTTAGAAACCTTTATTCTCAACCTCCCCTAAAAAGAGGAGGAAAAAAAGGTTCCAAACAGGAACTAAAAAGCATAAATCTATGCAGTGTGTGTTAGTAACAGATGCAGACCCACCAGCTACTCTGCCAGTACCACAACTCCATCCTTCCTTCAAACACACCTCCTTTGATCCCCAGTCCTTCGAGAGCAGACAGTCGCTCTGAAATAGGCCACACCAGCTAGAGGACAAGGGTAAAACCAATTCCTTTTCTTCTATGGTTGCGTACTTGTATTAAGCCTTCTCAAAAGGAAATAATGGTAACGTTTCCTTACCTTCAAGCGATCCCCCAGAATTCATATCTTTCTTTCTCTTGGTCTTTTTACTGACAGATTTTGATGGATTGCCATTGTTAAGGTCTGCCAGGAAAAAAAGAAAGCACACGAATTCCTCATTCTCACACCTTATGCACGTATTTAAAGCACACTAGCCAATAAAATATCTAATTAGACATAAATATGTCTCAACAGTCTGAGTCTTCACTTCAGAAGTAAGTTTAAAACACAGTGGACACAACTGAGTCTTGATTTCTCGAACCAATAAAAGTAAAAATTGTTCAGTGATGTGCCTTTATGCCTTTTTACCAGAGCACCAAATATTAATGAAGTATGATACTAAGATACATGACATGCAAAGGCTAAAACATTACATAAACTTTGTACATCTGCTTGTAAGTTTGGTGAAATAATCATTTCATGAAAGATTAATGTGTTAACAGCTGTATGAATAATTCGCCTGCTCTACCTTCTGTCATCTTCCTGTGACCTTAGGTTATCAGTTGAAATACTCCATTGATCTGTGCTTTGCCAGGCACGTAAAGTGCATTCTGAGTAACCTGTGCTTTTCAGCTGAAAAAGTAATAAAACCATAAAGGTGCAGCAATCAGCTATTGTTACAGAGCTAACAAAACTTGGGGTGAGTAGCTGTGTTAGAAGAGGAAGCTGTTACTTATGAGCCAGTAACGCTGAAAGTTACCTCATCTAGAACTCAACTTTAACTAACCTAAAGAAATGAAGTTACCAATTAACAGATTTTGTTTTCCTCTTTGAAATCTTTTAATACTTCTGTGTACCATAACCATGTATTTATTTATAAAGCTACTTTTGTTCTGCCAATTTTCATTTAAATGTTTCTTTACCTGGATTGTTGTCATCATCAGACACATCCATAAATACTCCTCCCTCTTCATCCACGTCCTCTTCAAAGTCATCTTCCTCCATGCTCCCTAAGGAGACTTCCTCATCATCCAGATCACTGAATTCATCTTCATCGTCAGAGTCCTCCCAGTCAGCACTGGATTCCTCGCTTCTTTTGCTTTTCTTATTGCCTTTGGTTTTCTTTTTTATGTTACTAAAAAATATACAACGGGCTCAGCATATCACCTGGCAAGATACCGTTTGCATCCAGATAACATCCATCTACCTGTAAACACTACGGTAGAAAAGTTCAACATCTCTGCAAAATACTGCAAATGTAGGGTGAGACCCAATAAATAAATGTATTATGCACTCAGGTATGTTTTCAACATTAACCTATGGAACTCTGTTAAAAATTAAGCCATTTTAAGAAGTTCTGGAGAGAATCCTATTCTGAAATAAACATAAGTGTCAGCTTCTTATTTTATCTTCTGTGTGTCTTTGCTCTTTTTCAGGAAGTCTTTTTTGTAAAAAACATCTAATATGCTGGATCTTTACTTGAAGAAGAGGTCTCTTCTTTTTTTCCCCAGAAAGTAAACATGGTTTTTCAGACACTAGACACTTATAGTTGTTTTCTGTCTCCTTTTATTTTTCACTCCCACCAGTCTAGATCACACAGTTCAAGTTTCAGCAGGAGTATAAGCTTTAATTCTCCTTTCAATTCTTACAAAAAAGTTTCTGTGCTGATTTTAAAGCTCTATTGAAGACACTCTAAGAAAAAAGAGGTGACTTAATCACTAATGGGACTGCTGACTTCCTGATAACTGAGCTGTGTGATTCTGGATTCCACAAAGTTTATTCCCTGAGTTAGATCCAGTTACAGCCAGTCCTTACAGCAGCAGCACCACTATGCCTCATTCTGTTTACTTCTGTACTTGGTAATTCTCAGATAGAAACCCGACACAATGAAAAACAAGATTACACCTTGCTTACTGGGTTACTGCATCGCACAGACAAAACACTGCAGGTCTCACGCTTCAAGCCAACGTGCTGTAAGCACCACAGGATCACGATGCTCCATTCTGAGGGATGCAGAAAAGCAGCACTACCCAGCAGTCAACTGCTATGGCCTTTTTTAGCAAAGTGATAAGCCGAGTCTTTGAAAAAAGGTCTGTCCAATTTTGTAGAGTAAAAGCAAGATTTAAGAATAGATTTAAAGTCTTACCCAGCAAAATCAAGGTCATCCTGGACAACATCAATGGCACTACTATCAGCTTCAAATGCATCTGAGGGAAAAAAGAAAAATACTTTTTACTACAAAAAGTCAAACAAAAAATATGAAGTTATTGCAAATATTAAGTATTATTTTCCTGAACAGTTTATATGACATGCTGCAGCAGCAATGGGCCCTGGTATTAAAGAGTTCACAAAAGAGATTTCACAAAACAGTTATTTTAAGAGAACTGGAATTTTTTTTNATAATGAAAGTTTTCTTTGTCCAGAACATAATTTTTGGCCAGGACCAGATGATGAAGGAAGTAGACACAAATGGCCATACAACTGCCCAGTGCTCAACTTAGCTGGAATGTGAGTTACCATAAGTTTCAAACCCTTGTTGCAAGTCAGATAAAAACTCAATGAGGAAACCTCAAAGGAGTCTCCTGACGGCTCATCTGTGGGCTAATTTTCAGGTTAGAGGTATTCAACCTGATTTTTTGACAGAAAAACAAGCAGACTTGAGAGTGAAAGCTCCTATCATCTGATTCACTTAGGAATAAACTGCTCTATTAAAAACGCAAGTTAAAAAAAAATCTGAAAAATCAGAACTGCTCAGTTCCAAAGAGTTAAATCTAACATTAGCGAGTCTTTAATTTAAGCTTCTCAGTTTATGAAGCAAATCCTCCAAGGCAGTCAACTTGTCAGAAACACTAACAATGAAAAGACAAATAATTAGTAACAGATTCTTGTCCTAACCAGGATCATATTAATTGTGTCACTAAGGAGCTCAGAACTCTCTAACAACGTTACACAAAACAGTTATGGAGAGCTAACACAATTTTTATTTTGTTACAAATACGTACTACTGGGTAAGTAAAATTTGAAATCATAAAATAACGGACATTTTAGGGTACACCAATTTAGATTCTGGAACGAATCCTACACTAATTCCATGCTACAGAAACAGCGAAGAATACTGCAGAAGTTTGCCAAGGCCCTAACTGAACAACTAACCACAGGCAAGATGTTAGGAATGATGGCAGAATCTGGAAGGAAGATTTAAAAAGACCAAGCAGTAAAGACAGAACAGAAGCAAGCGTTACATGCTACATGGAAGAGTTATTTAATTCTCAGGCTACCTTTGGAAAAGATCAAAAAAGACATGACCTGCTACACTCAAACTCCAAAGATTTCCAGCCTGAGCTGAACAAGCTGAATTGTCAACTGTAGTACCACAGAACAGGAATCAAAAAGCCAATTTCCTTCCCCATTCCTTTTTTGCAACATAAACTATAGAAAGGATAAATTAGTAATTTGTAAAAGCAGGAAATATTGGGATAGTTACTGCAAGGAAGAATGCAACCTTACCCAAGGCTCTTTCAAACTCATCATCGTCTACATCTTCCACGCTTTCTTCATCCTCCTGACGCTTCTGTTTCTCTCTCCTTGTATCAAACTTTGTATAAAATCTGAAATAATATAATATTACTCTCAAACACAAAGCTACAGGTGATGATCTTTATAAGACTTATAAGAAAAAAGACAACCCAGCAGATTGTTTCAGGTGTGTATTCTGCCAGTTGAAAAGTGTAAGCCAATTGTTTCAAACAGATCCCAAAGCAGGGATTTGTATTTTCTTTGTTTTCAAACTGTAAGTCGGTCACTACTGCAAGACCTAAAACAAGAAAGTTTCACAGTCAAAGGTGCTAGAAATCATTTTGAACACAGTGAATTTATAAAGGGGCACAAGGAAGATGTGCAGATCTGGTTTATACAGATAAGGAAGAAGGTGCCAAGCTGAACTTGCAAACACTTGGAACACCAGCGAATACTTAAGAAATGCAATTCTTTCTGAAGGCATTGCATTGAAAAACAACACTTAAGATGAATGTTCTCAAATATTTAATTACCTATGAAAAAAGAGTTCATCCACTGGGATTTTGCTTTCATCCTTGGCAAGGAATTCCTTACTGTTGACTGCAAAAGCCAAAACACTGATTTTACTTCAGAAGAATAACAATTATTTCAACTTAAGAGGTTAAACAGCATTGCAGACAGAAGTGCCCCACACTCAGTGCCATCTGTTACATAAAGGGAGCTCATCACAAAACCTCTTCAAACCAACAGTTCATGGGATATATACCGATACTTAAATGTGAGCAGGCTCCACGGAAAAACTCAAGATGCAAAGAGCTCTACCCAGGTTCTAATTCATACGCCAGCAAGGGAGGGTTTGCAGCCACCTACGCCAGGGATACATATTTTAAAAATAATAATTTTAAAAAAAGATAAGAAGTAATGTAAGCTAGCTCTCATTCACTAAAACACTAGAACTGCTGCTGCCCAGCATCCCTGGCAGCAGGAGCAAGGCAGCTGCAAGGCAGTGCCATGTAGCAGAAGCCAACTGAGCATGCTGAAGAAGAGACCCAGCCTCACTCCACCACCATTTCTGAGGAGATGAGGCAAAATATGACACCCTGCAGCAACAGATCAACCCAGGTATTGATAATGGTCCCTAGGGAGAAGTTTTAACTCTCCTGCCTTCCGCTTCCCTCTCTCACCTCAGAAGAAAGTGCTACTGCCTATCTCTGTGGACATACAAGGCAATATTTCCTACATGACAAGGGTCCAGGTGTCTGAAAACAGATTAAGATACAGAAGGACTGTTCAAGTGAATAGTAGGAGGTACCAGAGGATTCGCAGCCTCAGTCCTCTGTGCCTCAGCAGAGCCATATACAATGAGTGTAGATTTTTGTTATCTATGTCTGTATATAAATATCACATTGGGCATTTTAGCTGTAAAATACTTAACTTTCTCAACCTGTGCTAAGTGCTCAGTCTGCTTCTTCAAATCAGAATAAACTAAAGAATGCAATAAGCAAATTACATCCTAAAACGCCTTCTAGGTAAGAATTCTTTATGTAAGATTTTGTAGCCAGAAAAACATGTATCATTAAGGGCACATCAGCTCACCTGTGCTAGTAACGCTACACAACACAACAGACCTGAAGTTACAGGAAGCACATCCCTGGAAATATTAGAGAATCCCCCACAGATTACGGTGCCTCTTCTGTCCTCAGGGAGCAAGTCTGGCTGAAGATTTACTCTGATTTTTAACTACTGGTTCTTACCATCAAACCTTGCCCTTAACCACTGCAAAGAGCGGGAGCAGACAAAACCCAGCTCCTTTCTGGAGACAGGCAGACTCCTACCAAAGAAAGAGTACCAGAGATGCTGTACCCTAATCCTAAAAGCTGCAGCTGTGGCATCGTTTGAAGTAATCTATGTCATCTAAGGAAAGAGCTTAATACGATTTACATCACTACATAAATCCATTTTCTGAGATTATAAGTCACTTTTCAATTATATTGAGTAGAATAAATGTGGTTATATAATAATTTGGAAACAAAAGCATTAACTGCATACTACTACTGCACTAACTAGCACTAGATCAGCTTACATTTTAAAGATTTTTGTATTATTTTAGGTCTCTTTAAGAACTTTACAAAGCAAAAAACTATGATGCCAGACAAAAACAGCATGTTTGTGAGCAGAAAAATTAGTTAGTATTTTATAAACATATGTACCTCTGAAGTTAGTACCCTAACGTATTGCTTTTCTAACTAGAACTAACATTAGCTGGAAGAAACTCTAAGGCGTTTTATTTTTTTTGAAGCATTTTTCCCCCCAAGGTGTCACATTGCCAGCTACAACCCAATCTGTAACAATGCTCAAAATGTTTTATACAAGACTGCAAACCTCCTCTCTATCCAGTGAAGGTATGAGTTTTTATGGCATGCAGCAAAAAAGGTAATTTAGCATGAGAGGAGGTATGGAAAACATATGCAGGTGACAGCAAAAATAGCACTGTAGGCAAAAAACAGGCAGACTGTTTTCAGGTGCTTTGTCCTTTGCTGTTACACATTTCCTAACAGCTAAGCAGAAGGTGACATTGATGATGCATTGCCTAAGAAAAAGGAATGACTATCACAGAAAATAATTGACAACTAGAGGGAATATACAGGGAGAAAATGTAGTAAAAAAGATTTAATATGTAAAGCTAAGTATAAATATAGTAGATGATAAATTATTGTCCTACTCAAATGAACAGTGATAGAGACAACTGACTTCCTCTATACCCTTTGTTCTTAAAATGATTTAATGGATCAAAAGTTTCAGCAGTGGAGACTTCATGCGCCCTTACAAGACGTTTAGATCTGACCCTGAACACTGGGCAACACCACTGCGCTTTTGATGCACAGAACTTTCTGTTCTTCTTTTATTGCTAACAGAAACAACATAGACAGCACAGAGGATGGATGCTCACAACAATCAGTCAAGTTTTTTTTTTGTTTTTTTTTTTTTTTTAAACTTTAAAGTTACAATTTCTTAATCATAATCTTAAATGAAAAGTGGCTGGCTTACCTGCCAGATTTCGCACATCTGTCATAAACTGCTTCTTCTTCCGCTGCATTACCACACTGCTGGTGTTCTCTGTAGCAGAACATAAATCAGAAACAAATTATTTTATTAGAAATGATACAAAACTGGGAGGAGTGGCTGATATACCAGAGGATCATGCTGCCATCCAGAGGGACCCCAACAGGCTGGAGAAACATGCAGGTCAACAAAGAGAAGTGCAAAAGTCCTGCACCTGGGGAGGCACAACCCCAGGATCCAATACGTATGCTAGGGGTCACCCAGCTGCTTTCCAGCTGGCCCTGGGGGACAGCAAGTTGACCACAAGCCAACAATGTGCCCTTGCCCCACAGAAGACCAAACATAACCTGGACTGTATTAGGATTGTTATTATTATGGTAAGGGAAGGGATCTCTTCCCTCTATTCTGCCCTGGTAAAATCACACCTGGACTGCTGTGCCCAGTTCTGGGCTCCCAGTACAAGAGAGATGTGAACATACTGGAGGGAGCCCAGCAAAGGGACACGACAATGATGATGAAGGGACTGGAGCATGTCCCCTGCAGAGGCAGGCAGAGAGAGATGGGATTGGTCAGCCTGGAATAGGCTCAAGGGAGAATCACATCAGTGTGCACAAATATCTGAAGGGAAGGTACAAAGAAGATGAAGTCTGGCTACTTCCAGTGGTGTCCAGGGATAAGGCGAGGCATGGGGCACCAACTGAAACACAGGAGGCTCCATCTGAACACCAGGAAGCACTTTTTTTTTTTTACTGTGAGAGTGACTGAGCACTGGCACAGGCTGCCCATGGATGCTGTATAGTTTCCCTTCGTGGAGATCTTCAAAAGCCACCCAGACACAGTGCTGGGCAGCCTGCTCTGGGTGGCTCTGCTTGAGCAGGGGAGATGGACTAAATGATCTCCAGAGATGCTTTCCAACCTTGTCCATTCTGTGATTAATCTTTACAGTCCCCTGTCACTATGTTTAATGCTGCTAGCTTGGCAGTCACTGAAACTCTGACTGTGAGACAGCAGTACGTGACTAGCAGCTGGTTCTAAGCTGCAGACACCTCTCACATAGCCCTGAAGACTGATGCTGCTCCTCTGTTGTGCCACATGCACTCCAAACACTTGACAAGCGTAAGTCACAAACAATCTGATAGAAGAGTTTCACTACCAATAATCAGGATCAAATGCTGGTATATACAAAAAAAGTTTGCACCTTTGCCTTTATGGACTTTGGGATTTCTGTACACAAAGCGATCCAAGAACCTCATTAATGTGAAATCCTGCAAAGGGTCTCCGGAGTACTCAATGTGATTTCCCTGAAAGAAGAAAATATCTTCATGGTCTTCATTTTCAAAAGATAGCATCTAAACATAGTTAGGGAACTCAAATAGTCCAAGAGCAACATCAAACCACAATTTCAAAGACAAAGACTTATGGATATCTCATCATTTAAGCCTGACAAGTTAACATGCTCCTTTACAGGCTTTTGTTCTTGGAATGTCAGTATTTTCTTCAAAAAGCACCTCCCTCACTTTTTTTCATGCACAATGTACTGTGATAAAAGACAAAATGTTTTTATTGACAGAGATTCACAGTTTGCAGCTAGGCAGTTAGTACAACCTGAATACCACACATTTAAAAGAAAATAATAATTCTAAGCAGGATTTGTGCATGGTACCACAACAGTATTTTAAAAAAAAAAAAA
>WBMW01006372.1:620199-634496 GCA_013396635.1 Penelope pileata
CCTCCGTCACTACGGTACCGGCCGCCCCGCCCCTCCCGGCCCTGCCGCGGGCCCGAGCGGGCTGGGCCTCCCTGAGCCCCGTTCCCCTCCTCTCCCCCAGCTCCGGCGGCGGCGGCGGCGGCGCGGCGCTGCTCGGGCGCCGGGGGCGAGGTGGAGGCGGCGGCCGCGGGCAGCAGCAGGCGGGCGGGCGGCGTGCTGCGGCACCTGCTGCTGAAGCTGCGCGCCACCGGGCCCGTGACGGTGGCCGAGTACATGCGGGAGGCTCTCACCAACCCTGGGCAGGTGCGGGGGGGCCGACGGGCCGGGACCGGGCGGGGGCCCCACGTTTCTCACCTCCTCCCCCCGCAGGGCTACTACACGCGGCGCGGCGGCGTCGGCGAGGGAGGGGACTTCATCACCTCGCCGGAGATCAGCCAGGTGTTCGGGGAGGTGAGGGCGGCCCCGCGTCGTGCCGAGCTTTGGCCGGAGGTTACCTGCCCGGAGGGACCTCGGCGGGGGCTGGCTCCCGGTTGCCCGGGAGTTAGACTTGAACTCTTGGTGTTGTTTCTCGCTGTCAGTTGATAGGAATATGGTATGTGAGCGAGTGGATGGCCACGGGCAAACCTGCTGCGTTCCAGCTGGTGGAGCTGGGCCCGGGGACGGGCACCCTCACGGGCGACATACTGCGGGTAGGTGAGCGCTGGAGCCGTGGAAAGCTCGGAGTCAGAAGGGACCTTCAGAGGTCACCCAGTCCAACTCCCCTGCAATGTACAGGGACACCTACAGCTGGATCAGGTTGCTCAGAGCCCCATCCAGCCTGACCTTGAATGTCTCCAGGGACGGGTCTTCCACCACCTCTCTGGGCAGCGTGTTCCAGTGCTTCACCACCCTGATCATAAAAACCTTGTTCCTTATATCCAACCTAAATATTCCCTCGCTTTCAGTTTGAAGCCATTTCCCCTTATCCTATCACAACAGACCCTGCTAAAGAGTCTGTCCCCCTCTCTCTTGCAGCCCCCCTTTAGATACCGAAAGGCCACTGTCAGCTCTCCCCAGAGCCTTCTCTTCTCCAGGCTGAACAGCCCCAGCTCTCTCAGCCTGAAAAGTTGATAGGAAAACTCCCTATTTCTGGCTTTATTCTGTGGCTGCACTGAGATCTGAAGAAGTAAGGTTCTGCTGTTGGGGTTTCTCATGTTGATTAGTAACCAAATCATTGCAGGTTCACAGCATCGAACCAACTACAGCATACGCGTGTCTCTGCTGTTCAGGGAAGAGCCCAGGCTGCTCTCCTGACAGCGCAGGCACATGTGTAACCTTGCAAGCACTGCTTGAGAGGGAGGGCAGGAATATTCTGTCACAGATTATTTGTTTCTGGAAAAATATTATCCAAGCTGGAACACCATTTAGGAGGGTGCTGCTGTGCGCAGCGGGGAGGCCTCAGTGCCAGCAGCAGCAGGGATGGGGGAGGAGCGCAGGAGTGAAGCCGCATTGGGTTCCCCTGGGGTGTTCAGGGGCTCACTGCTGGGGAGTTCACCCTCCCTGTTCTGACACTTGTGCGTGCCTCTCTAGTAATTAACATACTAGCAATTCAAAAGCAAACTGATAATGGGATTCAGTGCCTCAGAATTAGTTTTATTTTCACACATTAAATAAAAAAAACCACCATAGTGAAGTATGTAATATTGAAACATGTTTTGTTTATGCTGTTTGGGAGAACTGAACTGTTTTTCTCTCACTGCTAAGCTCTCTACAGATGTTAGAGGAGTTACTTGCTTTTAAGTCCCTACTCTTTTGAATGAACGTTTCACGTCCCTGTCGCTATACAGTGTATGTTGTAGTTGCCCAACTTCACGAGAAGCACAGTAGCTTTAATTAAATTCCTGTTTTCCTTCCGGAGGAGCAAAGTGCAGTCTTCTTCACTGAGCCTATTGCACTGAATGGAAGCTAATTACATCTTTTATCTTAAACACAATGTGACTAAGGGTTCATTCTTCACCCTCTGAGGTATGCATACAGCACTGACTGTGCCTAACAGAATCTATTTGCCTTTGCAGGTCTTCAAGCAGCTTGCCTCTTTACTTAGTAAATGTGATGTCTCTATTCATCTGGTAGAAGTGAGTCCCAAACTCACTGAGATCCAAGCACAGACGCTGACTGGAGGGAAGGTGCAGTTGAACCCCAAGGATGCACCTGCTTACATGAAAGGCGTTAGCAAGACCGGAATTCCCATTTACTGGTACAGAGACATTCAAGATGTACCACAAGGCAAGGAGCTAGAACATCCTGCTGCGGTGATGGTATCCTCCCTCCATTTGTAGTTCTTGATAACTGAGGACATCTCTGCTAGCCTTCCTCATGGGTAAAAAAGTACTTATACATGCTAGCTCCTAAGCCCTGTATGAGTCCAAGGCAGGAGCTTTTCTCAAGTTTATTACCGAGAATCATAACTTCAGTTATAGGTAGCTACCCAATTTCAGATATTTTGACTTCTTCTTTGCATGGAAAACCATCTGCTGGCTTTTCCTAAATAATGGCACAGGAACTGAAATAGTCCTTGCATGAGATAACATATTTCAAAAAATCATGCACTGGAAGCTATAGCTAGTTGTAGAAAACTTGTCTTTCATGTATCCAACCTGGAAATAATAATTCAGTGCTATTAACTAGCTCAATGCATTAAAAGTCATAAGAATCACTTCAATCTTCAATTGGAAACTGCTGTGGAACCATTCAAATGAATTTAACAGATTTTTTTTGTTTAATCTTCCCACAGGTTTCAGCTTTTACTTAGCACATGAGTTCCTGGATGCCCTGCCAATACATAAGTTTCAGGTATAGTAAGAAGAATATTGTAAATGTGACCATATGCCTAAAGACCTTTTGTCTTTGTGGAAGAATAGAATTATGGTGCCAGGCTGCACTGACTATGGCCTTAAAATGTTTGTAAGCTTGGACAAGTAAGGCTTAGTTCATCTGACAGCTGTAAAGTTAGTAATCGTGTTTGAATGGGTAACTGTTAAGAACATGATGTGCTATTAATTAAAGCTTTTGAGAAAATGCTTGGCAGAGTAGTTCAATCAAAGAAGCAAGATACCGTGTACCTATCAGAGTGTAAAGTGAGTGCTGTGGGCTCTTAAACAGAGAACAGAGAAAGGCTGGCGTGAAGTGTTGGTTGACATAGATCCAGAAGTTCCTGACCAGCTGCGGTTTGTCCTGTCACCATCCAGGACCCCTGCAACAGAAAACTTTATTCAGGTAAGGTTATACCTGTCAGAGTTTGTAATTAGATCATTGCTGTCTCTTTCAAGTCACGTGCTGCCTCTCGGATACTTTGATGGGAAGAGGATGCCTCTCCATCTGTGAAGGAGTAAACGCAGCTTATAGGTCTTACTTTACAAAACCTCCAGTATTCAACCTTGTGTGCTGTGACTGTCACACAAAAATAAACATGTACATCAAATTCAGCAAAATCAGGGTTTGAACAGACACTTGGAAGCAGCAAGCAACAAACAGCTCTGTTGCATTTGTCACATCACCATCTCAACACTGGCCCTACCTAAGTCAAGCTGTCAGCCTCCTGGGTACATATTCATTGGGTACGTGTTCTTTGCTGACCTTTAATGTCAAGGATCTAAGACTTTTTACCCTCTAAAATTCACTGGATTCTTCCAGTTATGAAGGAACTGAGATTAAAACCAACTACATTTTACACAAAAAGGCTTTTCATGAGGTATGTGCATGGCTCAAGTGCTATTTTAATTCTTTCATTACGCCAGTAATGCAGTTTCACTCAACGCAGGCATTCTCACTTTTTATAAAAACTCATTCCAGTTGACTCTAAGCTATACAGGAGATGAAAGAAATAGAGACCTTGGAAAACACTAATTGAAAGGGGCCATTAGCAACAACTAGCTCAAGCTATAGGTAGCCTGGGGTATGCCCCTGGACCTCTGTGCCCGAACAGTGACAACAGTCCCACGAAGTCAAGTGTGAAAAACTCTTGCCCTGTACTCTTTTGCTAATACAGGTATTTTGATCTTTGAACTCTGCACTAGCCTGAAGAAACACGAGATCACGTGGAAGTATGTCCTGAGGCTGGTGTCCTCATTCAGAGGCTTGCCTGTCATATAGAAAAGGATGGTGGGGCTGCACTGATTGCTGATTATGGTCACGATGGAACCAAAACTGACACTTTCCGGGTAAGTAGTTAGTCCTGAATTACTATGCCAAAGTACTCAGTTACCTTTTCTTGTACAAGAAAGGTCTTGGCTGGACATAATAGCAAAAACTGTGTTATGCCACAACCATAAATCTGAGTGAGTTCTCATTTGCTCAGTACTCACAGGGGTTTCTGCCAGATAGGAATGATAACTTGAGCCCCTGCTACATTTACAGCTTTGCTAGAACCCAGCTTTGGTAGCTAGGAGTACAGCTGAGTGCATCTTCCAATTTAATTTCGCAGGGTTTCCGGAATCACAAACTTCATGATGTGCTGAGAGCCCCAGGTACAGCAGACCTGACAGCAGATGTTGATTTCAGCTATCTTCGAAAGATGGCACAGGGAAGAACAGCCACGCTGGGCCCCATAAAGCAACGGGACTTCTTAAAAAACATGGGTATTGACCTCCGATTGCAGGTACAGTAGTGTGCGCAGGTATACAATGCACTCCTAATCCACAAGCAATGCTCTTAAGCAGCAAGAGAGCTGCTTGTACCATCAGATTTTTATGAAAAGTTGTTTAAAGCTACTTGTCGGTCTGAGATATCAGAGATTTGCTTCCCTTAGGCATACATTACTCTGGATCCCTCAAAGTGAACAGATCATAACTCTGTTTAGGAGTATTTAATGCAAAACTTTGCTATGTACCTTGGTGTGTGAGTTCCACCAGCGAGCTCACCAGTTGCACCGAACATTATGGTACTGTTACATTAGCATAGATGAAAGGATGCAAGGAGAGATCACAGGTATGAGGGAATTTATAGGAAAGCAGGAAGTGCTGCAGCCTACCTTCTTTTTCTTTTTAGGTGCTCTTGCAGAATTCATCTGACTCAGCGACTCGTGAGCAGTTACTCCACAGCTACGATATGTTGATGAACCCTAAGAACATGGGAGACTGTTTTAATTTTTTTGCCTTACTGCCTCATCACAGACTTGCGCACCCTAACAAGAAAGATAATCCACAATCCAAGTCTCCCCTGCCGCCTGTTGCTGGATTTGCTGAACTCGTATTGAAGTAGTTTCAGTTCCTATACCAAAATGTCTAACAGTGGTAGCTTCCAGAAGCAACCTATTAAATAAAATTTAAAAAAAAACGTTAAAGCAAGTCCTGTGCATCTTCTGTTTCCACATACTAAATATTTTGCAATAGTGTAATCAGCACATAGCTACATAAGCTATAAGGTAAGGACTAAGCATTCTGATTTATCTTTGAACTAAAAGCATGTGGAATGTCACACTTCCTCCAGGTAATGTTCCTCACACCAACCCAGACACGTTGTGGTAGACAGTGGAATCAAATTAAAACTTGTCAGTGACAGACATGATGTGAGAGATTTCAGCTGAGGTACAGCTGAAAACAACAGGTTTCAGCTCAAAACAACGCTGACATCCTTGAAGATATTTTTACAAAGAGAATGGTAATGGAAAGCATGCAAAGTAGTTCCCTGTCAGAAAGCATCTGCTAACAATTCCTACAGCAGGGTGCACCTACTGCCAGAAAGATCCACAAACAATGAAGTTCACAGAAATATTCACTTCTAATTAAGTCTGATAGGAGAGAGAGTTCATGTAAATAAAAAGAACAAGTCTGATAGGGAAATAAATTTTATTTTCAAGCTTATCAGAGGATATTTACAAACAATGGGATGTATAAAAATATAAAAGTACTTGACAGTGTCCTTTTGAGGCTATAAAATTTTACATGAGCTTTTTTCTAGCATCGTAGCAATATTGAATGAATGCAACTTAATTCATCTAGGGGTAAGGATATTAAACACTATAAACCTACTGCTGTCAAAGTCTGCAGTAAACGTAGAAAAAAAAGGGAATAAAAAATTCAGCTATTTTTACTACTCAATGAAAGAAGTTTGCTTCTAATGTTATGTCTCATTTTTTGGTTCCTCAGCTACCAGCTTGTGGCTTCCATTGCCCAGCCCCTTAAGTCTGCATAGATTATCAGGCAATCCACTCCCAAGGCTAACAGCATTCTTTTTAATACAACTTAAGAATAAATAGCTCATATAATTTTTTTTCTGCAGCACAGAGCAGACTTCATGGGGAGAGACGTCAGACAGGCCTTTCATTTCTTATTGTACCTCCTTCCTCCTCCGTGTCGGGCTTTTTTCCTGCCTTAAAAAAAGGAAAAAAGGCAAAAAGCCCTCAAGTGACAAACTCAAGTTTCAAATCTGAAGCTTAAAACCACATCCTATCTACATTATTACAGCTGGAATGGAAGATATCAGTGGTTTCACTGAAATTTGGTTAGTTAGGTGGTGGAAGTTAGGAAAAAAAATATATAGCACTGCTTCCCTTGCCAAGCCTGGGCCAGTACTAGACTGCCAACTTCATAGGTGATTGCTCTGTTTGCAAAGATTAAAAATAGAAATAGTGCCTCTTGGAGAAGAATTGGTCCCAAAACCTCACCTTAACAGAAGGGCAAGGTTGAGGGTCTAATCCTGCCCCTTCTGAACTCCTTTACACTGCTTTGACAGCATAAAAGGGGAAGAATGACATTCCCCAGTGCAGGAGTGGCACGGACCACCATCAGGCAAGTCCCCCACACAGACCTGAGAAAAACGTGCCAGGAGAGAGGATGCACGATGGTAGGAAGGGCAGAAATGCTCTGCCCGCTGGTGGCTGTAGAGAACTGCAATGCACACTGCACCACAATTTTTCTGCAAAGTTAGGTATATCCTAACGGAACGAAGCCAGACTTCAGCTTTAATGAACTTAGATGCTTATAAAATGCAGCAGCAGTTGGATTTAAGGCAACTGGAAGAGCAAAGGGAAGTTCAAGACCCAAACCTGCCCGTAGGTCTATACTATAACTCCCACTGATCTTACCGTCTGCTTACTGGCGTTGCGAGAAGCTGGCAACCCAAAAACAACTTTGTAAAATTTTGTGATTATCTAGTAGCTTAGCAGATATCCGCTCACCTATTCCTTACCAGAACAAGGGAAGGGGTGGGGAGGGGAGGGGGGAAATCTTACCTACACACAAAATTTTGTAGGAGAGAAAGGAGCCACTCCTAAGTCTCCCACTGCCTTTGCAGTTTGAGCCTGTATCAGCATTAAAGCATTTTAAATCAAGCTGCATTTAAGCAGCTTGGCACCCCAGGGATGTGTACAGCCAGCCAGCACCTTCCAGCAGCACGAAGCAGTTGTTTCCACACAAAAGGAAAGATTTGCCTTTTTTTTTTAAATAGGAAAGGAAAAAAAACCCTCTTCCATCTGTGTTTAGCACTCAAGGCCTCAAACTTCCTCAAAATACCGTGAATTTTATCTGTGCTCCTAGGGAATCATTTCCAAAGAATATTGCTGCTTCCTGTGCTGAGCCACCAGTCCAGTAAATGGGTGGGAATACGTCAACTGAGGCATCTGCAAAATAAACGGAATTAGGAGTTGGATTTGGACTCTCCGCTCAGCTCCAAACAACAATTCTGAGCACAACGAAGAGGACGGGAGGGGCTGCAGGTGAAGGCTGGAAGGCAAAGCCCTTGCTCTTGAAGTCTAGCTGCCCTGGCAGAAGCAACACATGATTTTGTCACACCTGGGTTTTGAACAGAATCAAGACACAAGCTAGCAGGCTACAAACTACTGATGTAAGTCCAGGGAACCTTAAAAAAATTAGAAAAATACCAGAAAATTTAAAAGATTTCTTATTCAAAGTAACAGAAGAAAGCTGCATGTATTTTTCCCTATTTTTCCACATCCTTCTGACAGAAACTTCTTCCAGAGTAAAAAGATACGCTACATCAAGTCTTGTGTGCTCTCTGGCTTTAAGGCCGAATGCCTTTGGTGTGTGTCAGTGACACACGGCAGCCTTGCACAGCAACACACTACTGCGGCTTATTGCTCTGTTTTAACAGACAAAATAAAGGACTTCACACAGCTTCGATTGTCGTCTCTTTAGATTGTCAGCCAGCATTTCAAGAGGAATGTAAGAAGTTACATGTTTTGGGTTTGGTTTTTTTTTTTTTTTGGTATCTGGAAAAAGTTTAATTAGGGCAAAGACAGACATACCTAACTGTCTTAACAGCAGCAAATTACTCCTTCATTTATGAAGCCCTATTCAACCTTAAACCACCACGTTTTTCTATTAGCCAAGGAATTCTGCACTGATTTCCTTTTACAATCTCTTTTCACAATGCACAGTCTAAGAAATGGGAGATGTATCTAAGTAACACAAAACAGTCCTCTATGGCCTAGTAAATAGGGATAAATAGGGATTAGGAAGCCATTACAAAATTCTTACTGTGAAGGCTACAAAAAAAAAAAAAAAGAAAGAAAACCTTGAAAAACGCAAAGCATTCAATCTGTACACATCACACCTCAGTAGCGGCTCTGTAGCCATACAACTTGGTGCAGTGTTACCCAACGGGGCTCATCCCACTGTCCCACAACTATTCATAGTTTAGGTCAGAGATGGAGAAAAGCTTGTCAGGTGACAGTCCTTCCCACGTCAACGCAGGATCCTCTGAGGCTTTGTACATTGAACTACATGTAAAGCATTCAGATAGAACGACAGTCATCCCAAAACTTATCTTCAGTTTCCGTCTGGAGTGTCAGTCTTTGCTGCAACTTAGCAATATGAATAAATCAAGGGTCTTCTTCCATGTCATCTGGATTAGGAGCCATAATGAAATGCTGCGGGTATTCGAGGTTGTGTTCATAGGCATGTTCCTTCCAGCGTGCATCATCACTCTCATGGGTAATGTAACGCTCTCCGATGCGGGTTTCAAATTCTCTGAGGTCGAGCCAGGTCTGATAATCCTAAAGAGTAGAAGATTTAAGGAAGCAGTTCAAGAAACAGCAGCCCTGTATTTCCAAAGATAAATTCTGCAGTTTGTCTCTTTACTTTTAACAACAGGATCTGTTTTAAAACAGAATATGTCAAAAAAGAAGGGTTCAAAATGAAGGAGGCTAGTTTCCAAGGCTGGAACACTAGAAATCAGGAAAGCTGTTTGTTAGAAGACAAATATGGGAGTTTTATTATAAAACTAATTGTGTATGTATACATATTTGAAATGATGCTATTTCCAGTAGTTTGTACTCAAAATTAATTGGATTTCTTTCTTAATGTCTTCTAAATTGTTACTTATTAAATTATATTTCAAACCTTTTCTAGAGTGGCTACAAACTATAGCACACACTAGCTTGTGAACCTTCTTCAGCACTGAACAGGGTTTGCACTGTTTGCAGTGGGACTCCATGCATTCATCACGGTCTGCATTCAGGAGAAGCAGCAGAGAAGTGGAAGTTCGTGTTAGTGTCAGGTAGGGAATAAGAAGGAAGGGGCAAGGTGCAAACAATTTTCTCTGAGGAAATGGGCATTTTCCCATTAAGACAGGGGCAGAATAATGGAGCACATAAAATATTAAGCTAAAAACAGAAATACCCAAGCCTCCATGGATGTTTGTTAACAAGCATTAATAGTAGTAGTTTTAACAGAGTTTTGAAGAATTTCATCCAAAAATACTCTTCCATTATAAGCATAGGGATAAAGGCACATCATTTTACCTGTAACCACGGGTGGCTAAGGGATTTGTCAACACTGAAACGTTTCCTCATCTTCACTTGAAGCAAATTGTTTATTAAGTCAATGGCTGACGAAAGGGAACAGAACAAAAATATTAATCACGTCTTCCACATGCTGCAGTGAAACTGAATTGCATTTGTATCCTGCTGCACTCTTCTAAAATGAATCAAACTCCTGAATTTTATATGTAGCCTTGCTTATATGAAATTAGGCTACAAAACAGGCATGGAGTAAGTTTTTGTCGTGTTTTCTTTTTCTTCCTCTTTGACAGAGGCACTAAAAACTTTACTATATTACCTGTTACATTTTCAGTAATTTTCAGAAGTGTTTAAATAAAGCCTGAGTTTTGAAGTTCCAACATGACGTAGATACTTCCACTATTTGTGTACTTTCGTACGTGCCCTTTCACACCTACCTGTGTGTTAATCATATGCACATGAATAACAACAAAGTTGGTATTACAAAGCTCTGAAGACAAACTTCATAAACTTTGGATCATTCAGATCTGACATTTAGATCCAGGTTTTGCTTTGCTAACGCAGCAAACTGATTTTCAGATTCAACATTGAACCATTTCTGCAATTATATCGCAGTTTAGATAAAGTATGTTTTAAGAGATCGGTGTTCAGCAAATACTCATACAAGATTTAACTTTTCTCTGGGATTTTTGGGGAGTTTGAGATCACTTATCCCATTCCTCATGAATGCAATTAAGTCATTACATCAACTTTTCCTGCTAAATCTATTGGCTTCTTCTCTTCTGAAAATGATCTAAAATGTTACATTTGACATGTCATCTTTCATATACGTGTGTGTGTATACACGTGCCAGCTCACATGTAGCCATTTTGGCATAGTCTACAGAACCCAAACGATTAATGATTTGCACGCTCCTGGTCTCAGAGAACCTTGTGGTTTAAGCATTCGAACGCATTAACTACACATAAAAGTGTTCGAACAAAGAAAGTTCATTTCTTTACCTTCACTAGAAATTTCCTTCCAAGGATTTGGCGGGTAC
This sequence comes from Penelope pileata, assembly GCA_013396635.1. NCBI lineage: Eukaryota > Metazoa > Chordata > Aves > Galliformes > Cracidae > Penelope > Penelope pileata. Next base: position 630,954 of record WBMW01006372.1, read on the forward strand.
ATAAATGCTGCATTTTGAATCTGATCATTTATATCCTCATCTTCGTTAAATGGGAATGTACCACTAAGGCTCACGTAGACAATAACTCCAACCGACCACATGTCTAGAGAGCGGTTGTAACCTTTACTCCTGAGCACTTCAGGGGCAAGATAAGCAGGGGTCCCCACCACGGAGCGCCTGAAAGATTTTTCGCCAATGATACGTGCAAAGCCAAAATCACACAGCTTCACCTGCAAAAGAAATGTATTTTAAACTGAGAAATCTGGTCGATCTCCAAAGCGTGCTGCTGTGCAAAACCAGGGTGGTACTTGGTACTGTTTCTGCCATCATTTAAGTATAGTATGCAACAAAACAGAGACACATACAAAAAATAAAAATCAGAAAGTGAGGAAGTAAGTATTTTTTAGTCTTCACTTACTTGAGGGAATGGCTCTGCTGAAGCTAGTAGTACATTTTCTGGTTTTAAATCACAGTGCACAATATTCTTGAAGTGTAAATTCCTCAAAGCAACAAGTATCTACAAAAAGGAATTCAAATTTTAAAAGTAATTAAATGGATCAAACATGTCAAAAGCCACACGCTTTTTGAACACTTAGAGTTTTGACATGTATCATCGGATAACATTAAATCTTGTGAAAGAAGGGTAAGAAAAAATTAACATTCAAAATTTTTTCCATGACTCTTCAACTGCCATATATATTAGATATACAGCTCCTTGTGCTGCCTCTTGTATGTATAACAACAGAGAAACCCTTCTCCAGATCCCATTCTCACAGAACTACAGAAGACAAATCTAACCGTTCCTCTCAAGGAACAGAGACTGAGCACCAACCTGAGTGACCATGAACTTGGTTATTCGTTCTGGAAGCCGACTTTTCTCACTGGAAAGAATCATCTCTAGCATATCACCATGCAGCTTTTCCATCACAACAAAGACCCGCTCCGGGGTTTCAAACATGCATTCCAGGTTCACAATCCCAGGGTGGTGCAAATTCTAAAAGAAAGTAGTACAAGTACCTCACTAAAATAAAACAGCATGAAATACTCTGAATTACATAGAAACGTTGCACTACAAATGAAAGAGTAGTTAAGTGGAGAGTTAAAAATGAAAAACAAGAATGTTGGAGGCAAGAAATGAGCTTGAAACATACATGATAATCCAGTAAATACACCACCACTATTATTATATCACTATTATTTTCTTTTTCTAGAACGAACCATTCATACCAATTTTGCAGTCGATACACTTAGTAGCTTGAGCACAGAACATGCAAAAACACCACTCAGACCGAGGAGCCAGTAGTGAAAGACAGCCAAAAATATTATAGTTTCCTGCTGCCCGAGGGAGACAACATGGAAGCCAAGTATATGTCCTCGGTGGATCTCCAATACACAGTAAACACCATCCCCAAATCACCAACACCACCAAACACACCGGAAATCCCCAACTTATAAAATTCTCTCTTACAAAAAGACTCAGAAATCACATGTACAGAATTAGAAATAAGTTTAGAATACAGACAGGCATTACAAAATCTTACCAACGACTTATTTAAGACAAACTCCATACAAGAATATTTTTGTACCTGGAGAATGGCTACTTCATTACGAAGCTGACTTTCCTGCTTAGTTGGAAACCTCATCTTGTCAATGACTTTGATAGCTACATCTCTTCCAGTCTTCCTGTGTTTTCCTGAACAGAAAGCCAATGTCAAACATCCATAGGCACAAGCAATTCATAGCTATAAAATACTACTGCAGAAATCCCTTTTTGGGAAAAGAGGAATATTCTGGACAAGTGTACAATATCACTATACTTAAGACTGCAGCTGGTATATGAGTGATCAGAAGTGATCAACCCCAGCAGGAGGGTTGTAGATAAATTTAAACCACTTACTACGCTGCTCTCAGATATGCATGTTGATGTTAGACGCACTAGGTGGAGTTTGTTTTGTGCAAAGTGCTACCTACTCCAGAATCTCGCCTCTTCTTGTGTAAAAGACAAACAAAACAACACAACATTCAAGACAAATGCAAAGAAAGATCTACAAAGCCTCCAGTGGTTTCAGCAGATAGTTTTACGGGCTCTGTGTGCTCAGGAAGGTATATCTAATATTCTGCAGGAACTGGGGGCAATTATGTGCCATGAAGAAAAAAAGGCCAACACCCAGGAGACAACTGGTTGTCATCAAAAAGCTCTAGAAGTTTCCAGCTTTGTCTCATTTTTTTTTTTTTTGTTGTTGTTTTTTTGTTGTTTTTTTTTAAAGTGCTGATACTGCCAGTAAGTACTCCTTGCTGCAACCTGCACCAGCTAAGTGAGAAGCACCCTGCCAATACACAGGACGTTTTGAGGGCCAAGTGGGTAGGTAGCTGCCAATGATCACCCAAGTTCCCTGTAACTTCTAAAACTCTTTTCTCTCACATTCAAATCAGAGAGGATAACAGGAATGCACACTGCAAGGCTTTGATCATTTAGAACATTTAATACTCCATTAATACAGACAAAGCAAGTCTGTGCCAAAGAAATTATCTGCTCAGTGAAGGGTCTGGAAGCTATTTTTTCTTTTAAGAAAGGATGACACACACAGCTACGGCACAAAGCAGCACAGGGGATTCTACCATCACAGCTAGAGGCTACAGAGCGCCCAGCGAGGCCTCACCGCTGGCCCTGACAGGCCTCACCTGCGGCTCTGCAGTCAGTGCTGCTGCCCATGGGCTAGGCAGGGTCGAGGAACTGCTCCTGAAGGCTGCACGGAGCAACCAACGTTACCTGCCTTAAAGACCATCACAAATAAAGGCTCAAAATCAGGCTTATCTCCACTGGAGGAAGTAAGAGTTAATGGAATCACTCAAGGTCTAAAAGGGTTAACAACATTACCAAATAGAACTAACAGTTGGAAAGCAAAAAGTAATCTAAAAAAAAAATTACATTAGTCCTAAGGAAAACTATAAACTATACAAAGGCAACTGCATAAAGCCACAAATCTCAAAAGAGACCTAGGGAGTCCTGTCATTTTTTCTGTAGCAAAACAGCAATTTTTAGGCAAGATGCTAAGACTCACAGCCCCTGGCTTTGATTTAAATAAAACCCTAAAATAGTCAGGGAAAGTGACTAGCTCCAATACACCTCTAATTCTATTGAAATGCAGCAGAAATACCACCGGAAAACCCAGAAACAAACACAAAGTTGCAAGAGAGCACAAAACAAAAACACCAAACTAGCAACACACTCAGCTACAGAAGCCAAAAGAACACGAAGAAAGATGAACAGAAAGGCAGCCCGAAAATTCCTTCTCTGATGTAAAACTACCCCAGGTTTCAAGGCAAGTTTGACATCAGTAACAAATTGTCAAGAATTTTTTTTCCCCAGAAGTATCCCCATTTTTCAGACCCTTCAAAATGAACCAAAATAGCAAAAGCAGAGGGAAAACATTCTCACAGAAAGAAATACCAATTGGATATCAACATCCTATAAACTTCTTGATTTACAATTTGCAAAAGTTTAATGTTTGTCCAGAAGAGGAGTGGGAAAAAAAAAAAAAA
>WBMW01006372.1:634521-677391 GCA_013396635.1 Penelope pileata
AAAAAAAAGAAGCAACTTAATTTCACCTTGGTATTTATTTGAATAAAAGATTTAGCTATTATTTCAGTAAGTCTATAAAGGTAGGGAGAAGATAATTCTAGACTACCAGATCGTGTCTCCACAAACGCCAGTGACAATTAGGCAGCGTGCAGAGTGAACAAAAGAGAATTATATTCTCTTTTCTTGTTCTTTCAGCTTGTGATTTTGTCTTAAGAAACTGAGTATGCATGTCTTGTGTGCTTTTAGACATCATTAAGTGAAAAGACTGAATATGATTGAAGCCTTTTATAAGCATTTGTTATGCATATCATCCCACTGAATCATGGAAAAATACCCACCTGAGGTTTATGGAAAACACAGTTTAGGGAGTACAAATCAAAGAGTAAAATCAGAACATTTAATTACTGTCTGTAGTTATGTACATTCTATTCATAAGAGAGGAAGCATAACTCAGTTTACCACATGCTTTATGAAATCAAGGCTGGGGGGAACCTCTCAAGAGTGATGTAAACCAGACCAACAAATTATGTTTCCATCAAACAGTGCTGAAGTAATAAAGTATTTAGCTACAACCTTGGCACACAGAAGAATTATAGCCACAATATTTCCTGACTAGAAAGACAACATGACAGAAGCAGAAAGGTTCTTGCTTTTAAACCATTAGTAGTCCTTTCTTCTTCCTTTCCAGTTCTATGGTCGGTGGCTTTCTCAACATTTGAGATATAATATATGGGATTTATAGGAAATAATAAAAAAAAAAAAATAGGGCAACAGAGTTCACGTGATGTATTTCTAATGTTTCTTCTTTTCATGATCACACAACATAAAAAATTGTATGTTGCAATGGAAGCCTTTAAGTAAAGAAGTGCTAAGACTGCATCTGAAGTCTAAAGCCGAGACTTTTTGGTAAAGAATTCCCCTGTCTATTTTATCCTGCTGACAAAAACTTGTAGTGAAATTATCTGCAGAAAGTGCTGCTAAAGCACAAACTAAAACGTATTCTAACTGTTTTCAGCTATTTCTCTCAGATATCCATGGAAGTCACAGGTATACTGCACAGCCACCTTAAATGCATAACTTCTCATACTGTGTAAGAGAGACAACGGTGTGAGAGTTTGCAATTTGAATATAAATCACCAACCGATGCCAAATTGAAACTAGAGACTGCTTTGTGTTTAATTGTAGTCAAAATACAAAGCATGTTCTAAAGCAATTATGATGTAATGCAAAACATTAAAAAAAAAAGAAAAACAAGTTGTAAGAAACACTATGAACAGAAGAACTGCAGAGATCAAATCACAGTAATCCAAAAAAAACCTCTAACATGATAAACTTAACCTAGACATTCCAGATATGGCTAAGGAAATATGAAAACACTGATTATATCAAGCTTAAACTCCACCTTAGATAAAGGCATAATGGAAACTATTTACCTCCATATACAATCCCAAACTGCCCGGAACCCAGCACTTCATCAGCAAATATTTGGTACACAGAGCTGATATCCTAATGCACAAAGAGGAGAAATCACAAATATCAGGCATAACCAAAATGCTCATCAGCATGTGAGTTAGTACTGGCTAAGCTGTATATAAATTCTGTGTTAAAATATGCAAAGCGTACACTGCAGAGGTACCACTTCACCACACTGCACACAGGGGCAGACATTAACACAAACTAACCACTGTGCCAGGTAAGCAGATTAATTCCTGTTAGGTCCATAACAGTCTTCTCTAGCTACAACACCCTAGTGGTGCTTTCTCCTTCACACACCACTACTACCAATTACTTTAAAATACCCATATTAATAAACACCATTTTTAATTACAATACATGTGACTCACCACGTTCTCCTGAACTTGGCAATTTGAAACAGAGATGCTTAGAGATAAATCTTCTGCAATAAAGAAGAAGATACAATGGAATAAGAAAACAGAAAAGTTAGGTTTCTGGTAGCAAAAAGGAAAAAGGGAACTTAATTCACTTTTAACCCAGTCATGGTAAAAGGATTTACACTGATGTTTTGCAAAAATATCATAACCTGGAATTCGAATTTCACACACAGATTGGATAAAAAACTCTGGGAGTTTGGCTGGGATAAGGAAAGGAAATAAATCAAGCAAAGCAGGTAACAGAAGATTTGATAATTAAAAAAAATATAAGCAAAATGCTTCAAGGTGTTTCATTGATCAACTACAGAAGCCTTTCAGTCTTCAGAATATAACAGCACATCAAAGAAGTGTAATTTTTAAGTGGGAAAAAAAAAAGCACCAGAAAAGGCTGCACAATTTCTTTTCAGCCTGCAACAGATGATGACACAAAGTTTTCATTATAGAAATAACATTAAGATAGACAAGAAAAAGATACGTGAAAGCAGAAAGCAGCTTTTTCCTCTGACTTCAAGATAAAGGTCAAGCACCTCAGGTAAATGGACATCTACTGTTCCTTACGTTAATTTTCAAAAAAAAACAAAAAAGAGAAATTCTCTTATGAGGTGAATGCAGAACATACTGCAGATCTAATAGCACTTTGAAGAGAGCCATTATCACCCTAGGAAGAGCTTTGTGTTTTAGAAACCATTAAAGAGAACAAAGAAAATATATCTGATGTTTGTCACCTGTGCCTTATCTTGAAGAAGGAATTTATAGACTTAAGATAGCAACAAATACTAGTTCTCAAAAGCACTCTGAATACTGCCTCTGAAATACTGATTGGAATTACAGCTATGCATATGTCTACCAATTATTGCCCTCTGTTTGAAGTTAGTCAAGCCTGGAGCAACACAGAACACAAAGGAAAAGGAAAAAGAAGGCATACAAAAAAGTTACTAAGGACAACTTGTTTCAAGGCTTGCTACAGTTTAACTAGAAAAAAGAGAAGATACAGATTTTGAAACTGTTTAGGAGAACAGGGTGAACTCTTCTTCACAGGACACCAAGCATGTTCTTCCTCACTTCAGGCAGAGATTGAGTTACTCTAAATCAGTACTTTCAAAGTCTGGAATGTACATAAAAAAGGGCTGAAATGCTGACGTTTCTGAAAAAAGTAGTAATGCCAGAATTTAACATGTAATTTATACCAGGTAATAGCTTACTGAATTGCTCCTCTCTGCCTTCTCTCTTCACCCGCTGCAGCTCAGAAACATCCTACAAAGAACCACCCCATCCCAAACACCAGGCAAAGGGTCTGAAAGGATTCTTTCCTGTGGGTCAGACTGGAAGAGTATCCTCATTACCAATTACTTTCTGGCTAAAACATGGAATAAATTGACTGGTTGGTGCCTTGTGGACATTCTGACACCACATATTCCCGGCTGCTGCAAGTTTTTCAAGCACTACCGACGCCCTGCTCTTGCTTTGGTCTACTCGTTTAAGAGAACACATTCCAGGCTACAAGTTATTTTGTTTTTTGTTTTTTTTCATGTAAGTACAATTTTCCTAACAGTTCCTGGGATACATTTCATGGCTCAACCTGCAGGAAGAAGAGGTAAGAACAGATGTTTTGTGGGCTTTTTAGAGGGAAGAAACAACTTTCTGAGTTGTCTAAGAATAAGGAAATGTCACTCCAAAATTCTTGGTAGTTTCTTATACCCCTACAATCCTAAAAATGCTAAAATACGTCCTCTCTGTACCTACTCCATAGCTCTATTCCCTATTACTGCCAATTTTTCATTAGAAAAATCAGGTAAAAAGTCAGTTTTGGAAAAAGCAACTATTGGCTAGTCTCGCATGGACAGCAGGCCTTAGGTTTTAAAGAACAGAGACTGCCTTGGTATATAGGTGTTTGGAACCAGTATTTTCATATCAGAAGAGGCATTTTACATAGGTACAAAGCCTGTTAGGAGGTACCTTCTCATAGATACATTTCCTCACTGTAATTAAATATAAATACCAGTATTGGCATTTCACAGTTTCCCATTTCAGACCATGGCTGTATTTTCAGAAAGTGTCTTTATCTAAGATCGGCATTTACATGCTCTCAACTGTTGCTGATGCAAAATAATGAGATACAAGAGACAGAGAAACTAACCTCAGGATTTCCTGCAGGGAAAAAAATAAATAAATAAATACTGAAAGAAGATTAAAGAGTAGCTGGGAGATAAAAGGAAACTAAAGAACGAAAGCATAAATGTCAGTACAGAACATGCATGAACATTATTGCAAGGAACAAGCAGATATCTGAAGAGAAAGAGCACAATATGTGCTTAGCGGAGCCTTGATAATAAAAATGATCCTATGCCAGAGAAAGGGTAGAAGGGGCAAAAAACAAAGAAAATATGTTTTTTTTTTTATTAGTACCCAAAGATCAGCAAAAGTTCTTTCCATCATCAGCAGTACCTACATCTCATCACTAACTTCCTTCTTTTTCTTCACCTTTTTTTTTTTAAACTACGCATGATAATGTCAAAAAGCATCCAATTTTTCATATATATATAAATAATTGAATGGAAATACATGTATATAAAAGTATATTAGAAATATCTTAACTATCATCCCTTTTTACATCTAGCAACTACGCATGAGTTCTTAATGCTCCTAAGATAAAAGTTCTCTAATATGCATTCATATGAAAAATCTGATTAACTACTACTTGCTGCTACAACAGATTAAGAGATTTGCCCATACACCCTCCACAAACTTGATTGCCACTTCTTAGAAACTTATAGAAGATTCCGGACCCAGTTCAGCAGAGAATACACAAATATACTTTACACTTCGTAAGAACTTTTCTGAAATGGAATTGCTACCATTTACAGCTTCAGAATATGAGTAATAGTGCCTTGTCTGCCTGCTTACTGTGATCTTTTCCTTGTCCTGCAGAAGTGCAAACGCTAGCTTGAGGAGTGACTGGCATCAAAGCCTGACGAATGGCTTTCTCCCAGCCCTGAGCTACGTCAAGTCCAACTCCGGTGGCAGCAAGAACAGGACTGTGATGACTGCTGCCATTGTTTTCGCCAACAAAGTACACCATCGTGTCAGTGATGATCTCAAAACAGTATGGGTTGCTGCCCTGCACCACATTTGAAAAATCTCGAGGCTGAGTCACCTGAAGAATTTCTGAAAGTGGAATTTCCTGAAGAAAAATATTAAAGATTAAGAAATGAAAATGCATATAATACTTTAATACACTAATGTTCAGAGCTTAAAGTGTTTGCAGAGAAACCAAAGCAAATGCATCAAAACACCAAAACCAGAATATCAAGCTTCACAACTAACACAGAAATGTAGACAATCCTTACCTATCCACAGCTTTCTGAAATTACTCTATACGTGCCTAGAGAGCCCCACCACATTCCCTCTACACAATCATTATTCTCTACACAAACTGAGTTTATACACAGCATGAGACACCCCACCATCCAGCATACAAGTGATGCACAACTACAGGATGAGCATTTCCCCCGCACCTATAGATTACACAGCTTAGCTAGAGAAGAGTATGTCAGGGGAAAAGAATGAAACAACATTAGGAAGAGGATGTGGTTATACAAGCTAGCCAAAAAGTACTGCTTCACATATCTGAATCATTTTTGGTAAAGATTCTGTTTCATATAGATATTAACAATTTCTAGTAACTTTTCTACCTTTTCAGTTTAAGATTGTAGTACAAAGCAGTACTGGGAACAGATGTGAAGGAAGGAATGGCTGTAAGTTCACACTAGCTGGAGGAGGACATTCCACATACATGGGAAGGCTTATGGGTGCACATCATTTGCAAGAGTAGTGAACAAGCAGGTGAACACCAGGCTAGTGTTATGGGGTTAAGAGGCAGTAGCTGATTAAGATGAAGAGCAAATAAATGTAGAGGTAACAACTGTGAATGTTTCTAATAGCAAAGATAAATAACCTGAGATTTAAGCAGTAAAAAAAGGGGGCAAAGGGATAAGTCAAAGGACTAAAAGCAGCGACAGGATGGAGCAACAAGTAAGGAACATATTTTACCAGCTGTGTTTTGAACGCACAGGGCAATACACAAGTATCAGGGAGGTCTGAGAAGAAGAGACTGCATTGGTCAAGATAGGGATGAAAAGGATCTGGGCAAGTTTAGCTGAGTGTACAGAGAAAAGGCTTGATCTTAGAGATGTTATAAAGGAAGAAGCTGCAAGATTTGGACCCCCACCTAAAGGTGTAAGACAAGAAAGGGAAAAGTCTGTTTACACATTTGAAGACATTTTCTGAACATTCCACCACTGAACATATATTAGCAATATAACAAACTTACGAACTGCCAAGTTTAATTTCCTTAATGCCAGGCTGCATATTAAATTTTCCTCTAAATCTAGCTTGCAGCTTTCAGTTATACAGTTGAGAACATGGAAATAAATAAGCATGCAAACTTTCAGTCACTACTTACAGAGAGCAAAAATCCTAGCCTTTATCTAGATTGGCAGCCATTCATTTTCTAGTAACTGTGAAGAAAGCTTAATATGCAAGGCAGTTCAAGAGAACAGTAAAGCACAAGGAGAAGCATACTTAAGGGGATTAAAATTGGAGCTCCAAGTAACTTCTGAGAGGTAGTCTTGGTCTTTCTCAGTTATAAGCTCTGCTCATAATTTAACCTGTCACAGTTTTGATTTTAAAAGATGGGGAAAACTGACATAATCCTTGTTATACTACTCACAAGCAGATATTTCAAGTATATAAAGCATCTTAAGGAAATCAAGTACAACACAACTATTACTCATCTTTAATTACCTTGTAATATTTTGTTCCAGATTCATTTTGAAATAGTGTGAGGCATTTGCTGTCCAGTCTCCAGTAATGCCTTTTTCTCTACAAAATGTACAGTACAATAACATAAATAATTGGATAACCAAAGTCCTACTAACTTATATGAGAAGTGGCTTAAACAACTAAGATAATTAAACAGTGTTAACCTACAGTTGCATCTTAGACTAGATACATGAAAAACAGTTTGGAGAACACAGCTTTTTGTTTGTTAACTCAAGAATAGGCTCATAGAATTATTTACACAAACCAGAAAAATATCACTTACCTTACAGTGACAGTAGTGACAACAATTATTTTCTATAGGAAACAACTCCCTACACAGGTTTCACTCTAGGTGCATGTGCTCACAAAACCTGAATTATTTTCACTTTGTAACAACTGTGGGAGCGAAAACTTCTCAAAAAACACAACACACCACAACCAAGGAACCTGCCTAAGAAAGTTCAATTAATTAAGAGATCATTACTAGTAGCACTGCAAACAACGTAGTCTTGTGGAAGATGCTTGCAAACCCAAATTTATACAGCCAAGCCACAGATCTTTATTCCACTAACATGAAGAAAAATAGTGGGTTGGGGAGAGGGAGTGGTGTTCAGTAATGTTTACTTTTAGATAGAATGAATTGCTAGAGGAATGATGGGCTTCCGTGTCTACACATCAAATTTACTAAACAGCTTGATCATCAGAATAATAGCGTTATCTGCTTCAGCGCTCATCATTTTATAACAGCATTCATCCTTCCAGTTAATTGAATAAAACTTCTAAACAGAAAGAAGGTAAGTAAACAAATTAATCCAGAGTTTATGTTGGGAGACCTGAAATCTTAAACATGCCATTAACTTGAGACAGTTTAGAGATGTTTCTGTTCTAAAATGAGAAGTGCTGTTAGATCACCACCTGAAAGATTTGGAATAAACTACAGTTTCTCCCTTGCACCATATTTCTTTATAATGAACATCATTGCTAAGTTATTTCAGATGATACTGTCAATCAGAATATCTAGATAAGAGAAATAAAATACAATGGTTTAGAGAAATAAGTAAAGTTGGAAGAAACCAAAGTCACTGACCAGATTGTCCCTACTAGTATAGTGGACCATCCATCCTTCCTTCACCATCGTACTGCTCTTCCTCTTTGTATGCTTGATGGACTGCACAACCCTCATGAGAGGAATATTATTGCTTGTTGAGGGACTAAAAAAGATAAAACAGTCAATATTTAAGCTAGAATACAAAAGTATTATAACTATAATAGTACTATATATTTAGCCCATTATTTTAAAGAACAGGCACCTTCTCATACAACTTATTTCACTGATAGAGGAAGTTGTTAAGAAATTTGAGCTCCAAGTAGCTCTTTGAATGCAAGTATTGTAGTACATAAATTATACTGCAGAAAGACAAAGAAAACACAATGGAATGAGAACAACACCAGAAATCATTCTCTCAAAACAATTTACTGCTTGAGTCTTAATCCAGCACAAAACCAATTAACATCAGCATTGTTGTGACTTTTTCTTGCCCAATTTCATAATATTACATTAATAAAAGCACACTTTTGATTTGTTTGTTTTCACAAGCCTGTTAATTCAAATGATACTAAAACATTTAATCAACGCCATTTATACTAACTTCCTTGCAGACAAGGATTTGACAATCTAACATTTTGACAGTCATTAGGTAAAAATAGGTTTTAATTGTGCTCAGAGTGGAGCAAAACACCACATTACCTGCTTAGCACCAGAGATCCTACACGTGGAGCTAACAGAAGGATCTGTCATCACATGAAATCGTAAAGCAAATTCCAAATCAAAACAGAAAGATGCTTTAACATAGCACGCAGTTACACTGTAGAAGAGGCTGTCATAGGATGCTGTACATGCCAGAAACTTTAATTGCTTCAGCTCCAATTAGAAATAAATTGAAAGGCTCTACCTAGAGGTCGAACACCAAAACATGCTTCTTCCAATTCAAGAAGTTCTTGAGTTATAAATCACTGAAATTTGGAAGGGTATCACTATATGCTCTTCCTGTTCTTACAGTCTTCCTTGCATATTTGCTATGAGACACTAGGCTAAAATTACCTTTGTTTGACCTAATGTAACTGCTCTCCGGTTTTCAAGAACGACATTAGGAAAAGCAGGGTGACGCTAGTCACAATGTGAACTTCCCCAGGGACATGGTGGAATCCACACCACTGGAGGTGCTAGGAAATCTCATCTAGCCTCCCTTTTCCCACAAAGGGTTGGACCAGACGATCTTTCGGGGACCCTTCCAACCTGGGCTATTCTGTGATTCTATGATGATACAAAAATTTAAAAGGCGAGACTTGATTAAAGTAACTGTCATTGGAAGTGATCAAAGTCAAGCTGGATAGGGCTTTGAGCAGCTGATTTAGTGAAAGAATGTCTCCACCCATGACAAGGGGCAGGGAGTAGATGATGTTTAAAGGCTCTTTCCAATCCTAATCATTCTATGATTCTATGGAACAGTCATCTGATGGAAGACTTCAGATAATCGCATCCCAGTTAAAGCAAACTGCTGCCTAAAATTAGCTAAAATACAAGTATTAAAATATCTCTAGAGTAATTCCTTTTAGATCAACACGTATGTATCACAGGAACTAAATGAGGCTGAAGTCACAAAGATTTTACTCATGTCCCAGCCTTACACTCAGCTATACATGTAACCATGGCTTGAAAATTTCATTTTATTTCTTAAGTAACATTCACAGCAGAGCACTTTCTCAATTAGAAGAAAATATTTTAATTAAGTTTCAGATTTGCTTGAGACAGAATAACTTTACAAAACATTTTCAAGTTTAAAAACAAAAACTTCAAGAAGTAAAGCGGTGCTACTCAAATGTTTTACTCAAAGTTTTCCTTTAGAATATCCACTGAAGTACATTCAGAGCACAGAAATCCACTTGATAACTTACCTGATGGTTTTGACAGCTTCCTCATCTTTGTCTGCATCAAGGTCAGATGGATCCATAAAAAAGATTTTGTCCTCTGGAGGAGAGGGCTCCTCAGTATCATCTAGACCCCGACTACCATCACTGTTCATTTCACTGCTATCAACTTCCATTGGCAAGTCCAAATCCTGGCCTGGGCTAGCAGGTTCTGGGAGGAACACAGGATGCAGATATTATTTCAGAGCACATCTGAAAAAAAAATTCTTCTCCAGTTCACATTTACGCAAGTAAACATAATAGTGCAATCAAAATATAAAACATCCTCAAGTTTTTGCTAAATGATTCAGAGTATGCTAATGAACCTTATCAATTCATTTTTGCTAAATGCCAAGGGAGACCCAACCAAAACAGTCATACTGAAAGAATCATAGTGAAAATCTTAAGGTCTAAATCTGTATCTCACTAAGCAATTCTGTTCCACAAGTGATCAGTACAAAGAGACTTCCTGATGGCTAGAGATGATCCAGGCAATTAATACCCGTGCAAATGAAACTCTCCATGAACAGAAACTCAACCCTACTCTTGCTCTCCTTGTAGCCTGTAATAACAAAAAGAAAGAAAAGGAGGATGGGGGGCAGTATTGCTCCCCTCAGGCTATATCAGTTAGGTGTGACCTGCTGGATGTCATCAATTTTATTCCCTCTAAAAATACAAATGGCAAGGACAAAAAAATGTTCTCCAGTTTGCTGGACTCTCTCCAGTATGCCCACGTCTCTCTTGTGCTGGAGAGTCCAGCTTCAGACATACTTCATACGGCCCCAGCTCTCTTAGCCTTCCCTCACAGAGATGCTCCAGTACCCTCACCAACTTCGCAACTCCACAGTTGGACTCTCCCGAGTATGTTCATGTCTCTCTTGACCTGGGGAGTCCAAAACTGGGCACAGTACTACACACGGCCTCACTACAACTCAACAGAGCGGAAGGATCACCTCCCTCAACCTGCTGGTAATAATCCTCCTAATGCAGCCCAGGATACCATTGGCCTTCTTTGTGAAAAGGGTACCTTGTTATCTCATGGTCAACTTGGTGTCTACCAAGGCCTATTCTGTCAGGCTGCATGTAAAACATTCACAGATGAGGGCATCTAAAGTTGATGAATCTTTACGCCTCCAAAACCTGTTAGTATTTGAAAGCATGTTTCTCATCTTACCTCCATTGAAAACCACCTCTCCAAGACAGTCTTTAGGTACTTTAGATGCACAACGTTTGTGACAGTTGAATCTGCAATCTAAAACAGAAGATAAATAAGCCCATGATACTAGAATTTTACTCCTACTCAAGTAGACACCAACATTCTATCACAACTTCCAATGCAAGCTTCAGTCCAGATGCATACATTTGCACATAACAGAAGACAGTACTGATGAGATCACCTCCAGAAGGAAATGGACAATCTTGTCCTGATGTCTTATGTTGATTTGCCCAACCAGTTTACTATGTCAGCACTTACCCTTCCAGTACAGAAGTTTTCTAATTAATTTAGCTCTCTCTCTGGTTATTTTTTTCCATTATGACGTAATTTTTACCACTCTCCGATCTGTTCCACACCTTTTTTTCCATTACTACTTGTTTTAAATGTCTCATCTCGTATTTTTCCTCACCTCCTGCCCAAGATTTGCAGCCATCATAGCACTAGGATCACGTTCCTATGCCACAGAGCAAGTATGCTATGCAGTAAACCTCTATCATTCATTACAGATTTGGCCAGGCAACAACGAAGCTCCATTCCATGTCCAGATCTATCCTGATGTGGAGAAGGAATATAAGTTGGACATGTGCCATTTCTGCATTTGAGTAGGCAGTATCTGATACCCCAACAGTCCAGCACACATTAATAGCATTACAGGAATTTCCTTTATTAGTAGCATCGCCGTAATTTTCAACTGCGTATCTGCATCAGGAATTTTAAACTCCCTACCATCCTCACAGCTGTTTTGAAACTGATAATTTGTTTTCTTTATGCTATCACAGAATCACGGAACAGCTTGGGTTGGAAGGGATCATCTCGTTCCAACATCCCCCTGCCATGGGCAGGGACACCTCCCACTAGATCAGCTTGCTCAAAGCCCTGTCCGACCTGGTCTTGAGCACTTCCAGGGATGTGGCATCTGTAACAAATCACAGTGACCAAGTTACAAAATACGGGATCTGGATCTGACTTGCTAATCAGAAGCTCATTGTGCTTTCCTTTTAAACACAAAGAAATCATTATGTTCCCATTTTTAGTAGCTGAATAGCCAAATCCTGAGGCCAACTACAAACCTGTTTAGTTTCTGAGTGCCTAAGAGGAAGCATTCGAGAAGACCAATAAACTGCACTTTCTATAGCAGTGTTTTCAGTCTATATTATGGAACATGGTTACTTCAATAGCCTGAAGGGGGCTGGACGAAACACAGACATTTCTGATCCTGCCAGGGAACTGACTCACTCTTAATGTCCAGAAAAACTCGAGTACTGCAGTGCAACTCTAATCCAGCAAACACACACAGCCCCTATCAAGCTTTTGGCCCACAGCATCAGCACAATCTCAAACAGTTCTCAGGCCTAGGTCATAAATTAGAGCATCCCATGACACTGTTCCCAACAGGCAGTCTGCATACAACCACCCAGGGTCAGGAGGCTAAGAAAACTTGCATGTGAGTACAGGCCATTTTGTCCCAGTCGATCTCATTTATTAATGTAATTATAGCATTAGCATCCCAAAGAACATCTCAGCATTCAAGTTCAAGTCTAGATGAATTCAAGAAATCCAAGGCCCTTAGAGATACTCAGGAATCAAAGATTGCTGAAAGAGCCCAAGCCTTGGGAATGCAAGCAAATAAGTCAATGGAAAACATTAAGAAACTGTAAGAGAAAGCAGTATGAAAATATGTTGATCGTTTGATATCAATTACTGATACGTAAAAAATATGTATAGGACCATACAATTTAAATGAATGTCTCTTAATATACCTATTTCCGTTCTTCTGTGTGTAAACAAAAAATTTTCTAAGGTTGTTTTCTATACTTGAACATAATTTTCTATCCAGCATTATTCACTTTTCTGAAAATGAAGTGGTAACCCTGTTTGTTCAGCTGGATATATAATGACAACAACTGTAAATGGTCACTAGCATTTAAAAGTTAAAATTGCAAAGAATCTTTCATAGGGTTCACTATTTATTTATTAAAAGTATCCAAGAGATACGGTGACTGAAAAAAATCAAACAGGGATGCAGACTTCAAGCAGACTACAAAAACTGCAGATTAATAAAAAGTAGAATGGAAAATAAAACTACTCCTGATCATATACAAAACAGCAGTACTTCTAATCAGCAGAAAGTTACAAGCTTACAGCTTTTGCTCTAAGTGACCTCTTTCAATGTGTTGACCTTCGGTTCTCACATTTGATAAATTCACATGAGAGAAATGAAAATTCCTTCCCTTAACATTTAGGATTCTCCACTATGGTTTTCTTTCCTAACAGAAAGCTAACAGATCTGTATAATCCAGTATTGAAGAGCGGGAGGAAAACCACAATGCCATAGTTATGTCCAGGCATTGGCATGGAAGGGTCTGAGAGCTGAAGTCACGCACCTGAACACATGCTAAATTAAAACCACACACCTGATGGAGCCTAATCTAGTTCAGGACAGGTATCTATCTTTTTCATTTTTTCCAAAATATAGTAATCACTATCTTGTACTAAAATAATGTAACAAAAAATTCTGAAGTCTTTAATGATGAGTGTAGAAGACAAATATGTAACAAAGGGAAGAGCTTCCACTTTTTATTAACAGTTTAGAATTATCCTTGAATTATGGTGTTCCCATTTCACATCTGATCAGATGTCAATTCTCATAAAAATACATAATGCAGAATCTATTACACTGAAAAGAAGGGTGACATAACCCTTTTAAAAGGCATACATTTTGTCAAATGTTACACTGCTCCAATTCAGCGCCGTGGCAGAAAACTAAGCGCATACCTTTACATTGCATTCCTTGGCGAAAAAGGCCCTTGAGCAGCCGTTTGCAATACTGGCATATGGTGGGACGAGTGTAAGAGTGAACAGCAAAGGTGTGCGGAACCTTCACCCTGCAAAGCACCATCTTATCCATCCAGATGGGACGGCCGCTCCAGGAGGGAATCCTTTTACTAGGTTCTGGGCAGCAGCGCTACAATAAAGAAAGTATATAGACAGATCTTGCACCAAAAAAATTCCACTTCATAGGGGAAAAAATAAATAAATAAAGGGTGCAGGGAAGGGGAAAGAGTTGTTGTAGACAGTGACTGGATAAGAAAGCAAAACCTAGCCAAGAAGCCTTAAGAGGACATTCTGATAACACAAAACAAACAAAACAAAAACACACACCTGAGGAAAAGCCTTGCAGAGTGCAGGTAAGCTTGTGTGAATCTTTATTTTCACAGGCACTAAAATGCCAAACAAGGCCAAAAGTCACTCATGACTTTTTTTTTTAGAGCAACCTGGCAAGGTTCACAGATAGCATATACAGGCCCCAAAGAGAGGATTAAATGGAAAACACTGCAGGTGGGCAAATCAAAAAACTATCATACTAAGTACTTCATGCCTGGACAGTTTGCTAAGGTAGGCAAAAATATTTATAAGATTTAAAAAATTACTTTGTAATGTCAAAGAAAAAAAAACATTCACTATCTTACTGAACTTTCAGCAGGATAAACTTAACAGTTATCTAAATCTGCAGAAAACTGCAATGGAAAACACAGTACTGCAAGTAACTTGATGCATTTTAACTACTGAAAGATGAACTGCATTTATGATAATATATTACTGATAATCTTAGTCAATATTGGAAACAAGACAGCAAAGAGAAGGATCAAAGAGGTACTTAATAGGCATGCAGAAGTCACAACTAGGAAATTCCATGCGAGGAGAAACACTACTCTGTGTTCACTGAAAAAATCTTACCAACAGTCATAGACATCTGAATGAATATATTTCATGACTCAAGACTAGCCTCCTTAGCCTAGAGCTAAAAAAATGACGCTTTTGAACTAGACTATCTAAATAAATTATATATTAAACTGTGGTAAGAATGTACGAGTGGTTATAATGTAAAGGAACAAATTCAGATAAGTGGGAAAGACTTCTATCTTTTGGTGAAAGTGGCAATGAAACAAGCAGATCTAATAACCGTCTGCCCAGTCTTATGAGTCTATCCAATGTCCTCTCAGCAATTATAATACCCATCATAACAAATAACTATTATGGATGATGGCTTTACTGTAAGCCCTTCATCCCCTGCACCCTCCTTGATAGAGGTCAGGTTTTTAGATTATCTCTGTGAAAAGTTTAACAGCATATCAGGAACACTCTCTCCTCTCCCAAGATAAAAGCTTACAGTTTGTTCCCATTCAGCCAAACAACTATTCTATACTGATAAAATAATTACAAAATAGATCTGTATTACTAAGGCAGCAAGGCATTTTGCCATTCCCAAAATCAAGGTTCTCATTGTTCACGTAACCATGAATGACAGACTAGTATAAAAATTACACATAACTTATAATTTCCTTCCACTTTGATTTCTCACAGTAATAATAGTTATCTGTGAATGTCACAGTCTAGGACTCACCAGAGATTTAAAAATGAACTAAAACCAATCATAATGGTTAAGTTCAACTCTCTCATACTCATCTTCAACCACGTACAACACTAGCTACTTCCCCAGAGGCTAAAAGAAGTAAAACCAGGAATTGTTTCCCCTTTCACACTGCATACCTCTTCTGAGGCAGAGGCCGTGTATTCGGCTTGTGCTGGTCTTGGAACCGAAAGCCCTGCTCCTGGTAAAGACACATTAGACAGACGCCTCTTTCTCACTCCACTACAGTTATTCGGAATCTTGAAGGCACATCGCTTATGGTAGTTTAATCCACAACCTGAAAGAGATGGTTTTTCAGACAAAAAAAAGAACAAAATTAAAGAAACAAAAATAGTACCTGCATTTTGATAAAGCAGTTGAAAAGCAGGATCCAAAAGAATGCTAACAAAAACAGACTGTTCTGTTAAATTCTCTTATTTTAGTGTTCCTGATGCAATTCACAAAAACAGCTTTTTCTGCATTGCTTGCTTGGTATTGGTTTCCAGTAAGCCCAGCTCTAGAAACAAACTATAAAACTCTGAAGCCAGTGATCTTTATTCTTAAATTGTTCGCCCAAGGTCACACACAATTTGCATTAAGCCAGGATCAGAACTCGGGTTTCCTGATGCACAATGACTTCCAGCACAACTAAATCCTACATGCTTCCAAATTGAACAAGATGGATTTTCCTCCTCTACTTCTGATACAAATAAAAACAGTAAAAATGCACCAAAAATCACAAACTTACCTTCGCATTTCAGTCCCTGTCGTACCAAACCCCAAAGCATCTCTCCGCAGTAGTCACAAAAAGTAGGAGCCTTGTAGGAATGCACATAAAGTGCATGAGGACGAATCTGGAAATCTTCAACTGTAGCCAAAGCTTTGAAAAAATTGCAGTAAGTTACGGTTCTTGCCATAAGATCAAGAAAGATTCACAGAAAGAATAGATAGTCATAAAGTGACAGATTCAAAGCACAATAGTGAGCTGTTTAGACACCAGCATCATGCTGCACACCATTTAAATAAGCATTTAGAGGATTCCATACAGTTTTCAGAAAGCTTTTTTATTGAGGAAAAAAATCCATCAGACTTTGTAGACTACTGACTACAACTAATCAACAGTGTGAGTCAGAATAAAATATGCAATTGTCAGGGTTTGTTGGGTTTTCTTCCCCCTCCCATGTTGAAAGGGAAACCTCATTAAGCCAAGAAGGAAGAAAAAATACAAGCCTTGTTAAAAACAGCTCAGAGGTAAATAATGGCTAAAATGTCAATTCTCAAGCTGTTTCGCAACCTACAAAATTTTCAAACCAAGAACAGTTCTACAGGTTAGCCTTACCTTCTACAGAACTTTCTCAGTAAGAAGTTATTAGACTGAACTAGTCAAAACAGAACCGTGGATAGAGTTTCCATGGAACATTGGAAACTTCACTAGTCCAGACTCGCAGGGGTTGGAAGGGACCTCAAGAGATCATCGAGTCCAATCCCCCTGCTAAAGCAGGTTTCTCAAACAAGCACAAACATATTTAAATGACTTTTTGTCCTGTTTTTTGGAACACAAAAAAGGATTTTTCTTTTTTTTACGGCAACATTACCTTACCCTAATGGCTACTATGTTTTGATGAAAATACATAACAGCACTTCAGATTCCTGTGTCTCAGTTTTAAAAACCCTATTGAAAGAGTTGCATTTATATAAAGCTTTCAGAGATATAAACCATCAATGCAAAAGCTACAGACTGAAAAAATGACAGATCTAAGCAAAAGAAAATCAACAAGACAGTTGGAAAAGCAAATCCTGAACAATACCTCCATTTCACCTTCAATAAACTTGAAGAAGATTAGAACACGACAATGAAACAATAGCAGAACTTGGTACTGAAGCATCAGTACCACTAGATTTACTTGGAAATCTCTACCCCAAAACAGAGAGAGATTGCTTAGTCAAAAGAGCTCAAGACAAGCATGATACTAACAATCCATAAGGTCTCATTTTCTTTTAAGTAATTGAACAAATTGCTGCTCCACAGTTAGAATAATACCTACCAGAGAGAACAACCTCAACCAGATCTCCCTCATGTATCTCTTCTGCTGATGTAATCCGTTGCAAAATATTATCTGAGTTCAGGTCATGCCGGAAGAGGAGAATTTTGTCATACATGCCAAAGAAACCACACTCCGGGAACTGCAAAAGATAGCAAACTCTAAATCAAACACATGCTTTTTGCTAATCCTATTCACAAACTGAACTTCTTTTTTTTAAAATAATAGCTACAGAACTTCAGCATTTTAAGTGTTCCATGAGAAAATATATATATATATATATATATGCTTGACTTATTTTTGAGAAACTGATGCATTTGGGGTTTTTTGGGTTTTTAATCTCTGACGTATGATCCGTCTGGCCAACCTGCAAACCAACACAGATCTTTGTCTCAGCTTATCAGCACCTGTAACCCTTACTTTGCAGACATGCTGAGCAGCCAGGCAGTCAGCTCCAGACACCTCAGGAGCACAGGCCACATTTCCACTGAGGGGCAAAGCCAAAGAGGCTCCCTGTCGGTGTTCCACAACGGTTTAGATTTGCAGATGCAAGAAAAGAACTCAATTCATCCCAAAGACAGAAAGCAATACTCCAAATTCATATAGGAAATAGAAATACTACACAGCATGTTGGATTTCCATGGAATTTCACTGAAAACAGTTTTCTCACTCAGTGTTTTCTCCACACTCTAAAATATTGTTGAATACGATTAACTTATTAAAATGAACAGCTCAGAAGTTAACAGAGAGTTAACTACAGTTTGGCAATTCAGAACTCACAGTCAGTAAGTAACGGTCTAAGCTGCACGAAGCCTGGGGTCTAACAACTGCCCTCAGCTAAAGCAGTTAAAGACTTGTTTCTACCAAATTAAACACATAATGAAGGTATCTGTCCTGCCCATTGTTTTCACACTCCCTTCCCACTCAGACAGAAAATAATTTCCTCTTTCCGGTAGCAACTTCATCCAAAATATTAACTTGGCCTTCTCTGTTTCAGTGCGCACACCCTGCACGTTTACAAACTTTCACAACAGGCTTCTGTGGGACACAGAGGCCTTGGGGGGCTGTTTTGCATTCCTTACGAGAAGGTACACGAGTTGCTCACTACCCAACTACTGCATGGGCTCCAACAGCCTCTTTACACTAAATCAAAACAGATTTTCCTCCAGTCCCACCAACAGAAAAACATATTTGTAAATCGACCTCCTGTAAGAAGTTACAATGCCTCTGTGCTTTAATTAATAAGAAAGTATGTTATATTTACAGGATTTGAATATGAGCTCCGAAGTTTTATCCTTGATCTTACACGTGCTGTTTAGCCAGGTATCACATGTAACATTAGCATCAACAACAGAAAGTTACCACAACAATGCTGCGATCAATTTTATTCCTCAAGACAACAACTAATTATAGCACATCAATTGCATCACGTTGCTGAATAACTTAACCCCAACAAAAGGGAGAGAAAGTTAACACAAACATGCTATTTGCCTGCAGGTATATGCAGTACTTCTTGACACTGGTAATTCAGCTGCCAGGGGGGACAGTTGATGATTCAGGGAAGGTCTTAACTATTGCCTCTTGGTACTCAGTTCACAAAGCCATCGACAAACCACAAATTTTATGGAACTTCTGTGATAATTCACAGGTTTAAGACTCCTTCTCCTGATAAAGACATCTCTCTTTTCCGCTCTTCAAGTCCATAAACCCATCGTGCAGCTGCCAGAACATCCCTGCACACGGGGTGTTGGGGACCCACCCCAGTAACTAGAGATCACAATCACTAACCAAGAAGTATTGTTTTAAATGCTGTAATTGTGTACTCTGCACATGACACCGTTTATCCATTTTCATGTACAAAATCTGGGTTTACTAAAATGTTTTAAACACTCATTAATTTTGGTAACTAAAAAGCATTAGCTGATAAAAAAGAAAAAAACAAAACAGAAGTTACAGATGAATAATACTCAAATCCTCTTTGTGACAGCAAGTGTAATCATTAAAAATACAATTACCATTACATTCCTTAGAAAGCAGCATCAACATTATCTCCAAAGTTTGGAAGTAACACTGTAACACCTACAATTAAGATCTGGGTTTCATGTAAATTGCACAATTAAAGACTAAAATAATTCCTGTAGAACAAAAGTATTGTAGAAGAGCAAGTAAAACCATCCATTAAAGACTGCTAGAACTGTTGGCATCAACATTCTCAAACGGTTCTGCATTAATTAAACTGACCTGTAAGCTGCTTGTTCGAAGTGCTCATGATACTGCAGCTAGACTTTTTGCTGCTCTGGCCTCTCTAAAAACAAGTATACCTACACATGGACTAGATGACTTGTCTGTTTTTACAACTGTAATATTTAACCTCATAAAAGTAATACCTCTACTTACAAACTTCAGCTTGATAAACAGCTTCTAGACTACAATGCAGAATTACAGTCCTAGGCCTAGCAAGACTAACAGTATCCCATGCTAACACGCACTGCAGGAAGGCAATCACTAAACCTCATCTCTGTATACAGCTTCTACAGATACATGTGACAGACTTCATCCAGAACACAGTTCTATACATCTTGTACAGCAAAACTGTTGGAGCACTTATGTGCCTGTTGAGCCAGCAAGTAGAAAGACCAGAGCGAGAGAAATCAGGAGCCAACAACTGGAGTGGGGCTGCAGCCTCAGCAGCTTGTACAGCCAGGAGTCAGCAACTGGGACACCCAGGTGCCAGCAACTGCCACTACCAGAGCTTCATCCTGAACAGCCAGAAGGGAGCAGGATGAGGCTGTTGGTGCTGTTTGTGCTCATCCAAGTGCTCTGTGCTGACCCGTGTGACCAGCTGGGAGCACACCTGTAGGTGTGGTACCCCTGTGCTGAGTGCTGGGCACAGCGGCCTGCCTCGCTGCTGGCTGGGCCTGCGGCCTGGAGCTGCAGCAGCCTCACCTGGCTGCAGGCTGCCCGACTCAGCCCTCCCCAACCAAACCTGCCAATTCTGATGAACAAGTCTTGCCCTTCCCTTGCATTTCCCTCATGATTCCAATGAACCCTACTGCACAGAGTCTCTGAGCAGCCCAGCTCAGACTGCACTTCTTAGCGCCCACACAACCCCGGGCACCCAGGGATGGCGCAGGTGGCACTGGCTGCCTGTCCCCCGCACAGCTGGCCCTGAGGAGCCGTAGGGAGCCTGTCAGAGCTCACATTTAATGCTTGGCTCAGCTTTGAGGCAGGGAGCAGTGCACACGGCGTGGCTCCTGGCAGGCCTGCAGGGCCCTGCTCTCCTCCGCTCCCCAGCACCACCGGGAATACAGCATTCCTTGCAAGCACCTTAGCCAGGATGCGTGTGGACTGCTGGCCAAGAATAACCTCATCGATTAACAAGGGGGTTTTTTGTTGTGAGGGATTTGTATTTTTTTCTTTAAAAAACTTGAAGTCGTATTGTTTAACAGAATTTTTACGCAAAGCTTAAACTGTGTTCAAGTTGCCCACTACCAAATTTTTCTCTCTTGTAGTGCAGCAAAGTACAACTTTTATAGCTGTCCTTATGCTCAATTACACAAAGCTGTTAAGAAGGAACACTATCCAGATTCTTTGAAGTGTTAAGAGCTCGTAATGTAAACTTGAAAACAAAACTCAGAGCAGAATTTTTTAAAGCCTGTTTTATTTTACAGGATTATATAGCTATTACTTTCCTGCCTAAAAGCCCAAACCATCTGCACAGTCACTCAGAACACATAAACTGCTAATCCCAGTATCACTATGTTTCCTAAAAGCAAAAGGGAGACTGTTCCCAGTGCTAACAGTTCCAAAAGAGCATCTAACTACAGGAAATCACTTGTGGGAAGTCTATGTATGCGACAGACTGAGCCAAGTTCATCTCTGGTACACCAATATTAACATACATGAAGAAAACATGTGATCTTTTTTAATGGGGTGGTGCTAGCACAGTTAACACCACTGCATTACTACAGTTACGCTGAGAAAAACAGTTGGCATATCTGGAACACTTGAACTAAGTATTACAGCATGTCTAGTTTTAATTGATAGCGCATTACACCGTTCGTTTTCCCCAGAAGAATGCAATATACAGAGGCCAGTATTGCTGGAGCAAAACACAACTGGGGTTTCTTTCTATCTTGGCAGTAACTGAAAAATCCTTCTAGTTCAAGTTCCAGGACTTACTTTACAAAGTTCTGGACCAGTCGCCAAAAATTCACACTAGGGAAAAGCGTAGGCGGATATTGTTTCAAGATCCAATATCTCATGACCCATCATAACTCAAAACAAATGCTTCAAATCACTGAACGTTAATCCCAAAGTCCAATGGTACAAAACACCCATTACCTTGGAAAGTCTCTTCGTTCACTGAAATCACTCCCATCTATTACTCTGCATCCCTATGCAGCTATCCACTCCCACTCTTTAAAATCATGTGCCAAATCACATTATCACACAGAGTACGAGGCTTCAAACATGCTGTATGAGATACTTCCCTCACCAGATGCCTCAGGACAGACATACTTGGACTACTGCTTGGCTAGGTTTTCCAGCACAGAAACCTATTACCATGCTGCAGATGCTCATCCGCCCTGCATATACCATCTCTATGCCCCCCAGCTCCCATTTTCTGGAAGGCCTGCTTGCTTCTCGTGCCCCAGCTCTGCTGCCTTATTTAGCTCATACAAGGAAAGCAGATGGCAAGTCAAGAAGGCAGACCAACAGGGAAAAAAACATTCAAGTACAGCTGACGAATACGAAGCATGATTTGGATCAACTTTAGAGCCATTCAAAAATAAGCACCATGAACCATTACAAGCTTAACTGAGAGGAGAAAAAAAAGTGGTTACAGTACTGCTACCTATTTATTACACCAAATTACTAAAAATGGATCTCTGTAACTCTTGCAGTAATACAGATCAATTGTAATATTGTCCTTGTAATAGGATTCTTTTCCTTCTCAGTATTTTATTAGTAAAACATCTGTTAACAGTTTTGAAATCATTTTAAACTTCAAGTCAACACCTCTACCACAAATGGGTTAGATAGTTCCCCACTATTACGACAGTGTCCAAACCTTCAGAAGACAGCTCATTGCCATTCCACATGTTTTGGTCTTTTCAGAACATGGTAATTTAAAATATTTTTAAACAAACACTTTTTTTCCCCTCTTCAGCAGCCATTAAAGAACTATCGAAACCACTGTAGTACAGTTCCATTAAAACTGAAGTTCTTAAGTATATGAATAATACAAGTGTACAGTCCAACGTCACTTGGTTAGAAAAGTCTACAGCGCTATTCGTGTGTTTTACATGTCAGGCTTTTTTTCCCTGATCATCAAAGCAAAATGTTTGGATACAACTTTGCTATTTTTGTCCCCTTCCCCCAAGCGTAGTTCATCTTCAAAGAAAACTGGCTCATCTTCCAAAGAACCCAAAGACTTCAGTCATATCTCAACGATCAAAAATGAAATCCCATCTAGTCTAGTCAAAATGACAGGCAGAACAATCAAGTACAAACATACTGACAGGACAACACGCAACTTGCATCTTTTCAGTTATCCACCACGGAATACTACGTACTAGGACTACGACATTCACAAAAGCCATTAAAGTATGAAACCACAGAAAAAGTAGAAAGACTCACAAGAAGGTGTAACATGCAAAACTTCACTCCTTTCCAATGTAACTATATTTGCAATGCTTGTGTTCTTAACACCTTTCACAATTCAGAGCACTGAATAAAGAAATGAGTACAGGTTGAGCACCTGCATAGGGAGCTATTGACAGTTTAAAGCTTACGTTTAGGCAAGTGAAAATTACAAAACACAGCAGGAAATAATCAGGGAATTAACATTAGTAAGAATGTATTAATAAGAAGAAATTTAAAGTAAACTATGACATCTTAAAGACTCTACATATAGAGAGAAAGATGACAGAAAATAAAAAAACAAGGTAAGAACAGTGAAAAAAATGGAAGAAAAAAGTAGCACAAAGAACGTCAGGAATCTAGTTAGCCATGAGAATATATATACAAATTTGATGCTGCAAAACACACAATTACCTATGTAGTTGAAAGAGTGATCAAGTTGGGATGAATAAAAATGAAGACAACAAAAATGTTGTCTAGCAATTCAAAAACACCAAATACAAGAGTAACAGGAATTGAGATGAAAGCAACAGGTGCTAGATAAGGGTTTCAAACCTATACATAAGCAAGGGAGAGAATTTTGAGACTACGACAAAGATAGAAGTGAAAAAACAACATATTACATACGGAAGAGTTAGTTCAGCAATAGTAGAATTGCTAACATTGTTCATGAAGCTTATTTAAGAACCAATCTGGAACAGGGACACCATGGAAGTAAAAATTACTTTTGGAGGTGAACTCAGAAAGATAAGACCCAACACAGACCAAAAAAATTACAAGCCTGGATCGAGTTCAAGAGGAGAAAGATAAGAAACAAAACTAGCAAACATGAATGAGACCCTAGAAATGTAAGGGCAGAGAAAGATAAGAAAAAAAGTGACAGAGTACATTCGGGTTGGCTTTTGCTCTGTTTTTTCCTTTTCAATTAGGAAGCACAGCCACAACACGCTACGAAAACACGGAGGGAAAAACAGCGAGGTTTATTAATCAGTAGGACAGGAGAAGTGTCCCCTTGACTCTGCTGAGCGGGTTCAGCGAAGTGGAAAAAAGAAAAACCAGTTTGGAAGATTAGAAACAGATTGTAAAGGTTGGCAGTGTACCAGTACTCAAGTCAAAGAGAAGGCAATGGTTAGAAAGGGTGATGAGAATTTTGCACAAACACCCTAACATAGGTGAGCAAGTGGCCTATTTCAGAGCAAAATGTATCGAAGCCATTGGAAGAAAGGTGTGTAAAAAAGAAGGATGCTGCACATGACTGAAAACAGAAACAATGAAGGATAGGTTTGCAGATGAAAAAGGTAGATAAGTTTCAGAAAGTAAAGATACACATTTAAGAAAAAGGTTAGAAGATGTCTTGCCAGTATTGATGCTATTCAAGGAATAACAGAACAATAAAACGATTTTCATTTGTAGCTTTTACTTTAACTTGGAGAAAATAAGTAACCTAGAACAAAGCACTTACAACACTATATGCTGTCTGACATAATTCTCAGTTTGCAGACAGTGGAGCATCACCACAGGCAAGTTTCTCGTTTTAAACTCACAAGCCACATGTTCTACTTCTTCATATCCGGAACAAAGAAACAGTGCTTAAGCACAAGATTAAGAACTTGCCCCTGTAATATCTCACTATGGTGCAAGGACACATTCTGCCCAACTACAACTCATGCTACAGACATTTGTCTGCATCTAAACACATTCTCTCTGCTCCCATCTGTCCTTGCTTTGGTTCCTCTTCTGACTCTCCCTGAGAGCTGCATGTCTGGTACTTCAGTATACAATAATCTACATAAGGAATGAACCAACAAGGTGGAGCAACACTAGAATCAAGAATCTGCTGAAGCATCAAGCTTAAGGTTTGTTTTTCCTGAGGTCTTCTTTTAAGCATTCTGATATGCAATACTAACGTAGCACTCCTTGAATTCAACTTTAAACTTGAAAAAACATTTTTACTCCTCTCCTGATGTTTAGAACATTTTTAACAGAGTGGAGGGACACATCGAATGTTTGCATTACTCATCTCCCTCTCCCTGCACATACATGCCTGCTGCTGCTTCAGTTTCAGTTCTGCTGATGCTACTTTTAAGCACCCTTCTGCAAAACCTGAACAAGCTGCACTGAACAGCAGCATCTGAAACAGGAAGCACCACTGCTCATCACCAATGCAGAAAGACTGGCAATACAGAAAACACTATGGAAATGCATGAGGTAAACACAGTACTTCGGTCCTAACTAAACTGCTCCCCAACACAGGCTTTTGGAGAGCTTCTTGCCCGGTTGCTTTATTTCCTCTGAAATAGTCATTTTTTTCTAAAAAAAAATCTAAGGATGCCATAATTACTTTTACAAAGCCTCTTCAGACATCAGATGCAAATTCTAATCAACACTTTCGATACCGCAGTTGCAGCCTCAGATAGAGTTAGGCTGGTAATTCCAGCTCCCAAGCAACGGAGGACAGGCAGATCTCCCTCAAACAATTTTTGTTCAAGACAGGCAGAGAAATAAAAGTCTGAAACATAATCTAAAAGCACCATTAAAAATAAGTAAGGAAACTTCCATTCAATTCTAGTAGAGTAAGATACCATTCAAATAAGAAGAAAAGCAATGAACAATTGTAAATATAAAAGATATTTCTTCGTTTTCATTAAGGAAGCACAACAGTAAGTAGACAGCTAACTGCAGAATTATCACAAGAACAAACCACATAGTAACCGAAAGCTGATAATCAGGAATTCCTTCAGAAAAGACAATTTGAGCTGGCTGCAGAACTGCTGAATTTCAAAAGCACGTCCAATAGCTTCAAGCTTGCAACTAGAAAAAACATGCAGCCATATGCACAATAGAAGAACACTGAACACTTTTTACATTTTTTTTTATTTTTTTAACAAAAATCTGAGACATATATATTAATACTAACATATTTCATATGCTTGCAACAACCACTAGATCTATGAACAAAACCCAGGCAGAACATACTACTGTCAAATAAGGGGTAGAGGGAGGATGTTGCCACTTGTGCACAGGCTGCAGAACTGCTCATGAAAGATGAATCCATCACCCATAGAGTTGTTTCCCCACAGCTTTCCTGATGAGTTTGCTGCCTGCAAGCATGCACTCACTGAAATCTACTGGTAGCATCAGCTGCAGGAGAGCATGCACTGAATCAAAGCCAGATGGAAAAAGGTAAACTCTGATCCTGAAATCTTTATCAGTTTTGCAGTAGATTAGGCTCAGCGTGTAAGAAGTTTCTTAAGCTATAACAAGAACTTGAGCTAAACTTTTAGCTGAGTCTGCCTACAGAACAGAAAGGAAAAATGAGCGTGAATACGGTTGTTTTCATCTTTCTTCAAGAGAGAAGACAGGAAACATGCAGACACAAACAGAAGGAGTTATACAGAAAGAAAAAACAGCCCCTAAAACGACTGCAAAAACATACACCTAACACACATGGCATGGGGGGGGGGGGGGGGGGGGAAAAAAAAAAAAAAAGAGCCCNNNAGAAAAAGAAAAAGGCTGACCCACATAATTTGTCATTTAGAAAGGCACTAACATGCTGAAGCACGTTGCGGTAAGCCATAAAATTATTATGAAATCAGCTTGCTTGCCAACTAATTTGTAAACATTTGGAAGATGCAATAAGTTGTGAGATGGGGAAAAAGATAAGCAAGCATATGCAAATGAGTTCACATAACATTTGCATTTACTTTCTCTCAAGCTATTAAGTGAAAAAGAACCAACTAATAAAACTAACCAAGAAAAACACAAATCACTACAACAAAAGACATGGAGAAAGCAACTCCCTACAAAAGAATCTACCTTTGACTTCCTTTAGGGACAAGAGCAATTATTTCTTAATTTTTTACATGAAACAACGTTAATTTAATTACTTCTCAGGTTGGTTAGCAGTATCTAACCTCAGGACAAAGCTTGGATACAAAAACAAGATCAATGTTATTCCATTCCCAGGGAATCAGAACTTTGCAACAGCCTAACCAACGTTTCAAAAGCACGTTACAATTTTTTTTCAGTCAACCATCTCTTAATAGACATTATGCTAACAGTCATCTCATAAAAGAGTAGAGTATGTATTCAGCAAAAGGAAAAACCATACCAGGACAGTATTAGCCATTCAGTGGAGTGTGTTTGTTTGTTTTAAAACTACTAACTAGAAACAACAACAACACAGCTAGCATTACGCAAGCCTGCAGGTTTGCAGTCCGCTTCTGTAGCCACAATTGGTCCTTGGATAACAGCTGGCTATACTGCACCAAGAATGCCTCTTAATGGCAGGAGGAAGCACAAGCTTCAGTGAGTAAAAACCCAAGACAGCAGTGACAATCACTGGAAGCAAAAAACACATTCACCATACTGTGAAAACATCCTTGCAAGAAGTTTGCTACCACACTTTCTTTTACTGGATTTCACAAGCAAGAACACAACATTCTGGAGGTTTACTCCTTTTAAATTGGAAGCTTCCACCTTGAGAGTCAGCTAAACTTCTTTGTGTGCAACAGCAAACACCTACCACGAATCTTTGTACCAGCCTTCCAGCACATTTCACATTGATAATCCTAACAGTTTGTTACAAAGCAACCATTGCCATCAGCAGAATGTGGTGCTGTTATACCATACCTTCTGGTAAACTATAGAGCACACGAGGTCTTTAACAGCAGAGAGGGACAGGTCCTGAGCTTCAATGGTGACAGTCTCTCGCGTGAGACCGATCTGCAGAAGAAAGGAGACCCCATGCATAGAGCCCCGGGAGTTGGTGAGGCTCTGTGTGCTGAAACTGCCATTGGAGAGGCGGCTGGAGAGCCCCGACTGGGGGCTTGAAGACAAACTGGGGGTTTGTGGTGCAGCAGCATGGTACGTGGGAGGGGAAAACTTCTGTAAGGATGGGGGAGAAGAGTCGTTCGCTGACATCTGACTTGATTTAAACTGTCGAGATCTCCCCAGTAGTCAAATTCTAAGAAAAATGTTGTCAGTTCTTTGTTTGAAATTAAAACAAGGAGAATCTAACTTTCCCTTTCTTAGTTCAGCAAAATGCCCCTGATCAGTAAAACATGTTAATTTTCCCTTTCATTATGAGCAAGCCAAAAGCTGGAAGTCACTTTAATTTAAAGGTTCTTTTTCCACAGTCACAATCAGCTGATCCAAAGCAGATTGCCTTCCCCTAGCACCAGGTCCAGACAACAGAGGCTTACATAAAGGCCTCAGAGAAATGCATCAGCTCTGTCCTTCATTTTTGTATTAAAAATAAGAAAAAAAAGCTGGAAACACCAATGGAAATAAATGATGGTTACTCATTAACAGTGCTCTCTTTCACCTAACTCCAAAGACTGTATGCTAAATGCAAATACATCTTCATGCAGATGGTCTTTCAGAGTTTAAAAAGAGAAAAAAAAAAAAAAAAAAAAAAGGAAAACTGTATCCTTGGGCAACAACAGAAGTTCCTGTATGTGATGAATCTCCTCCTTCAGAAAATCATCTCCGAATTCACAGGACGTGGTTAATGTGGAGATCAGTGAAGGTATCTGATTTCATCTTCATAAAATACTTTAGCTCATGAAATGCAGGAGCAGAATTTCTGAAGACAGAACCACATTGAATGTGATCTCTAAATTCACCCAAATAATCTCCAGCATTCTGAAACGTTGAACTCTGCCTGTAGGGAGAAAGATGGAGTTATTTCACGTGAAGTGCATGACGTTGCACAGTCATCAGCTCTGCTTTGAAGCAGCAGGATCACCAATTCCTTGCGCTCAAACATGAGGTAATTGAGTAACATTTTATACTCCTAATTTGAAGTTAAGTTTTTCTCCTGTGTGATGCACAAAACAAACTGGACCTAACGCTGCCCAATATATTACCACATCTTTTAATTCATGGTAATTTAGCAGAGCAGAAAAAAATAAAAATAAAAAAGGGGAGTAAGCCACAGGCCTGCTCTGGAGGCATATGTTGAGATGCTGGTGGGTAGGGGAAGGAAATTTGTAAAATGCAATGAAACTTTCAAAAAACATAACACCAGGGCTCAGAAAACCTGTAGAAGGTACTCAGGATGCATTTTAATACAAAACAACTTAAAGGCCTCCTGCACAAACTAATTGCAGGAGAACATGCAGAGCGTGCAATGGAACACTGCTTCCTTTGAAAAATACCATTTTAAGCTCACATGTCTGATTACAAAGAAAGTCTGCCACAACCCTTTAAAATACATCACTTCAAGGCTGAATCCCAGATCTCTTTGCATTTCACAACCACAGACAGTAACTACTTGTTTCAAGGTGCTGTGCCACCCGACTCGGCACTGCAAGCACTCGGAGGGAAAGGCAAATGCTCAAACATACGGTCTGCTCCAACCACAGAGCGCTCTCAAACGGTGCTGAGCAATTTTACCTGCGCCCAAGCAGATCTCCCATGCTACAGAAGGAGTCAAATTCATGCTTCATAACTTTGGCGATGCATTGATTTTTGGGTATAAGATCATCAGCTGAAATACACCAAAGAACCCCACCACGTTTACTCTGTAGTGCTAGGTCATGCCACCTGTTTCTAAGTACCCTCTGTTCTCAGTTATTTCTGCATAGTTCAGTCAAAATAGGTTAACTAACCAGAGCTGTGAATCATGCTTATTAACTTTATTCTAGCCAAAGGTAACTGAAATGCTCAAAAATAAACATCTTCAGATCGCCCACACAACTTCTAACACAGAAAAAATTATCTGTGTTATGCATGTAAAAGCGGTCCATGTACTCAGACACTACGCAGCACTGGGCTTTTAAAAGAGCACAGAAGCACGTGGGACACCAAAATGAGTAAGCAGCGAATGAAAAATATTTAAGTATCACCAAAAAAACAGAAAATAAAAAGTATTACTAGGGATAAATGAAATTTTGGAAAAGGATTGCCAATCTATGACAGGCAATACAACCTGCCCTCACAAGAACTATGGTTGGTAATGGGTAAAAGCCTCCATGTAATTAACAGGTTGTGCAGTGCTCATATGTAGCAGCGTAAGAGCTCACCACCTCACTGCCACTGCCCTCTGAAAGGGGAAAGAAGCAGGGTTACAGAACACAGTACTGGAAGGAGACGGTGAGAACAACTCCAAATCGGGGCTCCAGAAGAGGGAACAAACTGATACCTTCTGGATTTTCAGCACAGGTATCCCCAGAGCAATGCCTGCAAACACCCAGGACATGCTGGAGTGTGGGCAAGGACACCCGAAAGGGCAACTGCTGCCCCAGTGAGCGCAAACTGCCTCACAGCCGGGGGCCATACACGCACAGGAAGGTAAGGGCAGCAGCTGCAGTGCTTAAGCACTTCTCCCTGCCTTCAGTGTTGCTTGACGATGGCTTATTAGCGTCCTTGCCTGTTTGTTTAATGGGTTCTTTCCCCTCTTCTCTCCCTCACTTCTCACAGACACCAGAGACAGAGGACACCAAGCCTCGGCGGTGGATCTGAATTAAGAAACCAACATACTAGGAAACGGCAAGCTCGGTGATGCGAGAGAACTAACGGGTGTACGCCGCAAAGATGAAGCGCACGTCAATCAGCGCAAACACGCTGCAAAGCCCACCACCATCCCCCTGACGAGGCCGTAGCTGCGCTCACCAGCAGCGCGCAGCGCTGGCACTCCCAGAGCCGCCCCGCTCCACGCACTTCGCTGCTCTGCAGAGCGGGCTGGGAGCTCGGCAGCAGCACCCCGCACCCCGCACCCGCTCCCGTCTCGCACTGACGATGCGGCACCCGCACCGCGCAGGGGCTCCGCAGGGACCCTCCCTTCCTCCCGGGGCTGCCCCGGCACCGCCAGCCCCGCTCTGGGCGGCCCTTCATCTCCCTCTCCGCTTCCCTCAGCCCCGGGCAGGGCCGGGCCGGGGCCGGCGGCGGCGCCGCTCCCGCGGCGACAGGAACTTTCCGAGTCCGCCCCCGCCCTTCCCCGGCGCGGCGGCTCCGCTCCCGCTCCCGGCCCCCGCCCGCTGCCGGCTCCCCGCTCCCGGTCCTGGCAGCGGCGCCCCCGCCCTCACCTGCGGACCCGCCAGACACCGGCTGCCCCCGGGCNCTTTCCGCCGCGCCTCGGGGCCTTAATCCCGCCGGCCCCCGCCCGCCCCTCCGTCTGTGCCGCTTTCGGTTCACCTTTCCGGGCCGCGTGTGGCGCGGCGCAGCCCCGCCGGGACATCCCCAGGGCCGCGGCCAAGGCCTTCGGTCTCCGCACAGGAAATGCTTGGCCGTGTGTGTCACAGCAGCGCGCCGGCCGCCCGGCCCGGGGGCTCCGCGCCCGCCGAGTGGCTCCGGCCCCCCCCCCGGCCTGTCCGGGCCTCAGCCCCCCGCAGGCGTCACCCAGACCCTGCGTCCCCGCTCCGTGCCGCTCTTGTGTACGATTCTTAAGAGTAACTCCCGCTATCGCGATCAGTGACTGAGGTTTAAACGATGCACCGCACCGAGAACACTGCAGAGCTGTTGACACGGGGAACTGTTGACAGAACCTCAAAGCGCTGTAGCTGGCTGCTGGGCGCCTCGCAGATGGAGAGGCAGATTACTGCTTTGTCATTTGCCGCGCTGTTCCTAACGTACCATTTTCATTTCCTTCATCTTGTGCTCCTGGGGCCTGACCCCAAACCCACTGAAGCTCAGCGGAGGGTTTCTGCTCGCTTGGCCCTGCTTTGCATCGAGCTGTCACACGGTGCAGCTGATGCGGCGTGTCACAGTCAGTGCTCCAGCCAGAGAGAGCTGCTGCGATAAATAAATAATTACCCGAAGCTTCTTGCTGAAATCTGGAACTGCTTTTAACCAAAGCTGTAGCAGCTAATAGTTGATTCTGCTTTTAACTGGTTTCGAATGCTAAAAAACACCCTGGGACTTTTTAATGAAAGCTATTCCATGAATAGAGGATGTTCTTGCCAAAATTCTGTGCAAGATAACTGAGCAATCTTCATTTCCTTTTTCCTCCTGAAGTGGGACTCCCACACACCAACCCTGCAAACAGAGCTCACCTCCATGAACGTGGGGTTTGTGGGGTTTCAGCACGGTGAGGAGTGCAGCAAGCTTCTCACGATCCGAGCATCAGCCCCAGAACAGCCATTTAGGGACAGCAGCAGATGGACATTAGGCATTACCACAGCCACTGCACAACGATTATGCTTCTTTGCAGAGGAGCTCAGCTTTGTATCATCCAATAGGGTCGGTGCCATTTAATTTGCTGCCCTAAGCCATAATATCTGCTTTCTCATAAATTAAAACAGAAGATGGATTAGTCAAAATCAATTTATTATAGAACACGGAAAAACATCTGTCAAAACAGAGCAAATAGTTTTAAGTATTCGTGCAGAGGTACTTTCTACAAAACAAATGCTCCTGGAGCATCCATGAATGTTCTGTCTGTAAAGATCTCTGAGTGAAACACATCTGAAAGCGGCTCTGCATTTCGGCAGCTATATAGAGAGAAGCACTTAGAGCTGTGTGCATGCCCAGCTGAGGCTGTGTGATCACCCAGCGCAGCATTACCACAGCACCAGCCCTGGCTGTGCCAGCTGACACAACTGCTCTGCTTTGTAACGCTTGGGCTCTCACAATTAGTGATTTCCTGCGATTTCATTGAAGCTCTTCATCCTTTTCAGAGCCCACATTGGTCCCTCAGGTGGAGAGCCTGTTCTCCCTGCTTTCCCTCCAGAAGCCAGCTGCATGTTACAAATTGCTGTCTCCTGTAGCTGCAAGGTACCAGGAAATACGGGCAACTTGTGCTGTATTTATTTGCTTTTTCAACCCCCTTTTTTCATTCTGGACAGATCACTATCTGTAACGTAGAAAAGCTGCATTTGGAACAACTGTTTTTTAACTCTTAAAAACTGGTCAGATTTTTCCCAGCTTGAAATCACTGCTGTATTATTTGGATATTTTGTATCTGCAAATGGAAACTGAATATATTCATTTCTGTTCACCAGTCTGATGTGGGGAACGTTGGTGTATCATCTGTCTGTCTTGGTTACAAAGAAGGCAATATGTCCTGAGAGAACTGACTGGTGTATTTGTCTGAGAAATTCCATGAGCATGTACCGCCATGATTATTTTTCATTACTTTTGACACTGAGCATGCATACCAAATGTGCCTATTCAGAATCTGCAAGATCTACAAGAAATACTTGTAGAAAGAGCTTTTTCTCCTCTCCTTCTCTTCAATTGTTGCAGTTCA
Organism: Penelope pileata; assembly: GCA_013396635.1. Lineage (NCBI taxonomy): Eukaryota > Metazoa > Chordata > Aves > Galliformes > Cracidae > Penelope > Penelope pileata. The sequence goes on from WBMW01006372.1 coordinate 667,709, forward strand.
TGGTCTATTCCCCCTCCACACTCCACTGTTACAAGAGAACTGAAAAAGAATTCGGAGTTCAGGTTTGGTTTGGATAAAATCCTGAAACGTGGATGTGTCTCTGAATGACCTCATCGTCTCGGTTTGAGCTCTTAGCTGAACTTTGTCCTCCAATCCACCTCTGAAGGAACAGTGAAAAGTTTTGTGCAGGCTTAAAAAAAAACAAGGAATCAAATTTACCTTGTCACAGATCCACTGGAAATAATATATACATCTGTATTATTAATTATATATAACTGGCATTTTGGAGTTCATGTGCTCGCCGCTAGTTTGAAGAGTGATCTCAGAAATGCTTATGCCTACCAGGTGGGTAGCCTCATTCAGATCCTAATCCTGTACCAATTACAAAATGCGCATCAAGTTATTTCCCTCTATAAATGTTTAGGGCTTGCCTGCACACGTTGAATTTGCTAACACTTGGCCTGTGAGTACATCAACAGAAGCAGAATCTCTTGAAGATGAAGCACCAAATGCAGGACTTTTGCAGCCTCAGAGGTGGTGCAAAACCCGCAGAAATCGGCAGCAGTTGGGCTGACTCCAGTGAATGCAGCAACTCAGGCCCACGGGATGCACTGAGCCCTGGGCACCCCGAACTCTTTGTGCCAGCGGCCCTGCTGCCCTTTGCTGCAGCTTGTAGGAGCCAACCGCCTGTTGGGCTGCTGGGCACTGCACATCCAGCCTGCACATAACCCACCTGTGGCACCTCGGGCACAAAACCGCCCTGTTAGCTGGACTGGAAGCACAAAAGACACACTGGGTCTCCTCTCCCTGCCTCGGGCCTGTCAGCTGAAAGAGCTGAGGGTCAGACAGCACCAGCTCCATCCATCCGGTGCTGCTGCCTCTGCCGGCTGTGCTCCTGGACCTCAGCAGATGGCACTGTCACATCAGCAGGGTCACAGGAAAGAAGCCCCGCACAGATTGCATTGTCACAGGTAATGCTTGTTTTTCTTCAAATAATTTACCTTTTTTTTTTTTCCCCTCTAAATGATACCTGGTTACATCTATTTGATTTTCAAGTTAATAAACTGAATGAATTATTTGGTTTCAGGGAATTCTTGGAGGAGTTATGAATGGGAGGGCAGGGAGGTCTGCCCCCCCAAATTTGAAAATAACATGGACCAAAATCAACTTTAAAGTTAAACAAGTTGTGTTGTTTGGCTGGATAGGGATGGATTTAAGAGCAGACATAGCTGCTTTGAGGAGTGAATCTCAGTGTGGCAAGTTCAATTAAGAGAAGAAAACAGTGCCACAGAGAACAGCACAGAAGCAATTACAGGTGTTACTAAATCAACTGTGGCATTTTAGTCTTGATACAAAGCATTCACTTGCTGTGAAAAAAAACCATATATAACACATTCTTATTAGGTCCAGACTGAATCTAATCCAGATACATTTGTATCTTCATGCCAAGCCAAAAAGCTTTTCATTTTTTTCAAAAGAGGAGGGCCTCGGCTTTTATTTTTAAATTCCTGTTCATAGTCTTTTGTGAAGCCAAAAGCAGCTTCCATCTTTCAAAAATCTCCCTAGAAGGTCTCCATCACAGCCTGAATTCACTGAATTCACATTCAGTTTCACTGATTCCCCTGCCAGGTTCCTAATTGCCCTGTTTCCCTGGATAGGCACCCAGAACTCACACAAGTCAGCCTGTGCTTGCCACAGCACTGAGCTGTTTCACTTGTACAAGTGCTCACAAGAGGGATTTCGGTTAATGGGGCAGCAGAATCACTGAGTGCTGTCCCCATTTCTCCTCAGCTTCTGTGCTGAAATATCCAGGCTAATGACCTTGACCAACTCCACTAGCGTTTTAACAAAAGCACAATTTCCCAGCTGCCACCACCCCATGCCTAAATAGGTTGGTGGAAATTCTCATTTCGCTTTTTGTAGACCTGCTCTGAAAGTACAGGAAGGGTGCTGTGTCCCTCCCTCCACTGCCCTTGCAGGTATACGTACGCCTGTTCCTACCGCCAGTGAACACAGTACTGTTTGAACTATTGAGGCAGGGGGGAAGGAAGAAAAAAGCTTAAAAACATCCTGTTCCATCCCTTTACATAACTGATCCAGTACTTACCATTTTATCTGCGTTTCTCATGTACATTAAATCAATGTCTGAAGTCTGTCTGAAGACAACCTGATGCTTGCCGAACTTGTGATCTGCCAAGGAATAGCAGCCCTGAGGGGGACCACAATCCCTTAGGGGAAAATAGTGCTTGCTAGCTCTGAATCAGGCTCATACTCCTGGCAAATTTCTGCCACACACACAGCAATTTTTTTTCCTGCTAACTTGTTTGAGAATCCTGGCGCATCAGCCAGAAACTCTGCCCAGCGTCTGGATTGTGCAGTTGACCACAGGAGATGTGACTGAAGGGAGCAGGTTTTTGTTCTGCTGTGCAGTGCCATTGGATTGCTGTCACCTTGATCGGTGGGTGCTGAGCAGTGTCCCCGACTTTGTCTCAGCCGGCACTGCAGGGCTGTTGCCTAAGAGGCTGTTGCCACCGCTTGTAACCCGCACAGCTCTTTCCTGGTGGCCAAACAATTGCCCATTTCTCCCTGCTCAGCGGTGACTTGGTTCTGCATCTGGAAACATTTTCTAACAAAGCCCAGGTAGAGAATCTTGTGGGAAAAAATGGTTTTGATATACACCAGCTTGTTATTTCCCCACGTGTGAAATCTTGGTTACAGGCACATTCTCGGTGCTGGCTGACAGGGGCACTGGGCCAGCAGTAAGGTCCCGTCTGTCCACCGGGCAGCGGACCCACAGCTTTTCTAGGAAATCTGTGGAATCTGGGTCAAGGATCTGCAGATTGACAAATGGCTCCGTTGCTCTAACATCAGCCTCACAGGCACGTTGAATACTTGCAAAGCTGCAGTGTTCGGGGTGCGCATCCCAGGATAAGGCTGAAGAGCAGCAGAAGGATTGCTCCTGCTCCTTCCTTTATTTCTGCCTGCATTTTGACTTCTTTTTTCCTTTCAATTTGTTTGAGCATGGTCTGAGCATTAAGAATAATGTAAAAATTGGAGATTTTCAGTGGAATATCTGTGATGCAAACATCAGATGTTTTGTACAAGGACGCAGAGCAAGGATGCCTCCAGGGAGACACCAGGTCCATGTCCCTCCTGTGCTGGGGACACCGCATCCGGACATAGTGCTCCAGGTGAGGTCTCACAGCGCAGAGCAGAGGGGCAGGGTCACCTCCCTCGCCCTGCTGCCCATGCTGCCTTTGGTGCAGCCCAGGACACGGTTGGCTCTGTGTGCTGCGAGGGCACACTGCTGGCCCACGGGCAGCTCGCCATCCGCCGGCCGCTCTGAGCCCCGCCAGAGCCTCGGATCGCCGCAGAGCACACGGCGATACCCTCTAGGGGCCGCGGGCCGGGAGGAGCCCGGTGCCTCCGCAGCACCTCCCTCCTTCCCTCCCCGTGCCGGCGCTGCCTCCCGCAGCACTGCCCCGGCTCAGCTCGGCATGGCGGGGCTGCCCGCCGCGCTCTGCCTGGCCGCCTGCCTGCTGCCGGCGCTGGGGCGGGAGAGCGGCGCGGGATGGACGCTGCAGAAGGTGCGCCGGGCCGGGCCGGGCNGTTCGAGGCAGCGCCGCGCGGCCGTGAGCGCGCTCCCGTGGCCCTGGAACAGCCACCGACCGGGGAGAGCGAGCGGCTCCTCCGGGAGGGGCTCACGGGCAGCGGGGAGAACCAGGTGGGACTGCGGGCATCGCTGCTGTGTAGCCGTTCTGGAAGGCTACCATGATTTAGTATTGTGTTGGGCCACGCTCCCTTATTTTCCATTTAAAATGCCGTGTGAAGTTGCAGAAACCAGTCTTGATGTCTAAAGAATCAAGAAGCGGCAAAAATCTCTGTCTCCCTGTGCAAGTCTCAGTGGTGATTACGAAACACCAGCATAGGTTCTTAACGAACCAAATCACATGGTGCACAGCTGATCACAGAACGGCGACTTGCCTTTAATTAAAGCGTTCAGGAATTTCAAAACAGAAAATACTCCCTTGGGGCCCACCCACAGCAGCTGTGGGAGGGCTGCACCCAGCGCTCACCCAGACCCGGGAGCCCCGCGACCCCACCGTGGTGCTCCCCTCGGCCCTGAGCAGGGCCCAGCCCTCACACACTGCCACTCTGTCCCACCTCAGTGCTGTTTACTTTCTCCTTGGTGTCAGTCACTGCCCACCCAACGAAGGCTGTGGGTCTTATTTTCAAACATGAAAATCGGGAGAAATGTTGTCATTCTGTTCTATGCCTGTGATCTCTGTTGTATACACAACATCTATCTCATCTATAGAATCTATGTGCCTACAATATATGCAAGAGTCCATGTGTAGGCATGCATACAAGGCTGCGTGAGACTGAGCCCTCAGTCAGTGCAGTCACCATCCAGCTGTGCAGCCCCAGTGCTCTCTGCGCAGCCCCTTCAGCCACAGCGATGCGCTCTCAGCCCCATTCCATCCCAGCCCATCAAGCTGCCTCCTCGTGCTGTAACCCCACCTAACCGCAGAACCACAGCGTCCGGACTCCTCAGCCCCTGCAGGCACTCACCAGGAACCACTTCCTCTTTCCCACCCAATTTTTGTCCCTTGGCAACTTCTGCCCCTTCTCCCTGCAGGAAGCATGGGCCAGAAGCTGGAGGTCTCAGGGCGCACAGACTGTTCCCTCCTGCTCTCACAGGGAGGAGGAATCAGATCCTAAACTTAAGTTCTCAGAAGAAAGCTTCTGCCGGCATCAAGCTGAAACTCCATGAGTTTCCTGATGAGCTGAAACTCAGCTCAGCACAGAAGGCTCGGGGACAGCCCTGCCACGAACACAGAGCTGTGCCACGGCCGTGCAGCGAACGCAGACTGAGCAGCTCCAAGGAATGAGCCACCTACAGACCTCACCCTGTTCCTCTTTTACTTCATGTCCGCCTCTGTAATTCCTTTCACTTCCAGATTTGAACAGACTTGATTTCCACTATTACAAATGGAAACATACTCCTTTCTTCTGGAGTGTTTTCATACATGTGTACTTGAACAATAACGTTTTTTTGCAAAGTGGTCCCATGACCACAAGTACCAGGCAAGCTCTGCCACCATCAGCTGGCCGTGACTCAGGTTCCTCACTGAGCCCTTCGCTCGCTCCATTGCCCTCCCACCCTTCTGAAGCGTGCACTTCTACATTTCCTCTCCCCTCCTAAGCCGAGCGGTTCTCTGACAGTTCCTCTTGTCTGGGCCTTTTCTACATACGTACAAATTCTGCTGTATTTGGTTTTTAGTCTTTCAGAAATTGAATCATTTTGTGCATTTTCTACAACACACTTTGCAAACTTGCCAAAGTTCGTCTTTAGTCCATTTCTAGATCTGTTAGCACTAAAAACGTTAACTGCACATCCTAACATTTAGTGTCCTCATAGCCTTAAAATTCAGCCTCAAACTTAAACACTATTGAAATAGGCACTGTAGGATTCAGTAACTTTGTGTCTCCCCCGTACTTCATTTCACCCGTGAATTGAGGTGGGAAGAGCCTTGCACAGATAAGCAGCTAGGGAACTGAGACGGGTAGAATCCAATGTTTGATGCTTCCAGTGAAGTCTCGAAAATGTCTGTGCTGGTGCCTGCTTTCTCAGAAGACAGATGAAGTAGGAAAGATGACAAATAGTGAGGCAAAAACCTTATTTATTTATTTTTAAAGGAATATTTGTCTGTCAAGGTAATTAAGATAAAAGGTGATGTTATGGAACTGCAGAAGATCTCAAGGTCAGCACACTTGCTGAGCAGGTAACAAATGAGTTTCAGGCATCGTTTCAGACAAACGTGAAATGATGCACATGAGTAAGTGGGGAAAGAGGGAGGGAAATGATATTTAAAAAAAAATTTTGTTAACCTATTCAGTGCTGGAGTGGAAGTAAATACATCTATGAATACATCAGCTCAGTGCAACAGCAACCCCAAAGCAACTCAATGGTTAAGTGTTTGTAAGACAGGAAAAGCATAAAATAGAGAATACCATTATCTTGCACTATAAGCTGTGGTTCTCTCATGCTCCCATTTCTCTCCCTTTCCTCTTCTCAAAAAGGATGAGGTAGACAGGGCAGGTTGAATTCTTCTGAATTAAATCAAGTCTGATTGATGGCGTGCTGCAGTTCAAAGCATGAATGAACTCAGTAGGGTATTTCACTGGGAGAGAAAACCAGAAGGAAGTCCCTATAACAGAAATACAAAACGGGTAGGATACGAATATCCTATGATAGTGCCTAATGTGGGTATCTATAAAACCACACGTGGCTCAGGATGTTCCTGAGGAGACAACGGCAAGAGTTTGGGTAGCTTCAAATCCAGTGCCCAAAGAAGCCTTTGAGATATCCTTGGATCTCCCATGTGGCATTCAGCTGCCACTTCAGGACATCACAAGGCTCATCCTTGGTGTATTTGCCAGCCCCATGAAGACGCGTCAAGTATTCTAGTTCATCTCAAGTAGCGCCAAAGGTCCATCCCTAGGCAAGAAAAAAGCAGCACAGTATTTGGAAAGTAGCTACCACTACTGGCTGCTATCGCAGGAGAGAAGCTGCCACTTGTGAGGTTAACCTGAGGCAAACAGCGCTGGTGCATACCTGAGCTCGCTCCAAACAGGTGGCACACGCCGTGCAGCCACACCAACAGCACCGTGACAGCTCCACTCTTCTGGGGCTGAGCTAGCTTACGCATTTCTGCCCGTAACGTGGGCAGACATGAAGCTAAATATTGCTGCTACTAAAATAAGGCTTGTGCTATTTGTCATAAAGAAAACCTTCTTTGAAGGTGGCACAGTTGAGGACATGACCGTAGAATACGTGAAGTTAAGATATTCGAAAAGAGAACCCAAATAAAGGCTGAGTTTGGTTAGCAGGTAAAAATTTCTCCCATTTTTAGTGTTAGTTTTTTTTACATGGAAATAAGAGCTAGAAAAGCCACAGAACCTAAAAATGTCTTTTTTTTTTTTTGTCAGAAAAGCTTTTCTCAAAATAACCTTGTCAGTAAACCAAAATAGCCCTATATACTGAAGTGTCATTTACCGTAATTCTGAATAAAACTATAGTTAAAAAGGTCTAGAAATAGTTACAGCAACCTTTCCTTTTTGTCCCTTCTACAGTATTCTCACCAACCAAGAATTTTACATTCTGATGCTATTCAAAAAGTTGCAGAAAACACAGATGTCACTGAAATGTGGGAGAACGATTTGCGCCCCATCCTGATCGAAAGATACTCAGGATCACCAGGAAATTACGCCGTACGGCAGGTAAGGCAACAGTTGCTGAAAATTTGTAAGCACACCTATTCTTTGTGTTCTGGTAGCACCTTTAGCAACCACAAAGGGACATGTTCCTCTGTTGTGGTAGATGAACCCACACTGCGCAGCGCCCACAAGACACAGCCTGCACTCCAGCTGACATTATTCCCAGGGCTGCGTAGCAAGGTGAAAAAAAACTGTTTCTAGCCATGTTTCAAATTAAGAGGTTTGCTCCAGGTCTCGTAACGAAAGTACAACACAGTGTTTGTCCTTCTCCTCACGTGAGCAGGATTTTGGTCGCTGGTTCAGGCACCCTACGTGGGGATGAAATAAGTGACTCCCACACAATACCACTCTTTCTCCTGGAGAGGTCCTGTGAGGCCCCCCTGGATGAGTGCATCGACACTAAGAGGGATCAGAGAAGCCCACGCTGGTAGGCAGCCCTGGATGGGCGGCACAGCAGCACAGCAGCGACGGGCTAACACAGCTGCCCCGCATCTGGCCCCAGGCTGATGAGAGCTCCATCACGTTGTGCTCGAGTCACAAGGATTCAGCACAAGCAGGCTCCCATGGTGTGGGAGCATCCCCAGGGTTGTGTGCCATGCCCATTCCCAGTTACATCAGCCAGCCCACTGGCACAGCCCAGTTTACTAGAAGGCATTGGTAACGTCTCACTAGCCTTCATCTACCCTTTACGAAGTGTCTCAACAGCTCCAAGGTAGCCTTAAGTGCAGTACGTTTATTTGCCACTCTGCAATGGGTAGGCTGGAAAAATGCAGTTTTTTTATGCTGTTTGTATCTATAGATTTAGTTCTGTGGTTTCCTTAGTGATACCCTGGAAAGAAGCCAAATCAAAGGGGAAAAAGTAAGAAAAACAAAAAAAAAAACAGCACAGCCTAAGGTAGAAAACCACAAATCATGTTCAAAAAAGGATCGTCTTGTTACAAGGTAACAGCATGTACTGAAGTAGACTTCCACCAAAGAAAAATAAAATCCTCCACAGAGGCAGAAAAACATCAGACTCTTCAAAGGGAGAGGGCTAGTTGCAGTCACAGACAGCGCACACTGGGAACTTCACCCAGGCTCACATATTCCTCTTAATCTGTAACAGAAGTCCTTTGCTCTGCCTGCAGATAGTGGGTAGACCATATGATGCCATAAAAGCTTTCAGAAGGTGACCACAAGCAAAATGGAAGTTTGTTCTAGCACAAAATTTATGGCAGCAGTCCCACTGACTTCACCGAGAGCAGGACAAGTCTTCAAAGTCTATTTTCTTTTTTCCCCTTAGAGGGTTTTGCTAATGTTTGTTTAGAGAGAGAGGAATCTGCCTTGAAGAAGCACTCTAGGGACCCATAAAAATAAGTTGCTCAACAGAGATGGCCCTTCTAATGAGAGTTAGCCGGAATTCTGTGCTAAGTACCGCTGGGGTAGTTAGGTTTATTCTCTTTAGGTAGGAAACTACCTAAAATTAATCATCCTTTATATAGGTTCGCCATTTGAATTTTTATTAAGGATCTCATTTTTAAAACATTCTGAAATGCTTTATTCATTCTGTAATTTACAGGTGTTGGACTGTCTTTTGTAAACCACTTATGCCACTTGAAAGGCAGACTTCTCTCAAAAGTTAAAAAAATAAAATAAAAATAGCAATTAAAAAAACCCCAGCTTTCTATTTATACCGCTATGGTGTCTATACAAAGCAATAGTCAAAACAGCTGTGAGTTCTCTGCAGCCAGTTTTGACACTTGAAGACACAACTGAGTTTATATTTGAATAAGCAAATGGCAGATATGTCCTGGTTACCCTGGGAAAAGATCAGCTTGGAAACTTCAGAGATCAGGATTTCAATGTATCATATTGATGGACAATCATTCAAAGCATTCCCAAGATTCCAAATACAAGACACAGAACGGAGAGATGGAAAGTAAGAGAGCCATCCAGATGGTGGGCTAAGGCAGGAAAGACGGTGCTTATTTGCTGCCCACTGTAAGTGAAGATCAGGTTCGAGACCACCTGAAGAACCTGAAGGTATACAAGTCCATGGGGCCTGATGAGATTCATCCACGGGTCCTGAAGGAACTGGCGGATGAGGTTGCCAAGCCACTCTCCATCATATTTGAAAGGTCATGGCAGTCTGGTGAAGTTCCCACTGACTGGAAAAGGGGGAACATAACCCCCATTTTCAAGAAGGGGAAAAAAGATGATCCTGGAAACTACAGGCCGGTCAGTCTCACCTCTGTGCCTGGCAAGATCATGCAGCAGATCCTCCTGAAGGCTCTACTAAGGCACATGGAAAATCAAGATGAGGTGATTGGCGGCAACCAACATGGCTTCACCAAGGGCAAATCGTGCCTGACAAACCTGGTGGCCTTCTATGATGGAATCACAGCAACAGTGGATCAAGGGAG
>WBMW01006372.1:677600-709763 GCA_013396635.1 Penelope pileata
CTCTGCTCTCGTGAGACCTCACCTGGAGTATTGTGTCCAGCTCTGGGGCCCCCAACACAAGAAGGATGTGGAGCTGTTGGAGCGGGTCCAGAGGAGGGCCACGAGGATGATCAGAGGGCTGGAGCACCTCCCCTGCGAGGACAGGCTGAGAGAGTTAGGACTCTTCAGCCTGGAGAAGAGAAGGCTGCGGGGGGACCTGACAGCAGCCTTCCAGTACCTGAAAGGGGCCTACAGGAAAGCTGGGGAGGGGCTTTTTACAAGGATAGATAATGACAGAACAAGGGGTAATGGTTATAAACTGGAAGAGGGTAGATTTAGACTAGATATAAGGAAGAAATTCTTCACTGTGAGGGTGGTGAGACACTGGAACAGGTTGCCCAGGGAAGTCCTTGATGCCCCCTCCCTGGAAGTATTCAAAGCCAGGCTGGATGGGGCTTTAAGTAACCTGGTCTAGTGGGAGGTGTCCTTGCCCGTGGCAGGGGGGTTGGAACAGGATGATCTCTAAGGTCACTTCCAACCTGAACCATTCTATGATCCTATGATATGATTTTATATGGTGACGTTAATTTTTTTCGCTATAACAGTTATCTATTAAAAACACCAGAAATAAGCTTAAGTACCACTATGTTTAATTGGCTACTGATAATTTGTCTGTGATATCTTTTTTCAGAAAATGCATCTGGTATACTTTACTTTTTATTATTATTATTATTATTTTTTTTCCCAATTGCAGCACATCAAGCAGCGTCTCCAAAGGTTACAGGCCGGCTGGGAAATTGAAGAAGATACCTTTCAGAAATACACACCATATGGCTATCAAACGTTTTCAAACATTATCAGCACTCTCAACCCCTCTGCAAAACGCCACCTGGTCCTCGCTTGCCACTACGACTCAAAGTTCTTCAGCCCACAGTGGCACGGGAGAGTGTTTGTAGGAGCAACTGATTCGGCCGTGCCCTGCGCTATGATGCTGGAGCTGGCACGTGCCCTGGACAGCCAGCTGCAGTCCATGGAGGTAGCTGCCTTGTTTCGTTTTCATGTGGTTTTGCAATAGCAGTAGACTTGCGGGCATTCCCATGCTCTCCCCTTCAGCCTGTGTGTCTGATTCTCTGATCACTGTGTCTATAGGAAAACTCCCATCATCTTCCAGAGAAGCTGAACAGAGCTGTACCTACTGCTCTACCATATGCGATCACATTGAAACTTCATATGCAGTGTGACCATCTAAAAATTATATATTCGATATAAAAACAATTTATACATGAATAACGCATTTCTTAGACTTAGTGAGATATAATCCTGCTTTAAGCATAAAAGGCACAGAATCCTACCCAGAAGTTCCCATCATGCACAGTAAAACTCGATGTTTCTTTCTGAATCTTGTATTTTTAAAGTCCCTCAGTTGCACTGAGAGACAGATGAACTAATTGCTGTGCAAGAGTTATGCTGTCACATCTCCCGGCCCATAACAACTTCAACACCTTCTTCTTGTTTTCCTTTATCAATTTGAATAGTTTAACTGAGAGGAATTATAGCGGAGTACAGGAAAGCAGTCAAGTAACAGAATCATTTTATCAGTCTCTTACCAGAGGAAAATTTGCTTCAAAGCATTGCCACTACCGGGCACAAAAACCTGTTGGTTCTGGGAGCTCTACGAGCTATGTTACAGACTCACGAGTGCCATCTACTGGCTCGGTGTTCGCTATGGACAGAACACTTCCCAAACACCGACAGAGCTTGCAGTTTTCTCAAATGCTTTGCAAAGTGTTGGCATACACTCAGCTCAGGTGTTGAGATCAGCGGTCTGCAGTTGTTTCCAGAACTGATTTGGTGCCTTCCAACATTAGAATATTTAAGAATTAAGATTAAGGATATGCCTTGGGCTTTAGTCACAAAATGAAGCACTCCTGTAAACACACATGCAGACCGGTTTAGAAGCTTCATTTAGAATAAGTTTGCCTAACTGTTACTTGTGGGACAACCTGTCCATCGATTTAAAGACGGGATTTTTTGGCAAGTAATATGCTATTTCTTGATTAAATTTTCGTTAAGATGACAGCACTTGACAGAAAAGCAATGTGAACACTTTGCACAGGCAGTCACTGGCCAGTCTGTTAACAACATGCCCATCTGCGTAACACATTAGCGACGACCTTTTTGCTCTGCTTGTAGCAGCATAACAGACTTTGTTATGTTTTCAGCCAAAGCTATTTATACTTGAAGCTGTGATCTTTATCCTGATGTTTCTCCAGTTCTATAGAGTTAAGTTTTAATTTTAAAGGGCAAAGGTATCTCTTTACGTTATCCAGATCTGGGAACACGTTAAGCAGTAATAATAATTACAAATATTGCTTTCTAAAATTCAAACTGCATTAACACCATTTCCTCCAACATGTAACGCAAAACAACTGGTACCAAAAGAGCTCTGTCCCGTGCAAAGGACAAAGGGCAGCAAAGCATTGCCATTAGAGAAATCCATACATCGCTGGGCGCGTGATCAATAGTCATCTTGCCTACGTGAGCAATGTTTTGTAGAGGTTTTCCTCTATTGTTTATATTGGATCAGCTCCAGCCAGTTGGGAACCATAGCCCATACAGGACATGACTGCTGCCAGGGACCCCACCTTTTTAACCACATCATGCAATTTTGCTTGAAGGAAAATTTATTCATAGAGGGGTTAAAATATTCACAGCAACTGCCAAGACCACAGTTCCCAGAGCTGTGCGTATAGTGGAGCTGAGCTGGGTTTAGCCGTGCTGCACATTATTAGGAAACACTGCCAGAGCAAATAAGGCTTCAGATAGTAAACAGAGAGAAAAAACGGCTCCTTCTACAATGAGAAGAAATTTCACACAGATGTCTGCCCTGTGACCTTAAATGCATTAATCATCTATACTCTCAACAGTTTGCACTGCTGTGATATTGCTGGTGGCCAAAGGGGAAGGGTGTATCTACTCTGCTCTCTGTGGTTTGGTTTCATGGTGAAGTTACCTAGATGGCTGCACGTCTCTCTGAAGGAAAAGAAGTGATCATTCTTCTCATGACTGACTGCTCTTTGTCCCTCTGTGAACCATAAACCTTTCATAATTCACCTCCACTGATGCAGAACTGTAGCAGAAATATTATTCCTTTGTGGCACTGTCACACAGTACCAGCACTCACATCAGGCGTCCTTGCTGCCATGTCTCCCCCACTATCTGGAATGGTGGCTGCCGGTTTTTGCAGACCTGTCTCAACATACCCAGCTCACGCCCACTGAAGTCAGAAATTAAACTTTCGATGAGAACCAAAAATCATACCAGGCTGGAGATGTGTCACTGTGCTAAATGAATAATGATAATTGATCACTGCAGCTGTGTCACCATAACACGTTGGAGGTTATCAGCCATAGGAAGGCTTACTCAGGGTCCCCTGAAGGTACGCCCATACTGATGCAGCTTATCTGACTGCAGTGCTTGTCCTTAATGCTCTGGCCAGAATCAGTTATGTTACCTTTAACTCCTTCCAGCAGATCAGCTCAACACCAGGACCAGACCTTTCACTTCAGCTTATCTTTTTTGACGGAGAAGAAGCTTTTGTCCGGTGGTCCCCTTCCGATTCCCTCTATGGATCTCAACACTTGGCTCAAAAGATGGTAACTACTCCACATCCACCTGGTTCAACCACCACAAATCAGCTCCACGGCATGGTAAGTGCCTTCACCTCCACAATGAGTAATAGCAAGTTGCAATTCATTAATACTTAATTAGGCCTTAACCAGACAAATTCCCAAGAAACCAAGAATCTCACCAAAATTATCAGAAGCAAGCTTGGGGAAAATACAGACATGCTATAAGACAGAGCTGGCAAGAGCTTTTCAAGTGGACCTACTTAGACCTTCTCCATGCATGTGAGGAGTTACAGAAAAAATAAAATACACAGATGTACTACAATAGAAACTAGGATACCCACCTCCTTTAACAGAGATCGTTCAAAGTGATTAGGAAAGAGCATAGAACTAATAAGCCTTTGGAAAAAAAAATCTCCCCGCAGCTCAGCTTTAGTTTCAGACAGCTCAGAGCTAAGCTACAGCAAGCTCTCTGTGTTGCCCTTTGATTCCTGCAAACAATTTGTTGTCTCCTCCCTTCTCCCTGCTGCCTTCTGGTTTCCCAGCTCATTGCTGAGACACTTCTCTTCTGTCACTGTATCTTGTGACTCATAAAATGTCTTTCCCTTGACAGATGCTGTTGTTCTCCAGGGAAGAAGCAATTTCCTCTTTTTTCTCCCCACCTAACATGGTTTTTCTTTTAAAGGGATAGAACACACAAACCATAAACAAAGCAACACAGCCTGTTTCAGAACGAGGATCAGAGGAACCGTCTGTCTCCTTCCTCCTCAGAAAGGCAGCAGGATGCATTGGGTTCGAGTAAGGCCCTGCTGACGAGCTCTTCTCAGGCACCACAGTAGAAAAGCCAGATCTCTGGCAAGAGCTCTCAAAGACCTGCTCGTGAGCTATGCAGGAACCGAGGGGTTGCATTGCTCCTGCTGCTGGTGGAGCAACATTAAGAATTCTGTATTAAAGATTCTTTCTTCTGTAGGACCTGCTGGTACTACTGGATTTGATTGGTGCACCAAACCCTGTCTTTCCCAACTATTTTCCAAACACCAGTCGATGGTTTCAGAGGCTTCAAGCAATTGGTAAGGAGAGGGGCATGGGCTCTCAACAAATTTCAAAATTTAACATATAGGTTTTTTTCAAAGGAGAAAGCCATGTAAATCAGATTTTTGGATTACTTTTCTGGTTTACAGTTATAATATTTAATAATGCAGATGTTAAATCTGGTACATCTTAAATGTTGATATCTTCATACAAGTTTAATTAATAAAATAACTGAGTAAGATTCACAGACGCTTGGAAACCATGAAACAGATTCCGATTGTCACTTTGTGACTTTTGGAAACCGCTTCACTTCTGCGGTTTAGTTCTCGTTTCTGTAAAATGATGGTAACAGCACCAGTTGTGAGGCCTTCTAAGAACTAAACAAATGCAGAAGATAGTCATCACCTCCTTTGTACTCTTTAATGGAAAAAGCTTCTGCATGAGAGGAAAAGTAATTAAAATGTGCTGACATGCCTCATGTTGTCCACAAGCTGTAACAGTCATTTTCACCATGAATTACAGAGAAAAAGCTGCACAGCATGAATCTGTTGAAGAATCACCTTGCTGAAACACAGTATTTCCAGAATAATTTACATCGAGGCTTGGTTGAAGATGACCACGTTCCATTTTTATTAAGAGGTACTGGCTTTTAAAATATAAGTTCAATAACAAATGCTCCATTTAGTAAATAAACAGGAGAATATGAACCTGTTTTTCCAGCTTATTTGGCCCAGGTTGAGGCTTCAAAATCCAACGTCACAAAGGTCGAGTCACAGCTTTGAAAAACATAGCAGGGCAGCAGCAGAGAGAAAGCATCCCCACCATCATTTGCATAAGCACAGCTCCAATGGCACAGAAATAATGGAAATTTCTGCCGGCAGTACGGTGTTCCACAAAGACGAGCAACTCTGATCCAGTGGGACACTGCTACACACCACACTAGCCAGCTAAGTTACCATTTCTAGAAGCAGTGAGACACACTCAAGGGTTGCATCTTCAAAGACTACAACAGTCTCTAGACATCTCTTGGCTAATTTACTGTAACACTAACAATTACTTGTTTAAATTTGAAGGCACTGACTCCTGCAAAAACTCACGTATTCGAGTTAGACTTCTTCATTCCCTAGAGTAGAGTTTCCACAGCTTGAAATATACTAGCGTTGCTGGCCTTACCCAGCTACAAGTGTGATTAAAGCTCTTGCCCAGGTGCCAGATGTGGGGATTTGATGTCCTTCTCAGTTCAAGCACTCAGTACAGCGTCTTCAAAACTACGGCAGGCCAAAGAAGGGTGGTGGATATAGTACATTCTTCTAGCTGAAGCGTTCCGCTGTACAGCAAGCACTACAAGAGTCATATTGCCAGTGAAGGACAAGGCAAAAAGGAAAGTAGCACTACCTGAATGCAGAGTGTACCTGCCTAGGAAAGGAGGGAGGTACTTTCGTATCCAAATCCTAAGTTTACTGCTGCTTGTGATCTGTAAGTACAGAGTAATGCAAAGTGTGTACGCAGCTCAGGAAGCAGACGGGAGCAGTCAGTCACACCTCTCCACTTCTGAGTGAGCGCTCTCTTCACTGAGCTACACTTACTGCCTCCTGATCAATGGATCTTCAGCTCCATGAGTCCTTCGGTTTCGGAGCAAGGCATAGCCCAGGTCCAATGAAATACACACAGCTGTCAGATACATATCCAGGGACATCAAAGAATCTACATGGGAGAAACTGATCAGGGACTACACCTCAAAGCCTTTTCTAATAACACAAACACCACCTCGTGAAAAAAAAGATTCCTCTTTGTGGCATGTGGCTGAAAAAGGAGGAAAAGCAGTAAAACAGGAAAGGTGCTGGAGAAAAACAGCGCTCTGCCGCTGCCCTGAAAGAAGGATCAGGAAACAGAAGACTGATTTAACTCCTTTCACCTGAAAACTGCCTCAAGTATCAGTGTATTGGTGTATGTGTATACAGCATTACAGATCCTTTAGAGTGTAAACCCTTTCAGCTGAGGATAACAGCAGTTCTGTTTTCTGGGAGAAAAATACACGCACCTTAATTCACCACTTAAGGAGAGGACTCTAAAACTGCTTCAAAAAAGCAGTGAATCCTAACGTTGGGATGGTTTATGGCAACTGGGGAGCTGCAGTGGTTTCTCTGTACTTCTCTACCTGCTAAACACAATATTAACAACTACAATGCATGGGATGTAGGAAAAACAAACCAGGGCAGCTATCCCACTAGGTGCAGATGCCTTAAAAAAAAAGTGCTTGAGGAAAAGGAGGACATCAATTTTAGGAAACAAATAATGAAACAGATGGGTTGTAGTCACAGGCTTAAAAAATAGGGACTGTAAAAGGAAACTGCAGTGGCATACACTCCTCTAGAAAGTACGTGTGCTGGCAGTTCTCCAGGGTTGTTTCTCCAAATTTCACTTTGTTCCTCACAGGGGTTCCGGTCCTACATCTGATCCCATCCCCTTTTCCCGAAGTGTGGCACACCATGGAGGACACCGAAGAAAACCTGGACGAAACCACTATCGACAACCTCAGCAAAATCCTCCAAGTGTTTGTGCTGGAGTATCTAAACCTGTGACAGACACGGTGGCTACAAATCACACTCCATTTTAAATGTTGTTTGCCCACCTTCACTTCTGCCATTTAATTACATCAGAGAGCACTAAAGCAAAGCAAAATATGGTGATAGCTCTCACTGGACCCATTACTGATTCGGCCGTCACTGACTCGATGTTCCATATAAAGAAATAAAAGATAGCATCAAGTAAGAACTGGTTTCAGCCTGGAAATAATTTCATCGTTCCATGTCTTACCTCAGAATAAACAAAAACAAAACCCCAGAGAGTTTTCCCACAGATGTCACTGGTTTTACGTTGCACTTTCAGATCCCAGTAGGGAATGCCTCCAAACATGTTTAGCTACAGTTTGTTTGTTTGTTTTACAAGGTGTGACCAACTTTCACAGTCTTCAGCAATGGCAATGTACACCACATCATCAAAAGAGGCAACAATCACAGTAAAGCAAACTTGCTGAGCTAAATCATATCATCCTGAAACCAGCTGCTAGAATTCCTGACACGCAAGAGGGGTTTGTTACCCCCTCTGCTCCCCTTTCTCCTTCCCGTAAGAAGGCGGCAGCAGGGGCCTGCACACAGCAGGCCACCAGGAAAGAAAGAAATAGCACAAATTCAATTTTCTGCCAGTTGGTTTTTGGATGCTTTCTGATGCAGAAGTGTGGTGGGGAGTGAGACAAGCAGGAAGGTATGCGGGGGCTTCCACTGCGCCTCAGCTGCACACAAGAGGTAAGAACAGAACAGGCGGCACGTGGCAGCAATGACTAAACACAAACAACGTTCCTCCAAGGGAGAATCATGCACAGTTTGACCCAAAATTAAAAAAACTTGTTTGTAATATAGATTACATCAGAAGTAGCCATACAATGAATGCGATCCTTTTAGAAAGTACAGTTTGATACAGGCAAAGTGCTACCTACAAAAACTGAACTAAGTACAAGAGCGGGAAGATGGCCATTTAAACATCAAAAAGCAAGGACAAGCCACAACCCACATCAGAAAAAGATACTCACCGTTCTAACAGCCCTGCATTTTTAAATTTCTTACTGGAATCGTTCAATAAACACAGTGAAACGCTGCAGCAAGAATCTGGGCTGCAATGAGATCGGTTAACAGGAGAAGTCAGAAGAGCAGCATTCAAAAGCTACACAGAGTCATGGCTTCCTGTGGGCAGAAAAAAATTAGTACATTTGGAAAAAATATAATGATAAAACTAAATACATCAAGCTGGTAGAAGATGAACTAAGAAAAAACGAGCCAGTATTTCCCTGTTCCGAACTTCCACCAGTAGAGAGCTCTGTCCTGGACAGAGAGATTTTAAAAGGAAATCAGGAATTTAACAAGGAACGAAGCTGCAGGCATGTCCGATTTGTCCTGATCCCTACCACGTTCCTAAAGCAAAGATTCCTGAATCGAAAAGAAATATTCCCACACATATTTTAAAGTTTCAGTAGAAACATGTATTTACAGCAATGCAAATTTGTTAGATTCTTCTATTATGTGACAGCCTGAAAATGAAAGTCAATCTGGTTTTGTCGCTCAAGACGAGACAAAAAAGCATTTTATTTCCCCATGTTTCTATTGCGCATGAAAACTCTGAAGTAGAATACAAGTAACATTCTAGAAATTGGTCAGGTGTTTCTTTTCAGATAACCACATATTTGTGTAACTACATCAAAGCCATCTGAACTGTTTGCTATCATAAGATTATACATTGCCTTCTTCTGCAATTTGAGTACACTGAGCCGTGTAAGTTACCAAAAAAGAGAGCAAACTGGCTATGTACAGAACTATTAAACAAGGGTTTGTGTGGCTAGCCTTGCTTGTGGACACAAACTCATAGGGCACTGCACACTTTGAGAAGCTCCCCAGGCACGTGCAGCGTGCGCTGCCACGCGGGCTCTTCAGGAATCTGAAAGTTCCCTTAAAACGGGCGTCACTACCAAGTGTGGGAGCACAGGGCTCTTGTAACCAGGGAAAGGATGATTGTTTGAAGTCTCTATTACAGCAAGTTGAAACCATAATTTAACCATGCTGTTTAAAACAACCGTCCAGTAAGCCAATATTGCCAGAAACTTCTAACTGAGCATGTCATTCTCCTGAGTTCACCAAGTTCAAAGAAATGAAACACAGGCTGCTGTAAGAAGATTCAGTGGTGCTCAAGACAAGAAGGGGCATTTTTCTCTGTCTCAGCTACATGTGAGGCTTCGAAAGGGCTTCCTTAAGGAGGAAGGCAACAGCCTTCAGGCACACAGCTCTAATTTTCAGAAGAGAGGAGGATCATCACCCTAGCAATTGAAATGGTCATTCATTTAAGACGTTAACTGCTGGAGGGAAAATGTCCATCAGCCCAGCACCCATGTGACCACGGATCTAAACCCCCAAAAGCACAGGGACCTGAAGCTGTCAGTAAAGACATGGTACAAGACGGGTCCTCACTGCTCAGCCAAAGCAGAAAAAGCAGGGAGGAGACAGCCTAGATGTTGGGTAAAATACCCAGAAAAGACAAGTGACAAGACAAGGACTGCCAACACAGCGTGGGTCATCAGTTCAGAATCCAGAGAATTCATCTCCCTGGATTGTTTCTCCTTCCCTGTTGGATGGTGGCAGGAGGGGACAGAACCCATCAGAGGGATTTCAAGTAATATTACAGTTACAGAAATCAGCAGAGGTCCTCCCCTTTTATAGGCTTTTGTCACATCTCAGTCAAGTAAAAAAATAAAAAAATAAAAAATCAGTCCACCACCCCTGAGGGGCTGTCACTGGCTTGTCACAGTCCTCCTAAAGGTGCATGTGGTTATCAACCCGGGGGAAGGGAACACCAGACAGAAAGAACGGAAGAGCCACTACTCAATAGGTAATAGGTTTTTTGTTGGGGGTTACGTTAGTTACGTGTGCTGTAATACAAGCTCTGGCTCCTTTTATAACAGGACAGGTTGTCACAACAAACCTCGGTAACAGCACGCACCCCTCATTCTGCAACACTGACCGCATTCACCTGCAAGCGCAGAGATCCTAGCACACGCAGCTGGAACAAGCTCAGGGAGCGGCAGCGCTGAGTGCCCCTGCAGGCAGGAGTGGCAGCGAGCACCACTCCTCTTGCTCCCCTAGCTGGGGCGGCGTTCCTACTGCCAGGAACGAGGACCACAGAAATGAACAATTCTTTGTCACACTTCAAATAAGCGTTTCAGTTGTGACCACCTAACAGCAAAACAGAATTAGAAAAGACAAAATGCAGTAAGAAAGCTTTTTGTAGAATTATCACATGGACCAATGTACACCGGTGGCAGACCCAGCAAAACGCTTTGTTCTGGAGTTGCACACAGCTGCTCATTGAGCAGACGGGTATCACCTGGGGGCACCACAAACCACATCTATGTCTGCAAATGAAAAGATGACTGCAACACTTTGCACACAAATTGCCACTTTTTTCCTTGGCATTCAAGGATGACGCCCATTTTATTGTCCTCGTATAAAAGGAGACATTTGACTCTGCTGATTTAACAAATGCTCTGAATATATTCATTACAACAAAGCAGCTAAAAAGCTGTTCTAATCTCTAAAAGAACCTTTATCATCTGCACATGAGAGATACATATAGTAAACAGCCACTCCAAAAATTATTTTTGTTAAATTGATTATATTGCACTCAGAATGCTTGGAGTCCATTCTCCCTTCGCATTTTAAATCAAAGATCAGCTTCATTTTTATTTTACTTTTTTAATAAAATGAAGCTTGAATTTTCTAAAAACAAGTAGGCATGCAATCAATATGATACAATATATTTAAAACGTCACAAAAAGGGAAAGTTGCTTATGAAACTGGAGTAAGGAACAATCCTCCAGAGGCCACATGAGAGTAGGAAATGTAAACATTCTGCTGGCTCTGTGGCGGTGCGGATGTCGCAGAGTGCAGCCTAGTTCAGCACCCAGGAGATGCAGGAAATCTGTTCACGCGTTCTGTACGTCAGTGAACTTCCACGCAGCCACGGCACTTCCTTCCAGTGGACATAAGCACAGAGCAACGAAACAAGGGTGGGCACCGAGCTAACGCAGACCTCAGACCGCCGCTGTTTTTAACTGCACCTTCTCCAGGTCGCTGCACCCTCTAACACAGCAGTGAAGCTATTAGTGTGGCTGCAAATGCAATACAGAACTGGATTCCCTACTCGTAACTTACACGTACCGTATGCCAGTGGCGGTCTGGACACCACCCTCAGCCTACAAGATCCCAGCAAGGCACCACCGTGCAGAACGTCACCTCGCCTTGTTTGCAAGAGTGACACCTTCCCCATGTGTCAGAGGGAGAAACACGGGCAGTGGAGGAGGAAAAAAAAGAAAAAATCCTCAGCCAATGTGAAGAGGCCACAGGTCTTGAGAATTCAATGAGGCTGCTGCTTCTCAACTCAGAGAGAGAAATCTTTTTCTCCTGCATAACTACCCAACTCATTATCTTCAGGTAACAAACACTATTAGACTTGGAGTCCCTGAGACACGACAGCTCTCTGACTACCCCGGACGAGTGGAGACTGACGTAAGGTACATATGAACAAGGTGGAAGCCAGCATGTAGCACCCTGAGTTGCAAGTGAAACAAGAGGAATGGGCAACCCGCTCCTGAACAGCCAAGAGATGCAGAAGGAAGTGCAGAGGAGGCATTGGCCAGGGAATTAAAAGATGCATACTGCAGGGGAGGACGGAAAAAAACCTGAAGTATTTCTACAAGGCCTTTCTCTGTTACCATCAGAGCAGCGCAGAGAAAGCGAGCAGAAGGAAGAGCTCTCTGGGAAAGGCCACGGAGAAATGCGGCCTTCTAGACGCACGGTACAACAACAACGCAAAAGCAGAGACGAGTCAGGCAGTCTTGTTCCCAGTGTGCCCCAAATGTTAAGCACGCCAGCACTGACCGTAAGAATGCCAGCGATCACTGACAGCATTCTGGACATAAACCAGGCATGTAAGTACATAATTTTTTTCCCCTGAAGCTGCAGGAGAAATACAAAGAGGCAAAATACAAAGTCACAATCAAATTGGAGAATACTTTCCATAGTGAAAAATGAAACACTGGCTTCAGACACAAAGCAGACATCTGTTCTGTATCTTAAAGAGGGTTAATCATACAAAAGAGGTGCGTGTAAAATCTCAAGTTTGAAATCCTTTATTTCCCAGTATATTGCTAAGTAATTCTGAAATTAAAAAGAAGAAATATCAGAGATGAATATGGAATACTTACGGCTAGAAAATGGTTCCTGAACCATCTGACTTCCTATAAAGGCATCAACAAAAACGTAAAAACATTGTCTCATAAAATTAATCAGAATCTGAAGTGCCAGACCATCTCCACAATGGCCACAATACGAATACTGACGGATTTTTGCAACCCTGGAAAAACCAATTGTGACTTTGCCAAAGGATGGCTTAATACGGCAATCAAAGCATCCTCAGAAACTGTCCTGCACTTCTGCAATTTGCTGTTCTCTCAGCCATTCAGCAAGCAGTTCTCCTTAGAGAAAAATGTCACCTGGTCACAATGTTACTCCCTGATGGAGTTGTGCTGTATCTTAATACATTATTGAGAGAAAAATGGAAAGTGAGTAAAAAGCCGAATAAAGTAGACACAGTATAAAAACTACCTGTAAAGTATCACAAGTCTGGAAAACAGTTGTGGCATTACACAGGCTACTGTTAACAGAAAGAAGAAAATGCAATTTCAGCATTTCATGAATATGAACAATGCACTTGTTCCCAGCCATTCAGAATGCTCTGACATTCCAAATGTTCATAAAAATTGGGTAATAAAATAATTAAGTCAATACCCTTAAGTACAATAAATAACGGTGTTTATTATGGTCGGGGCTGACCACGAGTGTTTGTTCCATATCTGCCTGGGACATTTGTAAACCCAGTTCTGAATCCTTGAGTCGGTCCCATTCCCGGTATTCCAAATCCTTGACTGAGCACGCTGCCGTAGGGTGCGGATCCATGATTAAGGCCCAGTCCGTAGGGCCTGGTCTGAGTGTTTAAAAGGATAACTGGGTTCACGTTTTTGCCTGGAGTATTGAAAGAAAATTCTGGCGGTGGGCTGCTGGGCTTAGCTGGAGTAGATGTAACAGGGTTCAAGCTGTCAGCAGCTTTCAAAGCTGGCATTGGAATAACATGGTGATCCGAAAGGTTCAGCATATTGTTCGCTATAGGCACAGATGTTAAGGTAGGTCTGATCCAGTCATCTTTGAAAATCTGAACAGTCAAGGTAGAGACCAACGTGTACAACCTGTTAGTGACATGGGCAAGGACCATTTGCTCATTTGCATCTCTCCGAATTCGGACGTGCACTGATCCAGCCTAGAAAATGATAAAATAAGTTGGCTGTTAACCGTCACTTCAGCAAGGATTCTCCACACACATGCAAGAAGAGGTCAGTTATCCTGCAGGGAATTATGTGAAGCTCTATCCCACTGGAGACTACTGGCTGAACTGGGAAGCATATTCAAGAATGCCACAAGTTGGACAGATTTTGATCTTTGCTGATGTCTTGAGCTCTTATGAAAACGTCAAGGTCGTTATCCAGGAAAAATTAAGAGTCTTCACTATAAAATACAACATGTGATGGCACGAAAACAAAAAGCAACAATGAAAAAAAGGCCAAAGAGAAGAACAAACTGCAGACAAACTCCACATTCTGAATTCAGGAAAAGGTACCATCACCGTGCTGCTGGAGCAGACACAGGACAGCGTGCATGGCAGATGCTAAAGATGGGACCATTAGCAAGAACAAGGCACTGCCCCTCAGGGAACTCAGCTGAGTTCCTCCTGGAAGAGCACCCGTCCGTGTGCTATCCCTGCCTACCTCTCAGCGAAACTACGTGGTTCACCTTGAACTGCTGCTGCAGAACAGAGTAGGATACAAAATGAACCCCTCGCACCCTGTTTCAGCCCATATTTAATAAAGGACGGTTCCGATACAGCCTGTGCTATAGAGGGCAGTTTTACTTCAGATGGAGCAGCTGAGAGCACATCCAGGTCTCTGGAAGTTTCTACTGAAATGTGCAAGGTGCTGGTACGTAAATACACCTGCAAAGGTCTGGTCAAAGTCTTTGTCCCCTCAAAAAATAGAATAGTGGAAGAATTCAGAAGTAGAAAGGAAAAATCTAACAGTTCTAATGTTCTGGCTGTCACAACATACCTGCGTGGCCTGAAGAATAACTGAGTTCCCTGTGATCATCCTATGTCACTAAAAAAGCCTTTATTTCTTTTACTAGAATATCAGTGTACAGCTGTAGTTCTGCTTTTTTTTTTTCTGTTCCTTAGAAATGTTGAAAATATGATTCTAACACAGACCTTTTGCACCTGAAGGACTACAGTTTGCTTCTCTCCACAGAGGGGTTTTACACAAACACGTTTTGAAAAGCGTCTTTACCATTGTGTGAGGTGCCAAAATACAAGATAAATTCTGAAGCTGCAAAAACACACTCTAATTCAGAGATGCTATACACATAAGCAGTGTCAACCAACAACAACGCTTTAAAAAACGTTAGGGGAGGGAACAGAAGCTGGGCTTTTTTTTTTTTTTTTTTTAATAAATCAACAGAAAAGGAATGAGTATTGACTCATTTTATTTTTTTGTTTAAAAAATAAATATCTCACTACTTTTAATTTTTTTTATTTAAATGAAGTAACTGACTTTTTTTCCTTAAGAGATGAAGGCATAACTTACCAGAGTGCCAAAACCTAATGTCCAGAAGTGCTCGTTTCGAACTTCCAAGACACCATCCAAAGTCGAAACCTAATTTTCCGCAAATATCCAGAAATAGGAAAACAGTTAGAAACGATCAAATCTTTCAAGAAATTCACGTAGCTGAATAACAGCATTTTCAGCAATGAAACAGCAGCTTCCAGACTGAAGAACGGAACAAGTCTCCAGTGATGCTAACAGTTACCTCCCGTACTTCTGCTACCTGTAAACATCCAAATCCATCAGAAAAGTGGATTTAAGCAGCTCAGGTTTAAGTAACTCTCACTGTGAAACCACAGCATTTTCTCAACTTGGTATGCTATATGTGAGCAGCGTTCTTTACTCCTTTTTCCCTTCAACACTGGTAAATCTCTACAACAGTAGGTGGAAACTTAAAATAATAATTAATAATAATCAACCAACAACCTGCACTGCTGCACCACATACGTTACAGACACCTCTGTGACATTACTCAGATACTAAACTCCACATTTTCTGCGTACAGGGAAGGAATAAATCAATCCCTTAGGGATTGCCCTGGATTACTCACTCACACAACTGTTCCTATTCCTGAATGCTTACTTAACTCTGGTGGCACATCACACTGCCACACATTACACACTGCACACATTACACACTGACTTACCTCTCTGAGAAGTTTATCCAGCTGGCCAAACACATGTGGTGGGGTTGTCTTTAAAAGGAAAAAAAAAGGTTACAGTAAAGATTAAGTGGCTCTGTTTAAGTAGCAGAGTCTCTAAATCTGGTTTCCCTCTACAAAAGCAACGGTATTACACAATAGACACTTGAGACTTCATGCTGCACACTTTTACTGCCTTCAAAACTCCTTTGGCTCTTTATCAAACATCCCACTTGAAACATTTCCCATTCATATCCTTAAAA
The DNA here is from genome assembly GCA_013396635.1 of Penelope pileata. Taxonomy (NCBI): domain Eukaryota; kingdom Metazoa; phylum Chordata; class Aves; order Galliformes; family Cracidae; genus Penelope; species Penelope pileata. The sequence goes on from WBMW01006372.1 coordinate 693,450, forward strand.
CAGATAAGGACATTCAACAAAACTGAAACCACAGAAGAAGTGTTCTGCAACACTGCCTTACCTGGAGCAGCACTTTCCCACTGTAGACACTCATGGGATACATGGTACCAAATGTCATCAAAGCAATTGCTATAGCTGAGGCTGTGTCTACAGCATAGTAATTGCTAGAGAGAAAGAGAAAAATACGGAAAAACAGGTAGTGAAGTTTTTGAAAGGCATAAGGACTTTTAAAAGAATAAAAAAAATCATACGAAATTACATATACATTGAGAAGATCTGAACTACTTATCTCTGAGAAACGACAAATACATTAAAGCAGTGGTAAACTCATTCATAACAGCTTTTGATGAGATCTTTCTTTTCATGTAGAAAAGCAACTTCCCACAGAACAGATGTGAAGTGGATTTCATTAAACAACAACGGTACGTACTTGATCTCAATGAGCATGTACGTAATGCACAGAGCCAGAGCTCCAGCAACATCAATCAAGACAAAAGGGTTCATTCGTGGCAGAAAGATGCTGCTCAGCCCTGGGATGATTCCACAAATACTGTAACAAAACCAAACAAACAGTTGTCAGCAAGTTGTTCATCATTGCTTCCAAACTGCAGAATCACAGAATCCGTAGGACTCAGACCCACTACTTCAGAACGTGACTGACACACCTTGCAGTCACAGCAAATCATCTCTCTGAGAACCCTAAGAAGCACTCCTAGTTCTGCTCATACTTGACATAGCTTGGAGCGTGAGAGATGACACTTGGGCTGCAGTCCACACATCAGCTCTACAGTAGATAAAGCTGTTTTATACACTCTAAATACAACAGCTCATGTCTCAACATCTGTTCAAAATCGCTGTTATGCACAAAAACCAACGCTGCCTTCCAACAGCTAACAATGCTGAAAAACATTACAAAGCTTTACCTTCTGCTGAGATCTGCAACGTGCTCCTGAAGCCAACTCGTGCTGGCAGCTGCAAAAGAAAGTTAATAAAATGACTACAAGTAAAGCAACCCATTTTAAAATATACTTAAAGTTTTATTTTAAGGGAAGAACCTAATACACTGTGAGTAAATAAATCGTCTCAGCAGAATCACCGTCACATAAAAAATACAAAGCCTGACTTCTCCAGGCAGTTGCTTGTTTCGCATAATAACCTGAACTGATTAAATGCAAATAAATTTCAGATTATATTCAACAGTTCTCTTTATATTACATAAAGTATAATGCATATGCAGCAGTTATAACTAAACAACTGAAACAAAATTTTATTCACTGAAATGAAGCATTACGTGTGGCCAAACACATGGAAAACCACAAAAAAAAAAACCCTTCTCCCAATTTCCTAGTTTTCATAATGCCCAGCAGTCCCCCAGCAGTCAGTGAGAGTGACTGCAAGTCCACTTCGCAGTGGAAAGGTCCCAGGTAAAAGTGCTGTTAAGAAGGATTACTACATTCATTTAGTCTCAACCCACGAATAAATCAATGAAATGTTTTTAAAGTAAAATCTGAAATACGTCCTTTTCTGTTTGAATTTAAGAGACAGAAAATAAAGGCTACTTCAGCACTGCTGCGAAACTCAATTTTCAGCAGCAACTGCATACCACTCTGAGAGCCAAGTAAATAAACCAGCGATGAAATCTGGATGGCAATTCCAAACTGTACTGAGTTACAGAAGTAACACGTGCCTACTAGTTGAGAAAGTTACCAGACAAGCTATTCCTTCACAAAAATAGGAACATAAAAACCTTTTCTTGATTCTTGGTGTATATTAATTTATCACATACCTTCAGAAACATAAGCAAAAGGCTTATTCTTGACGGAAAGCATCGTAAATAAGTTGAAAAAGAGCGCCACAAAAGTACCAACCAGCAGTCGCCCCCTAAGGGGAAAAAAAAAAAGGCATCTTAATTTCACATTATTGTCACAATGCATGAACTCAAGCCGTAATTGCTACTAGCAGTATCAAAACACTTGGCTTGGCAGCTTTCTCTGAAACCAAAAGTGAAAGTAAGCTGAACTAGTGTCACGGCTAACAACTGGCAGCACACGACCATCGCAGGGGGGAACACAAAACCACCACACATTGAGCGTCAGCGGCACCACGTCAGGCTGAACACAATGCTCACAACGTTGAGTTACTGACTGCATACGTGTGTGCATGCACACACACACGTGTATACGTATACATGCACACGTGCAGGTGTATATATACACACCCACTGGTCCTTCTAAGTTTGATAAATACACTCTTCCCCCAGTGGAACTAAGAATGTCTGTTTTCCTGTGGAATTATGCCCTGCGCCCCTACTCTATCCTAGGAGAACCAGGACTTTACCACACGTCCACATCTACACCTCCTGTCCCCTAACACCTTCTGCTCCCTTCCCCACCTCCTTTGCAATAAATCCAGGTCCCTAATGAGCACAGCATCCTTTCCCCCAACAGACCTGGCCTCCTAATTTGTGATTTAGGAGAGGCTGCAGAGGCCACAGCTCTTTCCAAGCTATGAACGAGCCGAGAGGCCACTTGGCAGGACTGAGCACAGCTCTGCCCAAAAAGGTGACTGCGGAGCTCACAGAGTCTTTCCTCCAATGTGAGCACTAACCTGACTTGCTCTTCTCCACCCAATGTACAAATGTCAAAAAAAAAAAATCGTATTAACTCACTACCTTTAAAATTTTGTCAAATTACAGGATGACAAAAAACAATAACAAATGCCTGATGTCTTTAAGAAACCATGTTAAACCATAAGAGTAACTAAGTTATCAAACCCAGCAACATATAGCAAAATCATTATGAGATTACATACATTGCTTTCAAATTGTACCTTACAAAGCTGCTTCCAATATACTCTGCAGAGAGTTTGAAACAAACAAGGTGCAAAAAACAATTTGGTGTTGAACGTACACATCATAATTAATACATGCTAAATTGAAATTAGGAATACAAAGGGAAACTGAGAAGCAATTTCTTACGTGTGTATCTCCGGTTGTTCCAGAAACCGCTCTGCACTGTAAGAACAAACGAAAATTTGAGTTACTTTATACAACACAGCCTTGACATCTGAAGCATACTCTGAATGTTCTGAACAATTAGCTGCCATTCACAAACCAAACTGACAGATCAAGTGCCGGGAGAAGTGAATTACTTAAATAAGCACACCAGTTTCCGTAAGTGATGGCAATACCTGTCACTGAGATGAAGCAGGATACCATCACAGATTTTCCAACTATTTCCAAACTGTGACACAGACATAACCATCACGAGTATTGTTCTACACAATAAAAAGATGCTTGCAAACGAACACATCAGGAAATACTGCTACTGTCACCACCATCACTGCGGGTAATCAAAGCAAGCCTGAAACCCCTGCCTTACAGCTTCTCAGAGAAGCAAGGTCAGATCCAGTAGATGTTGGATTCTGTAGTGGAGACACAAAGGCTTTTTTCCCCATCAGTGAAATAAGAAATAACCTTCAGCTGTAACACAAGAAAACCTAGGGTAACTTCTGGGAATTCCCTAAAACCGATGTTAGAAAACTTGGAGGCTTCAATGGTGCCTCATAATTAAAATTCATTCCAGTGTATTTTTTTTTGGTACAATTTATCACTACAGAGAGCATTTCTAGAATGCAAACGCTTTTGCCCAACACAGACTATCTTCTTACATAAGAAAAACCAACGAAATCAAAGAAAAAGGTACAGATCCCTACCTTTCTTTCAGTATAAAAAGAGCACCAAGTTGTGCCAGAACCGTAGAAGCAAATACGGCGAGAACTTCAAATCTCTCAAACCTGAAAGTGAAGAACTAAATTTAGGAACAATGAACGTTTACCAAAACTTCTTGAATGCAACGTGGTCTGTGGAGCAACAAGTGGAACAGACCTACTATTTCTAATTCTTTCAAGTCGAGATAGATGAGAAAAAACTGGAAGTTCACGATGTGGGCACAATGTTCACTTTCACTGAAGCCAACATTCCAATCACCACAAACAAGTCTTTAGTCTGTCTTCTGTCAGAACATAATTTCCAGCTTAAAATTATGCATTTCTTAATTCTTTTTTCCTGTTCCTTCCCTTTCCTTTCCTCTCCTCCTGTATTCCATAACTGCTCTTTATAGAACCAGTCTTGGGTCACTTTAATTTTTAGGCTCTTTTACCTACAATGGTTTGCGGTGGCTGTTGCAAAACACAAGGAAGGACATTCAGCAACAAATCAGATACGGTACTATCAAACGCTGAATCTTGATATTAGTACTTACCCAAATGAATAGACTGGACTGGGTTTCTTCACCATTACCCAGTAGCTTATCAGACATGTTATCAAACTGAAAAAGAAAAAGGGAGAATTAGACGATGATGAACAATTGTTGCCTTCATAAACTACACAACTTTCAAACACAGGCTTCAGCCATCAGAACCAAATAACCAAATATGACGTCCTACCAGGAACCCAACCCTTCCATCACGATCACAATGAGGTTTCCAATGAATCCAGAGAAGACTGCGTTGGCAAAGGAAACTGAGGTTGCAAAGCCATCTCAGCTGTCCCCATAAAATGGGCAGCAAATAATTTTAGCAGAACGGTAGCCAATCTAATTCCCTACACCAGCAGACAGCCAATGCCGTGCTTACAGCACGCTGCACTTCCAAAGGCTGCCACCAACCTTCAACACAGAACTTCACTAGGTCCAACCCAGGGCTGCCACAGCCCCAAACGTAACGCATTTTTCCATTGATGTCTTGATGCACAATGGCACAAGTCGTGCTTGCTTCGCATGCACTCTGAATTCCTTTGGGAGGGAACCAGGAAACATGAGGCCAGGCCTGGATCTGCCTAGCAAGGAAAGGTATTTTGAGCAAGTCCTTTTAACGCTGTGTGGTATCCCACTTTTTAATGAAGAGTACAAAGCAAAAGCCTATGAAATTAACAAAATACACATCCCGTAAATGCTCTTCTTACTCCCGCATTAGGAACTCACCTAGATATATTGCAACCTGAGAGAGGCCACTTATATGAGAAGGAACGGGGTAAGCAACACAGCAGGACTCTCACATTTGTGTCACTTGCTCTGTATCTCAGCCCAAATGAGAAGCAAGCTTTCCATTAAACATTTCTTTTAAGGATACAGCCTGAATTCTAATTTAGCACTCCATCACTCTCAGGCCATGCAAATTACTGACTTTCTTCCCCACAGTGCAACGTATCTGCATGTACAGCCACAACAGATTTGTTTTTTTCTGGCTGCACTCATCTATACAAAGATCTAACCCAAATGGCCATTCTCAGACAGCCAGATTTCTTGCTCTTTTCTTTCCAAGTTTCCTTCTCACACTGGATGTCTGAAATTCAAATCATTTTATCTGAGTGGCATTGCCTGGATTTTTCAAGGATGACTCTTATTTCCTCTGCCTCATTTTCCACTATTGACCACTTCAGACAATTTTTTTTTTTTACTGTACCCACCCAGATTCAGTGCCAACTGTGACTTTATGCAGCCCTTTCTTAATTAACGACAACACTAAATCAGACTGGATCAAGAACTCATCCCCACAGCTGCTGAACAATCAGATCTTCACAACCTGATCCACAGCTGATTGAAGTACAAGCAAAAACAGAGGAAATGCTACTGCCCATATATAAAACAGAGAGTTCACTCAGTAAGGCTGTCACAAATTACAAAAAAAAAAAGACAAAAATGAAAGGACATGCATTTATTTTGCAGCAGAATTACTGAGCATTGTTCAACCTTGCAGAAAGTTAAACCTTAAACCTGCTGTGAGTTTGAATGATCTTCCAGTCCATCCCCTATTCACCCAATACACCACGGTGCTAGGGCCATTCTGTTTTCTTACACCAAACCAAACCCAAACAACCAAACCTCCTGCAACTCATGCAGTTTACCAGAGCATCACAGAAACACAAAAAGATTTGGAAGGGACCTTAAAGCTCATCTGGTTCCAAACCCCCCTGCCGTGGGCAGGGACACCTTCCACCAGACCAGGTTGCTCCGAGCCCCGTCCAGCCTGGCCTTAAACACTTGTTTGCTTCCTTGCATACAGTTCATTTCCCAAACACTGCTACCAATCCGCATCTCAGACCTGAATACATGTAACGCATTCATTATCAATGGTATCAGAAGCGTACAGAATTTTCACACTTAAAGTACTTTTATCATAGTTAGGAAACAAGGATAAATACTGCTTGGAAGTAACTTTCAATACTGGATAGGGAAATTACAGTATTCTTCTTCAGAAACTGGTCCAAACAGATGGCAGCCAACAATCTTCATATGCAGATTCTATTTTAATGATCTTTTTAGAAGGGTGCGAGAGATCTAGTTCTTGAAAAATTGTGGAATAGAAACAGCATTATATCCTCTGTTTCCTGAAGCTAAAACTATCGTACACTTCAGAGCAAATGACTGTGGCAGCAGGGAGAAGTCCTGAGTGAGCCATTGGACAACAGCCAGAGGCCACAGTTACAGACTGTGTTCCATTGTTAGGCATCTGCATACAGAAACCCACAACTGAATTCAGTTGTTACTAATCACTGTCAATACAGTTTCTCATTTATTGTTATGTACAATTTTATACTCATTTAAGCTATATTTAAACCAGCTAATGTTTCATCACTGGCAATTCTAGACAGTACGTGTTTGTAAGGACGTAGAGAAATAAACAAAAACAGGCACAAATGGACTCTAAGATTAAATGGGAAAAACTCACCTGAAAAGATCAAAGATTGTCAAATACGTGTAAGCAGTTAAAGCTGTAAAAAAGCAAATATTAAAACTTAATGTAAGTTTTCAGTCACTTGTATTCTTCTGTTGTGTCCCTCTACTGCGCATCTACGCCACTTTCTAGCTAAACAAACAGTCCCTGCTGACACTGCAAGCCCCTCTGCCTTGTGTAAGTGCACGTAACGGGAACGGTCTGAACACCGCAGCATCTTTCATCTCACAGACAGGTTGATGATGGCAATCCTACTTCTAATACATCCCGTAACAATATCTGGCTACACAAGATATTAAGCTACCTGGAATAAGGAGTGGTGACTAAGAATTCAAACACAGAAAAGTCAGGAGACCTTCTAGTAACACCCTCCGCCAAAGCAAAAGATCTTTTACGCACATTATTGTGGGAAAAAGTAGGTTCAACAGAATTCTCACTTGTCTTGCTTCTCTACCCCATCTAGAAACAGCAAGAGAACCTGTCACACGTTAAAAATGAAGGGCATCCTACTTCCAGTACTGATGATAGGGAGCATCTTGGAGCCCCTCTTCAAAAGTAGGGCAAAATACAAGACATTGAAAATGTATTTTTTGATTCTCCTGGAATCAGAGAACCTTTTTGCCACGCTAGAAGTGCCTTCATCCAACTGCAGATGAGGATCTCTCTGTGTCACTGGCACTTCTTCCATCAGGAACAGGAGCGAGGGCCAGTTTAGAAGCCTACTTTTTGCAGTCTAAAAGGCAGAGGGTACCGCACGGAGAAAAACCAGCAGCAGGTCTGGAAAACCTGGCACACTCTGGAGGGCTTTCTCCCACGCGTGCTTCTCAAATAACTGCGGCACACGAACAGGAGGCACTTTCCAAACCTGGCTGTGCAGTCACCTCATTCCATTCTGTGCAGAGCTTTGCTTTTCAGTACACTGGAACCCGGCGAGCGCAGCACCACGTGGTAACCACGCAGAGCTTCAGCGCACGAGAGCCACCTACCTATGCTGTTGGTAGAGCTGCACCACATTAGCAGGAAGCCAATACATATTAAATTGATAGCACCAAACAGCAAGATCTTCCAGGACTGTTGGGGAGAATAAATAGGTATGTTACGTTTTCCAAAATTTGCAAGACAAGAACGCATCTATCTTACTTTAAAAAACTGTACCGTAGTACTTCGCTATGCAAGCTTTCCGAAGCTCTCTGCTAACCCAACAGACATGAAACACAAGCCATGATCACAACACCTATCGCAGCAGCAGAATTCATCACCCTGAAACCCAGAAGAGTTAATTCCAAACCTTTCTGCAGCCAGTGAAACAAATCCTTACCCGCCAACTGTGTGATGCCTTCTATAGCATTTGGTGATTCTTTCATATTTGATTTGAAATTAAGCCTTTATCACACCAAATCAAACAGTAACAGACTACTGGTTAAGAATAGTAACTGCATTGGTTAAGAAATATTTCATTTTCCAAAAATCCCATAAAAACCAACACAACTCCATTTAAAAATACAAAAAAATAGAAAAAAACAGTGTCATCACTATTCACAGCACAGCTAATGATGCGAATTCTGGCATATTCTGGCCACAGAAACACATTTATAGCAGAGAGGGTTACTGCAATAACCTCAGTACCTGGTGCGTAAACCCAACTTGAAGCTAAATTTAAAAAATCCCTTTTTTAAAGCACAGCTAGAATTTTTTTTTAAAAGATTTCTCAAAATAGCTTAAATTAATAATGTATTTCAAGTCACGGCAGCTACCATCTTTATTATTGCTATTGTTTTTTCCAGAGGAAGCACTCACCCTTCTATCCGCTGCGACCAGCCGGAACTCGTGGGTCAGCTTCCCGACCAGCGACCTCTGTGACTTGCGGAACAGATGGATTGTCCCCTTAAAAGAGTTACAGCCTCGTTACAGATTTCGCTTGAACCACAGTTTAAATAAGAAGGAAAGCTTCGCTTCTGAACTATTTCTATAGCAAAAGAATCATAGAAACACAAGGTTGGAAAGGACCTACAAGATCATCTAGCCCAACCGTCCTCCTATCACCATCCCTACCCGCTCAGCTGCTAAATCATGTCCCGTAGCACCTCATCCAGACGCTTCTTGAACAGCGCCAGGGACGGTGCCTCCACTGCCCCCCTGGGCAGCCCATTCCAGTGCCTGACCACTCTTTGAGAGAAAAAGTTTTTCTTTATATCCAACTTGAACCTCCCCCGGGGCAACCTGTGGCTGCTCCCTCTGGTTGCCCCGATTCTTTGACACAACTAATCACACAGCTGCACGTTAAACCCAAGGGCATTTCTGGGCAGCAGCGCCAGGTGTTCCTCTGTCACGGGACGGCGGCTGGCTCAGCACCGGGCTTCACGGCAAGGCGGGCCGGCGCCCAAGGCAGCACAGGAGCCGCCCGGTCACCCGGCCGGGCTCCAGCACCGCCGGGACAGGCGCTCCTCCCGGCCCATCGCTGCACGACGGCCGTTCCCTGGGGCGGGCCCCGCTGAGGGAGGCGGCGCGCNGAGCGCCATCCCGTCCGTCCCCGCCGGGGCAGCTCACCATAGTACTCCCCGCACCGGAAGAGACGGCGCCATGCGAGGCCGGAAGGGGCGGAGGGGCGCTTCCGTCGCTGCGGCAACGAGCGGCCCAGCGGCCGCACGCGGAACCGGATGTGACGCACAAGGGGAGCGCCGCCCGCCGGGCGCTCCGCTGGGGGCGGCACACGGCCCTTCCAGCGCCGTCCCGTCTCTTTCCTCCGGCGGCTGCCTCAGCGCACGTGCGGCCTTAAGGGGCTGCAGACAGCGTGACGGTGGCGGTTCTGTTGTAGGCAAACCCTGCCCCGACTCCCAGTTAGCAAAACAAAGTCAGACTCAAAAAGTTGTTGGTAACTTCACTGTTGACACCTTACCAGAATTTTTTATTTTTATTTTCCTTTTTAGGGTATTTCCTCCCAGAAGGGACAAGCCCCTAAGTCAGCAGCATCTACAGCCTGGACAGAGGGGCAGCACTGCACAGCACAGCTGGCAGCCTCGCAATCAGCATCATTAAGGGTGGGAAGGACCTCCAAGGTCAGCCCAGCACCCCGTGCCCACTCACCCACGCCCCTCAGTGCCACATCTGCAGTTTCCCGAACACCTCCAGGGACGGTGACTCCCCCACCCCCCTGGGCAGCTGTGCCAGCACCTGGCCACTCCTCCGTAGAAGAAATTTTTCTTAACATCCAACCTAATACCCTTCCAGAACATCGCACAACTGAGGGAAGTATGAGGCCTTTCAAAAACCACTGAAGTTAGACCTGAAAATGACTCTATTCTTCTCTGTTATCATTACACAATGAAAAATGCCTTACAGAAGGCTGCGTAACTCCTGCCTGTTCCTGAGCCACACGCACTCCTGCGGGAAAGAGGCTGGAAGTCACGGTTTGCAAACTATTGGGAAATCTCCTGAAAGACAGCAGGAGTGGAAAATGGCCGATTGCATGGGTGGGGAAAACAAACAAAAAAAATACCCTTTTCCTCATTTTCTGGCAAGTCTAAGGCATTAAGATACAGGGAGATACGATGACAGGTTGAAGGCAGTGGTCACAGCTGCTTTTTGAGAACCACGTTGCTGCCATTCATCTAGTACGAAAGCTCCTGTTTTCCGCTGCCATTTAGCGAGACTAGGATAAGCACATTTCCAGTTTCAGTACATTTGTTTAGGAAATAGCCCTTGCTTAGCCCTTCAGAACTTGAGTCAAGTCCTTTAGAAACGAAATGAGGTATTTATGTATTTATTGTTCCACCCTCTGCTACACAACACCTGATTTTATTTATTTATTAAAACACCAGTAATTCAGTAAGATTCAGGTTTAGTGAAGAGGCTCTCGTTTGGGACATTTTATCTGATAAACAGATGAGAGAACAGTAAGAACAGGATCAATGCAACACTTTATTTTGAAGCTAAAGCTATGTGACTGCCCATCATGCTTTTTTACATTGCTTATTAATAAAATGGCGTTTAACATTTCAGAAAGCATTCTTAAGGGAACACTGAAGCATAACTCCCTCACAACAGAGCACAAGAATCAACTCCATCCCAAACTGGAGTCATCCAATGTGTTTAGTGGGGCAGGATACGGCGTTTTGTCTCTACCTTTGGTTTTTGTCACTCTAATCCAGATTTCTGAAGAACACTGACTAGCCCTTCACATGGATAAAAAACCAAGTTGTGACAAAAACAGCTTCTGTGTTCCCAGTCCCTTTGATAGTATGCACGTATCAGATCAAGTAATTCCCACTTCAAACGGTGAAACAAAACAGAACAAAAATCCTGCAGAACAGAGACTACACCTTTAGCATCCTAAAAGAATATACCTGTATTAACCAACTATGGAGAATGTTGATTTCTTTGCTCCAAGCCACTCCTCTGAAACAGGACTTTTAGAAGCGCTTCTTATGAAGACAAAGAAAATCTTAGAACTGGTCACCAGTTTCCAGACATCATGTCAAGAATTCACAAATCAAAAAATGAAGCTGAAGAATTCCGATAGCGCCTGCAGTGTTTAACAAACACATTTAATTAAGGAGGAGTGTCTGCCTTGCCAATTATTGCTGAACTCGGGAGGTAGTGATTGGCAAAGTAAACAGTTCACACCAGGACAGTTAACAATTCACAAGAGAAGCAGAAGAACATAATACACATTTCCCTACGCTTTAGGTGATTCTGTCTTTGTAGGAGGCTACAGTTTAGTTCCTTGTCCTGTTGAATGATGGTTGCAGTATTTAAAAGAAGATATTTTAAATTATTTTATCTAGCGGTTATCTCTTAGGATGACCATGGAAGTTCAGAGAGGTGAGTAAAACAACTCCCTTGAACACTAAGCAGCAGCTCAAGGAACCCAACAGTGAAAGCAGTAACGGTCTCCAACTAGCACAATGACTAAGGTAGCTGTTGCCTCCGCTGACTTCCTGTTACTTTTCATTCAATTTCTGATACCTGGTAGAAGACCCCAACACTAAAAATGTAGGAGCTTAGGACCACCACAGAACGAATGAAGATCTGTAACCTACAAGAGTGCTTGCCATCCCACAGCTGCCGCGTGCAGAAGCATCACTAGAGCAGCAGAACAGCCAGACGGACTCATCTCAGGCACAACTATGCCGTTACCCACGTCTTGGGTAGGAAAGCAGCAGAAGATTCTAGGGCACAAAAACTTTCACCATATGTGGTTAACCAAGTCCTAAGCAGAACGCTGCTTTCCGTATCAGTTGCAAAACATATTTCAGTTAAATTTGGCAACATAACTGGCTTCACTGTTCTCAGTGGTTCCCAGTGCTCAAATTTCACCAAATGTACTTGGCAGCAGTGCCAGCCAGTGCTAACGCCTGCTTGTTGAAAACAGGAAAAAAGTACTAATTTTTCTAAGCAGAAGGTAAGTTTAATTGTCACGGGAAGTTGTGTGTATAAAACCCTGTCATTTTAATAACATTCAAAATAATTTAACAAGGAAGTCAGAAGCTGCTTCTGATTAGTGCAGTGACAAGGACCTTCTTCCCAGCTCAGAGATGCCATTCCAGCTATGAAAGGTTACAATCACATCTGGTATCTGAATTAAGCAATTGGCAGGGCCATATTCAACCACACTGCATTAGGGACCAACTTTCTGAAGTAGAGTCAGTAAAAAGCTTTGGGGCAGAATGCCTGTTCTTAATGCACTGAACTCTGTAATTCTAACGAAGTGAGAGAATGGGAGAGACTTGCATGTGCACAAACGCACTGCTTCAGGGCTTAGGCTTATCTTGAACATTCCATATTGGTTTTTCCTAGCCACATGAAAAGAACCTGTACAGGTTTTGCATACTCCCCTCAAGAGTCAACATCAGTAAATGGAACACCGTAACACATGAGAAATTCTCAGTTTAAGGAAAAAGAGCATACACACACAGTGCCCCCCCATTCTGCTTCTTGAAGCAGCACCATGCTGCCTTAGGAGACATTGCTCTTCCAGTCAGCAGAAAGACAAAACAGACAATTCCTGCTTAATAAGAGGCAGAGATGTGTAAAGAAGGTTGTTAAAAAACAGAAGGCTTGTTATACTTTTTTTTTTCCCCCTTCCCTCCAGTAACTGTTTAAGTTTAGGTCAGTAAAAAATACAGGGGACAGGACAAGCTACTTCCTAATCATCTCCAAGAAGTGGCTCAAGTCGCTCATTCATTAGCAATGGGCAGATTCAGAGAGGAAAAAAAAACCACCAACAAAACGAACCAACCTAAAAAAACCACCTCAGTCCGTTCAGCAAGTTAATGCAATCCTAACATTTGCAGAGGTTAAAAGCATCCAAGCTGCTGCCCTGCTTATCCTACCCTAATTCAAGATGCTGTATTAGAACACAATCGGATTTTATGGTATATATATAGTTGCCAAGTTCTATATAAAATACCATAGAGTTAGGGTTGTATTTTTTTTTCCCCTCTGTTTTTAGACCAGCTTTTACACACAATCCATACACTCTCTCAGCTTGAACCAGTTCTCCTTTTCTGAAGCAGCAGCTCAGGCTTCTGACCCTTTGTGCTGCTCACTTGAGGTGTTTTAGCAGATGGGACATTCTGCCTCTACCTCTTCAGGTACCTATCACATGCCAATACACATCTGAAATTAATACCAGGATATTCCTCAAAATTTAATAGAGGAAATACTTAGGAACACCAAAAACCCCAAGTGTTACCCTCAAAGTTCCCACCTGCAAAGTATCTCAAGAAAAATTTACAAGCTTAATCAACGGAAAGACCAGGGGCATTTCTTAGCTGTTTAGCTATTTGGTATATGGCAAAATAGTAACGTTTGTGCTTAGCACAATGACATCTGTGACAAATACATACTACATCAGCCAGGAATCTCAAACAAGGATACTCCGCTGAAGGCAGAACTAAGGCAAAGCGAGCGAGACATGAGATTTGAGACACTGGAATCTTTTTAGCATTTCTTCTCTGGAAAGGTGGATCAAGGGAACAGAAGTCACATTTCATTTATGCCAGACGTACGTTTGACAGAGTCATATCCTTAGAAGGCTAGAAGTGGTTTCGTTAGACAATTTCAAAAGGCATACTCGTGTAACACAATCTTCTCTTGTATTAAAATTAAGAGCAATTAAATAAGTTAAAAGCATCCCTGGTTCAAGAAAAAAACAAAGAAAAACCTAATTCCCAACATATTGCTTGTGCATGTCTCAAGTTTTACACAGCTTCTGCCATTTAGTACCCAACACCACGCAGCCAACACCAAGCCCTCTCTTACTACACTTGCGCTGCATCAGCTATGTTTTTTCACATATATAAAACATACTGTATGTAGTCAATTCTCAGGTGAGTAGTCCTAGCAATACTTAAGACTTCTTACCAATTAAAAAATAACTTAAACTTAACAAAATTTCCCATGAAGACCACGAAGAAACAAAATAGATAAATCAATTTAGTTGAAACAACTGTAAACAATACACGACTTCGTAACGTCACTAAGTTAGGAGAGTTGTCTCGTTTAATTTTAAAACTGTTCTAACAAGGAACTAGCATTCTGCCTTGCAAACATCTCAGTGTTTGATTGATGCAGAATTTGTAAACGAGATGTCAGGCCTTTAAAAGTAAAGGCAAAGATGTTTTCCTTTATTACAGTATTTAAAGGCTATCGCTCGTGTTTTTTAATAGCTTGTCATTTATATAATAAACATCCAAGTATTTGTACAAAGATGCAGTTTCTTTCAAAAAAAGTAGGTCAGTTGAGTGTTTCATACTTTAATATATAAACCAAAACATATGAAAGCTATAAAAACATTAATGTTTGCCATGTATTAAACATGTAGCCTTGTGTTTAAAGGTTAAACGTGTCGGTTAAAAAAATTACACAATGGAAATTTTACTTTCAATTATCGTAATCAGACCAAAATACAGAGTGGAAACACATTTCTGAAACTTGACAATTAGCATCACTTACTCTCTCAACATCAGCTGGGCTTCAAGTTGTACACCATAAGCGTAAGCTAACATTCTACCAATGTAAGCGTTACAAAATGCATGAAGAGAAAATACTGCCAGTGAATGGATGTCAGTCTATTTTTTATTTAGTCATTTAAAAAAAAAAAAGTTTGAACTGGTTTTATAGGCGTTTATCTTTTTTGCTGTTCTGCTATCAAAGGTCTTTTTTTGTTTTTAGGACTGTTCTCTGAACAATGCAGTCACGTACAACTAAACAAAAAGACAAATAATAACAGACCAGCTGCATTTTACATTTAATAATCGTAACCCCCAATGCTGTTCTTCATCTTTGCATAGGGAATGTGTTTTATTTGGCACATTAAGGATAAAAAAAAAGTCCAAAACAGAGCCAAAGTTTACAAAAATGCAACTGTTAGTAGTTATCAGGAAGAAAGCCGGACATTAACGTCATGGCAAAATTAAAAACAAAAACAACACACACACAACATAGGGAAAAGGTCTTCCAATGATCAGTATCATCAGAGCCTTCTAGCTGAAACAAAATACATACATTGCCCAAACTATGATCGGATTGGTAGGAGTCTTATCCCAAGTCCTATTGTGCTCTTACTTACAGCGTGTAAATCCTCACTAATGGCAAGGAGGCTTTGATGAACCCATTTCACATTGTATAATTTTTTCTTATTCTCAAGTTTTAATGCAGATGCTTAAAGATCTGCCAAGTCCTGTAAACTTTGGCTGCTTTCCAGTAGTCTGCACCAATCGCTCCTCAGGCAGCACTTCGTTCCCCTTCAAGTAGTGTTTCACACTGTGGTATCTCCAAAGTCCTTGTTCCAGCGAATGTATGCTTCCAGGGTCTGAGGGCTCAAACTACGCTTTATCTTCTTCAAAGACTCAGTGAAATCTGATAATTTGATATTTCTCATCTAAAAGAAAAAGTGAAAGACATTAGGATCAGAGTTGACGTACTTCAGTCCATATGTATGCAGTTTATATACTTCAGTTTATTCAAGAAGTACCTCAGTATTCACTTTTAACAAAGTATGTTCTATGGGTACTTAATATGATGTGACACAAGAGTCTCTTCTAATTTAAGATTATCGTTATTTAACGTTTTATTATAATACAACGTTTGGTAATCATGTTTGCTTTGTTACTTCACGGCCCATGAGGTTGTGTCACCGCTTCCTATTCCACTAGGTGGCGCAAGCCAGTGCATATTGGGCACAGGACCAAAAGCCTGAGACATGGGACTTTTAAAAAACATTTAAGGCATACCTTCATGCACCAGCAAAAAAACAAGCTGTCTGTTTTGTATGTTACTAGGTTTAAGTAAAGAGACATTAAAAGTTCCCCCTGAGCACGTGTTCCATTCAAAAGGGAAAACAACTGCTAGAACAGCATACCTCACTGGCAGACATGTTCTTCACCTGCTCCGGTTTTAGTTCTGTGAAAGTAAGGAAAGACCATTGAGTTTCATTGGAAAACCTACATCTTCTGACAATTAAAGCATGCTAGATGTAGGTTTAATCTGAAACAGCCCCACAAACAAGAATCGTACCTGTCTGCCTCAAAAAATTGTCTGTACAGAATAGTACATGGTGGGTTTTTTTTTTTTTTT
>WBMW01006372.1:709818-730442 GCA_013396635.1 Penelope pileata
CCCCCCATTAATCACCTCCGCATCCAGGCTGCTCCCAAACTGAATCATTACAGATACAGTACAACGTGTTAGCAGAACTGCTTCCTTCCTCACAAAGGAAAGTATCTAAGCATAACAGCTGTCCTCCACCATTTTATTCTTGGGACCTACAACCTTCTCTACCCCCAGAACACGCACAGTTCTCGGCAAACAGGAAGGTACCATCAGCCAAGAATACAGAAATAAAATCAGGTAGGGCACACAGGATTGCATCTTACTGTATACAGTACTGGTGGGATCTCATCATTCCAGTATCCTTTGCCATTTCACAGTTTCCTACTTGAAATACTGTTATGGTACCAACATATGATAACAAACTTTTTGCTCTGAGAGTACAAAAAATGTAGGTGGGATTGGCAAGGCTGACATTAATTTTTTTTTTTTGAGAAGTGTTTTATTTGGAAGCCAGGAACAGATGGAGGAAGTAATTTGTGGCCTCTTCTCAACATCAACTTGCATGAGAAGTGGTTTGCCACTGAAGTAAAGCTTGTGTACCTATATGCATACATTGTTAATTCAACCACTCTAAATAAACATTTAGAAAGTCTTCAAGGGCACTGATGGTTTTTGGAATCCTGAACACGAAAGCTATGCAGCTTACCTCGGATAGGACCCAGTGCTGCATCCTTTGCTAATGCAGTTAAATCACTTCCAGAGTATCCATCCGTCATTCTTTTAAAAGGAAAAAGGTCAGGTGGCATAGGGGTGAAAGAGACAGAAAATGCATGTATGTAAGCACACAGGAAAACAATTTCTTATAGCCTGACAAGAGGACATCTTCCCAGAATGCACACAGTGCATTCTCATAAGTTCAGTCACTTCCTAAAGATCAACATCAGTTACATTTGGAAAGAATAAAACAGTCTGAATCAATTTAGTAGATGAATACATTTATTTAATATAGTTGAAAAATGCTTACCTAGCGAGTTGTGCCAACTCTTTTTGGGTCAATGGACTTCCTTGCTTGCTTAGGAGATTTTTTAGCAAAATCAATCTTGTCTGAAAAGATGATAAAATTTATCATATGTAAAAC
Source organism: Penelope pileata (assembly GCA_013396635.1). Classification (NCBI taxonomy): domain Eukaryota; kingdom Metazoa; phylum Chordata; class Aves; order Galliformes; family Cracidae; genus Penelope; species Penelope pileata. The sequence goes on from WBMW01006372.1 coordinate 710,891, forward strand.
TGATTGTCATGGTACACTTAAATTTTTGTTGCAACAACAAAACTATGTGTTTGTCAGGCTAGCTTTTGCACTTTACTGGCTTAGACTGTACACAACAATCTCTCCAGAAGAAGAGAAAGGGATTTGCTAATGATGAGAACAAGGGTCATGCTAGCTCTAAAGAGGCACTAAAGAATATGTTAGAATCCTCATCAAAAGTGCTAATCTGCTGTTCAGCTGGAAAAACATGAGGTTACTTTCATCTTTTGCAATAAACACTCTTCTCAAGCCAACGAAACCTGCTCCTGCAAGCCCAATTTCAGGCTTGTCCATGCCTGCCAGGATGCAAGCAACATGTCACTAGCTAAGAAATACTGAGTACTACTACTGAGTAGTTACTACTAGATCTGCTAGTATCAACCACTGAAAAATGCAACAGCTGAAGATAGTTGCCAGAACTGAAGCACAGTCTGTATGACCAGGCTGGGCCTGGAATTAAACCAAACTGTAATAATCCACCAGGACAAATTAAAAACAACATATAAAATACTTTTGACATTTGTTTTGTTTTTGTTTCAAAACAAAATTCATCTTAAATCAAAAGAAAATGCAGGAAAACCAGTACTTACTTCCTCATTTGGTAAAGATACATATACCCGTTTGGTGAATCGTCTAGAAAAAACACACGTGTATAAATACACACACACTGTTATGGTTTTGTAGTGCGTATGGATCTAACATTTGGTTCGATACGTGCCGAAGTTTCACTTACATCATCGAATTCTAGGAAGCAGAACTATAGATTTAAAAAGCCAATATGCATGAGCTGCTGGTGTCGCCTTATTCTTGTTGAAGTCATGAAAGTCCTTCCAAGCGGAAATACTCTGAAATCACCTCTGACTCACAGCAACATAATGAAAGATCTCTCTGCTGTACCCAAGAGGTCTTTGGAATTATTAAAAATGTAATTCATTTGTTCAGACAGTGCTGACATGCCTACTTTCCTCAGTCAAGAATGAAGAGAGAAGCAAATATGAAAGCTTCTAGCAAAGAAAGGCCTAAAGCAAATCTACAGCAACATCTTCAACTGCATGCAACATCAGAAGTCCAACATTCACAGAGAAAAAGTGCTGCATTTCATTCATCAAATTTCTTCTTTTAGCCTGTCATTAAGTTCCAAAGAGTAAAAGAAGCAGTACATGAGATGCAAGAGTTACACAATGCTGACTTGGTTTTAGGCACTGCTGTTTTAGACGATTCCAGGGTTGTCATGCTTGTGCAGATGTATCCCAAAAGAGAAGAGAGGTGCCTCTGAGAAGCTAAGTAATTTACTCTTGCCAAACAACGTTGCCTAATTAGTCCAAAACTTACAACCAAGACATTAAGCAGCAAAACCTGCTGTTCACAATAAGCATCATGTGATCATACTCATAGAAGGACAGAAACAGTTTGATACCTGAGAACAGCATCATCAAGCTCCTGTGGCCTGTTTGTTGCTCCCATCACAAGTATTCTGTCCTCTCCAGAGGACTGCACCTATATGATACAGAAAGGTAAGTCAGATTTCAGTTCACAGCACATAAAGACTTGCCATGCATTCTGTGCACTGATAGGATTTTACTGCGTATCTTTTTTTTTTCCAATGCAGTTAGATTGGCATTTATCTAAAGAATGTTTTAAAGACAAAGCAGAAAAAAAAAAAAAGCTCAAGTTATGTTCCTTGAAGAGTCTCTTGCAAGAGCACGAATGGTGCTGCACGACTGCAAATTACAATAATGGAGGAAACTAAGACTCCAAAAAGCACTGAGGTTCAGGCATCCAAAAATAATTACATTTAGAAACCTACATACTTTCTGTTGTGGGCTTAACACCAAACATAGTTTTGAAGCTTACATGAAAAAAGAGGGAATCAAAATTTTTGATGTAGGTACACTTAGAATCACTAAATCAGATAGAAGATTCATCTAAAGTTGGTCTTCCAAGAATCTAAAAATCAAAATGAGAAGCTATTCAATAATACACAGACAGTAATTTTCCCCTGATGCACTCAGTTGCAAGACTTGATTTTGTGCCCAAGAATATGGAGATTTGCAGCTTAAAAGTTTCAGAGAAAACATTTGGGTACCAGAGACATTTTACTATTCATCAGATGTCCCACTCCTCATGGACTTGCTGTCTGAGTGAGTCCAAAAAGCTCCACAAAAGTATTGCATGATATAGCTACACTTCAATCCCAAGTTTGCTAACTTGTGAATTACGTTTGATTTTCTCCTTATTTTAAGAGAAAACCTTGCTTGCATATGTGTGTGCAGTAATTTCTGTGCATCACTGCCACATTGCATTATTTGTCTTGATTCATCCCACTCTGGACCAGTTTTTCCTAATCTTGTTATGTCTCTCTAGGCAATTATCTCCTCCTTCTGTACCTCATTACTATTGCTACAGAGCTGCAGCAATATTCCACTGTATTAAGGGAAAATGAAGTAACATCGTTCCATACAAACGTCAGTGCTGTGTGACAGGAAAACACTCTGATGTTCATTTGTTTTTTTCCCCTGCACATGGCTATGAAATCCAAATATCCAGTTCATTTGGGTCAAATCACGACACTTAGGTATTACATATGTGCAATTAAGTATGTTTATCCTGTATCTTGTCACCTCTGGGTTATATGAAGAAAAAACTGGTTGTTCAATAACATGGAAATGAGTACTTCTGATGTGTCAGAGCTGCATATATCAATGATCCAAACTAGCCTCTGAAATCATCATCCCTCAAATTTCACCTTACTCCTTGACAAAATGCACACTTTTGAGAGACAAATTCCTTTAAAAAAAGCAAAAAGGATACTACTCAAAACCCATTTAATCCTATTTCTTTGCCAGAAAAAGATGCATTTCACCAAAACATGCAATCACATAAAAATTCAAGTCTGCTTAACCCTCAAGCATTCTTCTTGCCCTGTAAGAACATTCTGTTCTCACAGCTCTTTTATTCCTGCCATTTGTTATCCTTTCTTCTCTTCTCTGCCAATAGTATTTCAACCCATTATTTCAGCTCCAGAATACTGTCTACTACCTTTCAACTCAGACCCAGTTTTCCAAAGTACCATAGTACACAGGTGAAACAATTCACAGCAATAAAGAAAACAAAACAATGTCTGTCAAGGTAAGTCCCAGCAGCCAAATCCTACTTGTGCTTTATCTGCAGCCTGTACTGGCACATACTACATTAGCCAATTCAACTAAATCAAGCAATACTTAGAGTAGATACTTACACCATCAAATTCTATTAAAAATTCTGTTTTTAGGCGCCTACTAGCATCGTGTTCACCTTCTCGTCTTTCACACAAAAGGCTATCAACTTCATCTAAAAAAAAAAAATCTTAGTTAAGCATACATTCAACCCTTTGTATTTGCATAAATTCTCTTGCTAATACAGAGATCCAACAAGAAAGATTATATCTTTCTTTTCCTTAGGAGACAGACAGATCTTTTATCTTTAATATATAAGCAGACATTAAAAGCTTGTGTATTTTTTTCTGAATAAATTTACTATACAATGTGTTGTCCTTTAAATGTTCAATATCAACCACAGATGAGAGAAAAAATCCTGCTGTATAATAAACTGTAATTCACGACAAAAACAAGCTATTTTCATGTTTGAAGATCACAGAGCAAGTCCTTTTCAGTGCTGAAGGTAGTACAGCCCGCTGTGGTTTTGATGGCATCACTTCCCACCACTGCAGTAACAGGAATCTAACATGTTGCATTTGGAACTACTGAGTAGCCAGCAGCTCATATCATAACCAAGACACTTACTCTGTACTGCAGTATTACCCAAAGTATTTCAATTGGTAATCCAAATGTAAAAGGTCAAAATGCTTAAGAAAGTACACAGATGTCAATAACATCTAAGGTCTTACCAATAAAAATTATCGAAGGCTGCAGTTCTCTGGCTACTGCAAATAGAGCACGCACCAATTTCTCACCTTCACCCACCTGAAACAACAATAAACCATTTGTGGAAGGAATTTAGGAAGTGTTTATTACAAGATCCCTAACATAAGGGCTTGGAGGAAAAAACGCTGACAAATTCACACTCAATCCATTGGAACATGCTCAAATTATTACTAGTTCAGTATTACACACAGCAACATTTTATCTGTCTTAAATTAGAGCTTATGATCGCAGTTAAGACATCAAGAGAATTTGGTGCCTAAGAGCTTCCTTTACTTTTTAAAGGAGAAGAAATCTACCACCACCACTCAGCTCTGTCACAGCCATTGTCACCCTGAACAGAGCTGAAAAAATCCTTTTTTATTTTGTTAAATACAATTAATTTTTTCTTTTTTTATTTCATTTTATTATTATTATCGTTATTTTTTACTTCACAATTCATTTCTCTAAACACTTTATATTCAGTACAGGGAATCAGTTCACCAAAGACTCATCAGAAGTCCTGGCCTCCTTAAGCCCCAATTATAGCATGTGTGTTTTCACACTAATACAGTTAACAGCTACTACTTACATATTTGGAAGTTAGGCTTGCTGCACTGATATTGAAGAAAGTAGCATTTGATTCCGCAGCAACCGCTTTGGCCTAGGACAGAAAAAATATTCTGTTTAAAACATCACATTGAAGACACCTCTTTACTTTCGCAGCTATCACTGATGTCTTTAACAGTGGTTTGAAGACTCCTATTCCTCCATTAGGAACACCCTGTAAATGCTACTGAGAACTTACCTACGGGCCACTTAGAAACAGAGAACCACTACAGAAGTTTCCAGTCGCCCTTATGCTTCTCTAATCACAACAACATCTCCAAAGCCAATTACAACTTGCTCACTGATGGCCTCCCGCTCCTTTCAATGTATCCTGAGTAGGTACTGAAAACAATTTTAGCTCATTTAGGGTGGTAATTTCTGGTAGCATTCGAGACACATTAAAATTACATTTTCATCAAGGTATTCCTTAACGGTTCCACCATACTCAGGAAGTTACTGTTCCCTGGGTACACAGGGTTTTTGGTGTGGGTGGGGTGAGCATGGTGGTTTTTTTTCCCTGTTTGTTTAAAATTGATTAGCCATTGTGTTCCAATAGGTAAAACACAACAGAAGGGCCTAAGCAAGCTGCTCAGCATTTCCGCTCATGCGCTTCAGAGCTGATCCAGCTTCAGGATCAGCAAAGGGAGCTGCAGCTGCAGCATGCCACGTGACGAGGGAGGATGCGCCCAGCTCAGCTGCACCAGGTCACACAATGTTCCCTGGCTGATCCACGGCCATTTCTCCCCGGTTCCCTGAACCTAGCACACCACGCTATAAAACAAGGAGGAGCCTGGCACTTCTCCAGCACTTGTGTTTCCCACGTAGCATGGAAGACCTGTGCTCCCTCCCCAGTTCAAGAAAACACTTGCATTTCCAGTGTATTTTAAGGGAGAGCAGACTATTTTTTAACTGCTGCTGTATACAAACAATCATGTTACTTTTCCTCTCTCAGGAAATGAAACTTGGATTTGCCAAGTTCAACTATTACTTGTGATATTGTACAGAGCTAAATAGATAACAGTTAGCAGTTCCCTTCCTTACAAAATGCACTACTTTGCATTTTCACGTTGAATCAACACTGCAAGAACATACCCAGAGACACTATACAGTTCGTCATCATGAGACTCGTATTTATTATGAAAACCCTTTTGCTGGTAAGAGCCTGGAAGTATCCAGCTAGGGGATCTTATTTTACCACCCCCTAAGCACGACTGTTTCAACCTCATCTTCATTTCTCTACAGCAGGAAACTCCCTGGTGTAAACCACAGTGGATATTAGTCCAATACCTTCATAGTCAATAGAACCCTCCAGTACTGCAATACATTTCAAAACTTTGAGAAAGTAAAACGTACCAAAAAGTCCAGGGGATTTAGATGTATGTGCACACATTACATTTCTTAGCACACAGTTGGAGGAGCTCCAGCAGAAGTACCAACTGCATTCAAGGCACAAGGCCTGGACAATGCACCAAGAAGCATCCCAGTTACAGCAGAATATGCTTAACTTCTTCCACAAAAGATACTGCTTTAAGAGTAGTTCAAAATTATGCAATACTGAAGGGTCACTTGGAAACAGTGAATTTCAGAGAAACTGAAAGCCACCCTCAGTGGCTACATTTTAAGCCCACCAACTCATGCATGGAGTAGTTTTCTCACCAACATTGTCTTCCCATTTCCTGGGGGGCCAAACAGCAACAAGCCACGTGCAGGAGCTCTAAGTCCTGTAAATAACTTGAAGAATACACCATCATAAATTAACTTCAAGAGTTAAAGTGTTAGAAACAGTAAACGTACAGTTGGCTAGATCATTGCATGGACTCGAGACTGTACTTTTTTTTTTTTTTTTAAACTCAGATTGAGATTTTTTTTCCCCCTGCAGTTTTATTAAATACCAAAGGAAATTCTAAAATTCCTTTCAAAGCCTTGCCAGCATTAACAGGCACCAATTAAGCTTAACTCCTAGAATCATCACGTACTGCTTTAACCAACTGTGATGACAGATGAAAGCAAGTCATACAATCTTGGGCAGAGGGGGGGGAGAGAAGAAAAAAAAAATGCGTTGAATTACCTTTATAAGAAAATGGTTAAAGATTAAGGAATGTCTCACTGGCTAACATTGGCAGCAATAGTAAGTGCTACAACTGTACAGATTTTTAGAGAATTTTTACATTTCATTACTACCTTGCCCTAATGCACATCACTAGTTTCTCACACAGCAGAAAAACTATACCATGATTGTCCCACGCATAGACACACTGTGAAATGAAAAGACAGTAGCACATTCCTCAAGACAGACCAACTCATTAAGTTTAAAGCACTAAATTTCATTTAAAGATGTGAGAGTGCGTGCACATGCGTCACAGTGGAGTTAAAACAGTGTTCCTATTAACTCCATATGGAAGCACAACTATTTTTATAAGGAAAATCTAGAGGAGATTTTAGTTTTAAACTGAAAACTATTTAAAATATTATTAACTGTCACCTACTTCCTCAAAATTCCACCAATAACCTTCTCCTCCTCACTCAGCATTGGATCATCTTTCCTACACTACAGAATTGCTCTTGTACTCAGCATCACAGCAAGCAAACCTACACTTTCTCGCAGCATACATCGCTTCTAGATATCTCTGTAGTCTGTTCCACTAATTCAAAAAGCTTCAGAGTTCCAATTTTCAACCTCACTTATTTTTCCATTCTTGCTTCCAATAAGAAAACAAACAAAAGGAATAGTATGCAGTCACTCATACACGCACCGTGCCTAAAGACCACTGTCAGCAGGTATTCCTTTCCACAATATCCACCATCAGAAATGGCTCCATTACCACTGCAGTGTTCCCATGGGATGACCAACCAATACGCATTTTATTTCATTGCAAACAGCATTTTGCTCATGCCTGACCACTAAGAAGTTATCCAGAAGTTATCCAACAAGTTCCTCTGTGCTAAAACATACCACCTATACCATAAATTTATTGTAGTTGTCCAGATTAAAGTGCTGCACTCCTCAGGTGTTTCTGCTTTCCATGCTGCATACCACACCATGTGCATCTCCTGCCTCATTCCCTTTCGTTCAAAATCATTCTTAGGGAGTTCTACCGTTTTCAGAAATTCCAGACCAAACCTACAATCTCTCCCACCTTTATCTTCCCTTGTACAGTTCAGCTACAACTGTCATTTATCACTGAGACCCATTAATCTTTTAAAGCTTTTATAAACAGAATAATATTAAACGTGGGCTAAATTGCTACTGTTTCACTGTCATCTTACTGCTATAATGGTTGCAGTCATGCCCCTAGCCAGAGTTTCTATTCATTCACCTCAACTTTGCTCTCTTACAAAAATATCAAAAAACTCACTTAAGTACAAATTTTGAAGTTAAAACAGAAACAATATTTAACTGACTAAATATTCCCCTAATAGCTGCCGTATCTACCAAGTTCATTTACACGGAAGAAAACCACTCTTTTCCTCCAAGGAATAAAGTTTAAGAATTTACACAATTTTGTGTCCTTGTTGGATCTGAACCTACTACAAGGTCAGATCTATAGTACTACAAAAAAGATCTTAATGAAAACGTCAAATATTATTGAAACAGTTTTAATTATTCCAAGCCTCACATTTCAGAGACCTTCCCACCTAACTCCTGGTACTAGTGTTACTGAACAACATACTAAAGCACTGTAATAAGAGACAGTGCAAAGACATTTTCGTCCTGTATAAGACTACCACAGCATGCATATCTGATGCCAAAGTTTTCTTCTCTCAGATCAGGTATTCCTGTGATGCAATACCAGCTTTAATGTTCTGTTCTCACCAAACTTCAAAGCCAGAAACTGTATTAAAGGAAATAAGACCAGAGAGCTCCTCCAGCCACCAGTCAATGTCACAAAAGGGCTCCCAGAAACAAAGAGCCACCAGTGGTTTTGCTTGAATCAGCATTGCAGCACATCACAGCACGCAGTTTCTGCAAGATTTTCTAGCAACTCTATAAAACAAGTAACTTTACATATAAACGAAAGCTCAAAATTCCATGGGCATACAGACCAGATCTGACTAGTCACAGTAGTTGAGGTACTATCTATAATAAAACAGAAGCCTGAATGTGTAATTCTCACTGAGACAAGTGGAGAGTAAATGTTCCCCACAAATGCTATATTCATCTCCATATACTTAGTTGCTCACTACTGTGCTACTTTGCACATTCTCCTATTTATATAGGCTATTCAGAATATCTAACATTTGCACAGATAACTGACCACAATAGAGATTTAATATTCTCCAAATCAGATAATGTCATGACTGACGTTACCCATACAATCTCATCTGTTTCATCCTTCCAGTTCTGGGCTTGGTCCTCTCCATCTCCACACATGGCTACAGCTACATGGAACAGTCAGCCTCACTGATTTTCAGGCTGTCACATCAGCCGCTTTATCCTACTTACACTGACTAACCTCAAGACTAAGAATTTCACTGCAGTGTTCTAACACACATGAACATGCACACACTTCTCTTTTTCCAGGAAGGCTGTCACCAAACAGCTATTGACAACAACCATAAACAGCAAAGTCAGGGTACCAGAATCACAGAACAGAATTGAATCACCACTTCATGTGTGAAGCACAATACATTTCTTTGATTCTGTCAGAGATAATAGCAAGCTGCTTACCTCAGGTCTAAGAGAAGGAAGGATAACAATTTCCTGCAAAGCTTGTTTAGCCAGTTCCTGCCCCGCAATATCATCAAATTTGACAGCTGGCCCACTAACAAAGAAATGGAATACTCATTAGTCTAACAATGAGAGATTCTTTTTAAGCTGCAGCTGACTAACTTAATGTATTTGACTACTTATAAAGAACTATTTTGAGGAAATCTACAACTTATACTGCTACACATTTAAATAAATGAAATTTCAAATAAGAAATCCTTTATTTTAAGGATAAACAAAAAACTCAAAACAGGAAAAAACAAACACCCAAGTAGTATTACTTTTCATTCAAAGAGCACACAAAGATTTTGTTGAATGAAAAGGTGGCTTTTTACACTGAAAAGTCTACTTTTCTTCAAACTTACCTATCAACAATTTCATTCAGGATAAGATTGGCAAGATTGCTGTCCACGTTTCTAAATATTTTCAAATCTTTCTTTTTTCGAGCAGCTGTGGTTGGGGTAGAAGGCTTGTTTGTTCTGCTATTTTTAGGAGCAGCCTTGAGAGGGAAAATCAAAATAAAATAAACCACCTTGATACTTTTTAAGCACACTGTTTCAGGTATAAATATCTACAAACAAGAGTGCCTACTGCTGTCAGACATAAGGCCACTTAAAAGCCATTGTATCATAGAAACAGTAACATGCAACGGTGTTTACCTGCCTGCCCAACATTCTACTCTTGTTCTGCTTTACTGTGGGGGTAGCAGGATAAAGTAGGGGAAAAAAGGAAAGAAAAGATGGGGGAAAAGAAATGCAGCATTTTTCTGCCTTACTAGTACAGACCTTATTTTTGCATTTCAATCACAATTTTAAAATAATTTGCTTTTCAATAAGGTTCCAATATGGAACTAGATGATCTTTAAGGTTCCTTCCAATCCAAGCCGTTCTATGATGCAAAGCAACCTGTGCACGAACGTTTAGGAAAATTTAGGAGAAGGAACACGCGGGGAAAAAAACTCTTACTCCAAAACTATAGGTTTTTCCCTACATCTTCTACATACTGGCAGTAACGTTTTCTTTATCCCAGCTCAGTTTTCCTCAGTCTCCCATGCCAATTTCAAAACAAATTATTATCGTTTGTTATTGCAATTAAGACTAAAATCCCTTTGGCCACCTGTCCTCCCACCCTCACTCCCGCTTTCTGAAATACAGCCTGCAGTCTAGTTCAAGAGCCTTGACCAACATTTTATGGTTTAAGATTCAGTTTAGGTGTTGGGTTTTCTTGTTCTTGGTGTGGTTTTTTCATTCGCTTTTCCTCAAATCTTGTTACTATCATACCACACCACTGCAATAAAGACGGTAAATACAGAGTCTGTTCTGGATTTTACACCGACTTCCCTACCATATAACCATTATATTTATTGTCACCATACCTTGTGAATTGAAGTTGGAGGGTTTGCTGCTGGTCTAGACACAGAAGCAGTTGATATCCCGCTGTAGCTAGGCGTTCTGTGGTGACCTGAAAGGCCTGTGGATCCACTTTTTGCAACAGTTTTTGAACGTGGAAGGGAATTGCTTGTGTGCGTTAAGGGATCCTTCTTTTTTGGAACTGCTCCACTTTCTATAAAGAAAACCAAATGTTATGAGAACATTTTCAGCAATCATACCTTCCGCATCAATTCTAACTTGAAGATAGCATCGTTGACACACAGTACTGTATCATACCAGAATAATACAATTTTTTAAAGAGGTTTAGTATTTTCAAGGAGATATTAACTGTAGCTTTGTCCTAAAGTTAAGTTTTGAATTTTTAGGAGCTCTCAAAACCAACACTAGTTTGCCATACTACAAAAGCTGAGGATGTTCAACTCTTGTAGTAAGGGACTGTTCCTTAAGACAGAAGTCAACAGACTATCAGCCAGGAGAACTTTCTTCCCCAGAACTTCTATAAACAATCACTATAAGAAAACACTGAATTTCAAGCCCTTAGATTCAGCGCATTAATTCTTTAAGTGAGGTTAGCAGGCACTATCTAGCACCTTCCACACACAGCAGCTTTACCAAGGCACTTCATATCAGGAATATTAAATTGTTATACGTGGAAGCAACCATTAAAAGCTTTTGCTTACAATTTTGTTTCACTTCAGGAATATCAAAGAGTAGGGAAATTCTGAATGGACAGCTCTGAAACAGCTTGCCTTCCTACACTCCAAATTAAGTCTTAAAACATGATACCACTGAACTGAAAGACCATCGCACACACCATTCATACTTGCTCCAGTTCACCTCCGTGATGGATAGAAAGGTCTTGCTCCTGGTGACAGACTTAACATATTGGCCACTAATGATTAAGCCACAAAAGGACATCTTTGGTCCAGAGTAAATGAAATAGCTCTTGATTCCTACATTCTCCATATGGGATACATGATGAAATAAGGTTCATTGGCTCGGAACTGGCAAGAGTAGAACATCAAGATGCAGTAAGAGGAAAGAATCAAGTACAAATGCTGGTCAGGCTAATTAAAGTTAAAGATTTGAGTGCAGCGTCTAAGTGCCTTTTTGTGTGGTAGGAACGCAGTATTGGAAGCTGTACAATCCTGTTGGCTGCAATGGAAATTATAAATACTGCCTTGATATCCTTAAAAGGATTAAGGAGCCTTTCAGAGAAATATTGCTCCATTAGAGGTAAGGATGCTCAAGAATGACTTCAGCTACAAGCATTGCTAAGATTTTAGCAATCTACAACTCAATTTTTGTTGCTAGTCTTAAATAGGACAACAAGCTCTTATTTTTAAGGAGACTAACACCTCTGCGACAAATTTGTTGTTTATAAAATTGTAGTTAAATGAAAAATATTTCAAGGTAGAAAGCTACATCATTTTTAAAGTCTCTTAAAACTTCAGTTAAGAATACTTCAGCCAAACAGTTATCACAGAAGGGCAAGTTAATTATTACCACGTTTTCAGCCCCTTTAAACCAAGTCTTGCATACTGCCAGGAGAGGAGCAAATCCTGACAAAGCCTGCAGTTGTCCTTGTGATGGATTACTTGGCTAACAAGCTCCTAAAGCCATTCTTCAGCCACAGATCTCCCCCTTTTGAGAGCCATAGAAACTCTGCAGAGGTTATCATGAACAGTGCAGATATATCAATATGCAAAATACAAGGGAACTTGAATACAATTAACTACATCATATCTGTAAGATATTTCTTGTAAGTAGCAGCTACCTGACTAAATCACACACAGATCCACAGCTGATAAATTCACTTGTGTCATTACTGCACAGTAATTTTCAAGCCAAAAGCTCTTCAAGTTAGGCATACTCTTAGTAACTCAAGATCAAAAAGCAGTTTATCATCTCCTAAACATCGTAGCTACTCAGCATTTTGACTTGTCCGATTTCATCAGAAGACAACACTAAGATTTTAATTTTTCAGCTTCATTTGCACAGCTGCTTTTAAGGTAAATATGGGAACATTTCAAGAAGCTACAGTAATTTTTCTCCAACTCCTTCACCCTAACACGTTGCTCAGTTATCATGCTTTTCCAAAACTGTCTCCATCTATTAAGAACAATGCATATACAGATAGCAATTTCTAATACCATACAAATTGCAGAGGTAAGGATTATTTCAGGTAGCTGGAAACACAGGGAGAACAGAACAGGGAAAAGAAAAATGCTTAAGAACAAATTACAAATAGTTACCCCAAAAAAGAAAAGAGAGGAATGTTTAGAATACAAAATATTATTTACCCTACCTGTACCTGCAGAAATCAAAACCACTAAGCATCCCTACGTTCTGTGGTCAGTCCTACCAGGCAGCACAGAAGTGCTGAAGAACTTGTTCTGAATGGAGCTGGTCAGCTTCAACTGCACACGGAGACTGGGCTTTATATGGAAATTCTCAATGAAGGGGCAGATAAAAGAAAGTGCTTTTAAAATGAAAGTTTATAAAGTTTATTGATTCATAAAGTGTTAAGTGTTTAATAACACCTGTCAGTGTTTAACAGTGTGCTTGTCAGACTGACAGCCCCTATTGCTTCATTATGTAAAATATGTATTTTTGCCATAAAAATGCAACCAACTCCCAACACGTCTCTTCCTTTTTTTCAGCTTCATACTCTAAAGACTACAAGCAAGCTGCAAGTGGCCATAAAACCTTTGGAGCAGCTCTAGCAGCTTTTTGACAAATGCTACACTGTTTTATACAAAATGGTAAGCTCCTAAAAGATCACAAAGAGAACACAGCGTTTCAAGTGTATTTAAAACACTAAAGAATTCTACTACTACTTTATATACTTAAGGGACAGTGATAGGAGCTTGACCATTTTGCTTTCTTCTCTAATTCTTGACTGGACAGAGTAACTTACTTTAAACCTCCTAGCTGATGGCACTCAATACAGAGAAATAACTATCTGCTCCCAAAGCCAGCCCTGCAGTTTTAACGTGTCATCCAAAAATCATGAACAAGGAGCAAAAATTTGACAGGTTTCCTATTAAATTGTGATGAGCTGCAGGCACACATGCCTAATTCCAGATTCCCTTAAAGGAAGGGATGTTCAAATCCACATACTTGTTTTTAAAGACAAAGAAAGGATACATTTGAACAACTTCAATAGGATGTTGATTACACTACACACTTAGAAATACAGAAACGATCAGGGAAACATGCAGGTCTAGTTTATTTATTTAATAAAGATAACAGCATACTTTGTACTTCTAAAAGCAAATTAACTATTTTCTTTTACGCATCTACGATTGATTAACACAAGTTAATAAAGGCACTTCTGTTGTTTGCATAACTTGTTAAGCACCAAAAAAAAAGTTTGTTTAATTTAAAGCTAGCAGCAGTTATTCTAGAACTGCAGAACAGTTTCCAGTCTTTAGTTATGATACCTTAAATATCAGGAAATATTCCTTGGTAGTGCCCCTGTATATGGCTATTGGCAACAGATAAAGTGACAAAGAAAACTTATTGCATGTGGTCTGCTGCCCTCAAGATGAAAATAAATAATAAAAAACCCACTGGTCTAGAAATCTATGTAGTTTCATACAAAAAAAATCTTTCAGATGTATAATTATGCATTTTCTGCAAATATTGCATAGCAAAATATATACAGCAATTGCCAGATAAAAATTATCCAGGATTGACAGTCACAATAGTCTCCCAAATGAGAGTTTCTTCAGAGATTATACTCAAACTTTTCAACTATTTACATTCAAGTAGTAAAAGCCACTTAATAGAAAACTTCAGCAGCTAACAAGTACCTGCTCCACATCCTGGATGGCAGCACAGCTACGCTGATCAGGGATACAGTAGTTCTCCTTCCAAGCTGATAGAGCAACATCAGTAAGACATCTACTATTGCCAAATTCTGGTGTTAAAAGCAATCTTACTGCTATTTGTTCTTCTATTCTGGGAAACTCCCTAAAAAAACCTTTATTATTAAGAGTGGAATTTTTGCAACTCAAAAAACGTTGCCAATCTACGCTTACCATTAAGTACATGCCAGCAAATCTTACCAAGTGAAAACAAAATACAAGCTACCTGTGCAGTATTCATGTTATGGTAAGGAAGAGAAATATAATGCCTTCACTTACTGTCAGCATGATACGCAGTCATGGGTTAAATGTAAAATGGTAAATTACTCTAATACTAACAATGCTGCATTGTCTTTTGTGAGATTGGTAATCTTCTTCCCCAGCTAGTTTGAAAATTAAAAAAAAACACCAACCAGCCACAATACAAAGGAAAACACGCACATCTAAGAGATCCAGCTAAATCTGTTCACATCTAATTTAAGAGAGCTAAGAGGACAAGAGTGATGGATATTAAAAAATAAACATATTCCAAAATACCGTCTGGGATGAAGGCTTCTTGCTAACACTGACAAGCTACTGTGTAGTCTCTTGCAAGCGATATAGCAGGCGATACTGCTATAATGAGCTTTTATCAAACTCCTGTCACATACATTTTCAAGAACAATCTCTAGCTGTTCAGATGAGTTAGAGAACTATCAATGTTAAAGACAGGGATTCGTAGATATCTGTGCTAGAATTGACGACGTTGATCTAGAAGGCTGATACAGCATCTTGAAAGAAGCAAGAAACTCAAATTGTTAACGCTTCAGAAATACAAGAATTGTGGACTATAACGTAAGAATATAATATCAAGCAGAATTAAGATACAAAGAAGTCTTTAAAGAGATCGGGATTTAAAGGCAAACAATAAAAGATTTCATGTTTTGACTCTGCAGAAGGGCCCTTCCTTGACCTGAAAGCTGCGAATGACTGTGCATCGCACTTAATGAAACCCCGGACTCAGAAAAAGCTCAGCCTTATTAGGCAAGAGCACAGTTAATACTTTATGCAGATAGAAAAACAAAGCTTACAACCAAACTCTGTTGCTCAGTACCTCTGCAATACACCTTTGCTTTCTCAGTAACAGCAGCCCTCCTACCTCTCAAGTAGCCTGCTACTTTATTTTATTCATGTAGTTTAATTCTTTTTTTAATAAGTGCAGATGTCAGTGCGAAAATGCCATCTTTATTTCAACATGTGTTGAAGAAGCACAATGGCAAGAGGATTAACAGACTGAAGCAGAACTTAAAGGATGAACCGTGGCACCAACGTATTCTTACGAACACGACTAAGAGAGCAAGTGGACGCAGCAGCAGCCTATTCAGGAACTGGCACGACCGCTAACAGGCTGACTTCTGTGGCACTTCCAGGGATCTTACAGCTGCAGGTATATCTCTGACTTCCAGAAGTTGTGAATGTGAAATTTACCTTTTGCAAAGTAACTGAAAATGGAACAAGCCTCTACAAGTCTTGCTCAAAGTAATTAGTCAGCAGGCATTTGGAACCTGACTGTTTTTGGTCTGTTCCTTCCTCCTTCCATCTCATCTCAGTTTCCACTGAGTTGAGTGAAAGCAAGTTTCCCTGTTAGCCAACATTCCCCCAAGAGAGCCTCTGCAGAATCCATCTGACAAAGCCTGTAGTTTTTCTGACAGCAGCAACAGCCTTGGAGGAACAGGAAGGAATCTCTTCAGACATTGAGAGGAGACAATCAGAACAAAAACAGAAGAACAAAAGATGTCCCAAAGTCCATGGCCCTTCACAGCTGTTTCTCTGCTCCTTCCAGCACAGTTGTGAAGAAGTGGTTCAGTTGTCCAACTTCCCTAAATCACTATGAGCATGACTCCATATGGGTAAATCTACTAATACCATTTTCCACAAGTTTACCACTATGACAACATCCTGCTACAGAAATTTCTGTAAATGAAGACACCCTGTCACAGAACAGGCAAAGCGTTTCTTCATTTCCAGTAGGTACCAATGCTTTTGTACTAACAGATTTAAGTAACTGAAGCAACAGTTCTAAAAGGAAAGAAAGTTCAGGTTAACCTTCTTTTCCTATAGCATCAAATTCTGAGAAGACGTTGACAAAATGGTACAAAAAAAATCAGGAGGAACGAGTTTTAACAAAAAGCTGTTCATACTGACTCACACACAGCCATGTTATCAACTCCTACATGTATGCACACATGTATGCATTTGCTCATTCAATCTTTTGCCAATCAGGTAAGAGTACCGCAGATGTACTGGATCATTTAAAATAATGTATTCTTAAACTCTATGTAGGAAATTATACCATAGATCCATTGTTACTACACCGTTCTGACAAATGCCATTTTAACAAAAATACCACATATACAGTAACCTAAAGTTGCTTAACAAAGCACAGTTCCACTAGTTCAACTCCTCATACATCAGAAAGAATAAAGAGAAAGAAAGCTTCAGAACCAGAAATAGAATGCAAAAAAAAAAAAAAAAAAATCCATGCAATTTACGCTAAGTTTCAAGTTCAATTACCCTAACACCTGAATACTGCTCTTTACTCAACAGACAAGCTTCATGAATTCTATTGCTTCTTAGTTCACTGTTTTACTTAACCTCATTATGGTCTACTGTATAAATTTTCAATTGAGATTATGGTTCTGACAGTAGCTTACTGCCAGCTTAAAGCATTCCTTGAAGACAATTCACAAACCTCACAGTAACTCTACTCCCTATATACAGGCAGATATTTGCTTCTGATATTTTAGTACTCCTGGTGTAGTCTTCTGGGAAAGGATAAAAACATCCTTCTACGACCAAATGCAGTTGTCCCCTCTCCCTCCCGTTCATTGTGTATCACTTTCCAGATTAAAAATCCCTGGAACTTAAAGCAACTTAATGCAAATGCACATTCATTCCTCCAATATCCTAATGAAAGAGCTACTTACACAGGCACAATACATAACCTACGTTGATTTTTGACAGTTTCTAAAACAGGCTTAATTTAATTCCTGTAAGTATATAACATGAGAAAATATTTTCTAAAATGTAGTATTCATACATAGTTTTGGATTCTAATATTTGATTTAATGAAGAGGAAACAAAGACAGACATTTTAAAGACAGAACTGCATACTGCAAAATAAAACAATGTCAAAGCCATAGAAAGAATGGAATGCATATATATGAAAGTATTTAAAGACAGATATGAAACAGGTTTTTTTAAAGGTTTGTGGGGCCAGAACATAGCATTGCATACTTTTCCTTGTAACATACCAGAAGCTGAAAAACATCCCCTGAATAGTTAGGTGCTGGTAGAACCAAACCCACCTGACTGGAGATGTCCATTGCGGCATGCCAGGTTAGTACTGTCATTATAGACCTCCATTTGCGGCTTGGAAATTTGCAAATCTGCCTGCAGCTTCTCTACATAGTAGAAAGAAGGGGAGGGAGGAAAAAGGACAAAACAAACAAACAAAAAACAAAAATGAACCAAGAAAACTTTTGTATGTTGAACACACAAATGTCAACTTTGGCTTTGTTATATTCAATATCGGGTTAAAAATAAAAGGAGTATTTCTATCTACTCTATGCAGTTAGCAAGCTAGTAAGAAAATTGTTGGTGCGTACACGGCTAGTTTTTAAGCAGTTTCAGTCCTCTATGGCTGAGTTCATTAAAGCAATCTTTCCAGCTTAGTGATTGCAGTTACTTGCCAAAAGCAGGGGTCAGGATTAATTCCATTTCATTTACTAAGATTTCTGTTGATAACCCATTTCCAGAAGTCCTCCCCAGGGCCCTGCTGAGGCAGTAACACCCAGTTTGCATTTTACAAAAGCTTCACTTATTCAAGAAAAACACCATATAGACATGATCAAGATGTCTTTCAAGATTCCTGTTTAGAAATATAACTGCCCTGAAAGTAAGTCCATAAAATTGTCATGCAATCTGTGGTCTCTAAGATTAACTTCAGAAACATCTGAATACGAGATATATAAGATTAAAGATTAAGGAGAAAGCAATGAACTCTCAGTCACAACAAAACAGCCAAAGCACAAATCCAAGAGGTATAAGGCTGCATCCACACAAATCAAGAATTAAGTCACAGGACTATATGTTCAACATGGCTCACCAATCCTGCTTTTACAATTGCAGCTGGAAAAAAAAATAAGAATCTCTAGGCCTTACTTAGCAGCCCCTTCACAAGACCTCCCACCTTTATTTTGCATCTCCTCTGCCTCTTCTTGTAAAAGCAAACTACCAGTGGTAAGGCTGCAAGGCATATATCATTCCAAAAAGCTGCAGGAAAACAGATGGCCAAGTAGAGGACAGAGATCCTCTGGCAACATAAAAGAACTCACTACAAAAGCAGCTGAATTCTACTGAAAACGTTCATGCCCTGGCTGGATGCAGAATTAGCATTCAGAGCTTGCAGATCATATAAACAAGAAGCAAAAATACTTCCTTAATTCCACTTCTTCCTCTATTACAGTTCTTCTCCCAGTCTTTCCACTTTTTCTCCTTCTTTTGCCTGCTCGCAATCACTCATGCCTTAGCTTCCCCAAGAAGTATCTTTCCACCCAATAGTTTAAAAGTGGTAATATCTATCTAATAACATCCAAATCAAACGAGACGTAGTTTAGAGTGAAAAGTTAGTAATCACAGGCAAGTATGAAAATCTGAAGTTCGGATTAGGACATGCACCCAGAGTTTATTTTGTTTTAAGTTGAAAGCACTGAAGAGTTGGGTACAGTAAAACTAAGAATGTTGGTCACACAAGAACATGCTGAAAACCATCACATGCTTTCAAATTTAATTTCTAAGAGAAGTCCTCTTAGTGTGACTGACTTTTAAACGCAGTGGGCATAGTGCTACTGAAAGAGAAAGCAGAATAGCCTGTCTACTCCTTCCCAATTGACACAGTCTAAGGGGGAAGTAGAAGCCTGAGAAACAAAATTAGTATTCAAGGACTTGATAAGATGCTAGAGAATCAGTTACGTTTTGGATAACATTTCTCAACTTTACAAAAAAAAAAAAAAA
>WBMW01006372.1:739053-751947 GCA_013396635.1 Penelope pileata
CGGCGCTGCGGGGCGCCTACAGCTCCCGGCGTGCCCCGGGCCGGGCGCGGCGCAGCGTCGACCCCTTTGTGTCCGCGCAGCGCCTCGCGCGACCGCGCGGGAGGCGAAGGCCGGGCGGCGCCGCGGTGCACGCTGGGAAATGTAGTGCCGTGGCAGACCGACGAAGACACGCGTACCGTACCTCTACGTCACGCTGGGAATAAACCCGAACCCCTTTTCCGCCCTCATCACAAGCCTGAACGCCCAGCTGCCCCGGTCGCTGCCATCAATTATTTACAGCGGCGACATTTATTTCTTCACGGGCCTTCCCCGCCGCTCCATCCTATCGCTACTCTCAGCCCCCGGGTGCTCTGCTGCGGTGGCTCCGGCGCTAAGAGGAGACGGTCCCGCACTGCCCCTCGCACGGCTACAGAGAAAGCACTGAGGTAGCGACTTTGCACCGCGCTGGGGCAGCTTTTCCTACACAGCAGCACTGTACACATTTCTAAGAACATAAATACTCATGACCTAGAATCATAGGTTTACTGTCTCCATCCAATAATAAGTGCCCAAAAGGGCAGTTATGTTCATTAAGTATTTCTCTTCTGTGTTTGGTAAGAAGAATGATGTGTGCATGTGCTTCTATTGCAAAAATATAACAAAGCGTTCTCCAGTCTATTCCTAACTGTAAAAAGTAGCTAATATTAAACCATAAAAAAAAAAAACCAAAAATCACTTCACTGATTTTGTTAAATCAAATTTATTTATTGAACTATTCATGAACAAACTGAATTCCCTAAAAACGTAACAGATTTTGGAATACCAACAAGCTTCCAAAACCATCCAGCAGCGTTAATAGTATGTAGCATACAAAAAGGTCAGGGGTAATGTGCCGTGTGGGAGACCACCCACCTCCATACAGCCTCTGTTATCCATCTGTTATGTACAGCATCATCCCATTCCTGTGCAAAATAACAGAAGAGCCAGTAATGGAGTAGATTATTAATAAATTATAGGACAGCTTGAATGGCAGAAGGAAGAGTTTGTGGCCACTGAATCTCAAACAATCCCGATGACTCAATCTATTCAGCTACTGTTACTACAAACATTTGGAATGTAAACTTTGTAAGGCATCTGACTTTGTCATGGTAATAAAAATACAGAATTACATGCTACTCAACAAAGCACACGTGTTAGGGGAATGATTCACTAAGCCAAAACACAGTTTAAGAAGTAGACTTGTCAGGAATTGGAAGCAAGTGATAATACTTTAAGTGATAACCTAAAAAACCTAATTCATTATGATGACTGTTACATGTTTTAGTCACCCGTGGTCAATTTAATTGCCTTCCCTCCTACTTTAAGCTGGCTCTAATATTTCTTGGACCTACCCATGAACTACTTTCACTGATGAGCTGATATAAAATCAAGAGTTAACAGAAAAAAGCCTTAAAACAAAGGAGCCAACCCAAATGAGAGCGATGGATGGCTTTCTGCTGGCTGGCTGAGTTGACCTACCTTAGCAGAATCCCTGATGAGCACCAGAAAAGGGCAGGTGAAGAAGCGAGACCTCCCACATTCAGCAGCGGGCAACGCTCAGATCAGCCCATCCGTCCGACGTGACTTGGCCATGGAGGGGGAGGTCTCACCCCGCAGACTGGGGACTCGGAATACAGGAGCTAGAACGTGGTACCTCAGCAAAAGAGTCAGCAACTGGAGCAGACCACTGCAGCCACAGGAATCGGAACGGGGCAACTCCATCAACACCACTTCCCAGTGCATGGCAGGGTAAAAAGTCAGGAAGCCCCTTCTCACTGACAGAGCATCGTAGCAAGAACCTGGTGCCACAGAGAGAATCTCAATGAGGAAACGTGGGGGGTGAAGTGAGGGGGAATGCAATTGTATTCCTTGGTAGCCTTGCTACAACACACTCAGGAATTCTGCATGTAATTTGAGACATTTTAGAAAATATATTGGAAAAAATAGCAGAAGAGGGCCTCAAACTCCTTCACCCTCACTCTTTTGTATGAGGAAGACTGTTTTTTTTTGGTTTTTTTTTTTTTTTTAGAAAAAGAATCTCGGGATTTTGCTTTCCGCAGCCTTTCCACGTCCTTCAGTTGTGCACCAGCCCCAAGACCACGTTGTTACACCACACTTGTTGATGCTGCTTATCACGCTGACACTACAACCAGCTCTGCACCATCGGTTATTTGAAATTCACCAACATAAACACACTTGATCACTGTTAATAATCAGATGATTACATTAAAGCATAAACTAACGAGAACATGGCATTCTTCCATTATTTCCCTGAATGAAAGTTAATGAAATTAATGAAAGTTAAATAACGAAAAACACCCACAAAGCCCCACCCAGAGCTGCTCCCCCCGCCGCCACCCGCCGCCCCCCCCCGCCTCACCTCACGCCCTGCGCTTCAACAGCCCCGAGCGCCCCGCGCCGCCCAACCAACCGCCGCCGCGCGCTCGCCCACCAATAGCAGGCTGAGGCGGGAGGAGGCTCCGCCCCGTGTGACGTCACTCACGGCTGGGTGGGCGAGGATTCAACCTGCGCAGGCGCAGATCGGTGGGGCACGGCGACGGCAGCGCGACTGTTTCACTTACGTCAAAACAATTTACGGCAGCTGCGCCGGTGGCAGTGGTTGCTGCGGGGAGGCTCTGGGCGGCTGCTGCTCTCCCGTCGCGTAGTGAGCAGCCGAGCCTGGGGGTGAGAGCGGCGCGGGGGTCCCGGGGCGCTGGGGCTGTAACGCAGTCACGCAGGCGGGGAAAGGAAGAGAAGGAAAGGGAGAGGGAAGGGCTCGTCTCGTCTCGTCTCGTCTGGGTCTCAGCCCGCTGACCGGCGTTTTTGCTGCTTTCCCAGGTTCCTGTGTATCCAGCGAGTTCCCCGTTTGGAGCCATGGAGGCGGAGCAGATCATGGAGGGGCAGCCGCAGGTACGGCGAGAAGTGCTTCCTGTGCGCCGCGTGTTACAACGGGAGCTTGCGCCTCTCTGACCCTGTGTTCGTTTTGCAGGTTCCAGAAAATCCCCATTCTGAATACGGACTCACTGAAAACGTGGAGGTAACGCGGGTTTTGTTGCTTGAAAGTACAGCGGGAGTCACAGTATTGAGCGTGGGGTAAAGGATAAGCATTGGGAGCGAGATGAAAGGTGTGCGGTGTTCCTGGGAAAGGGAGCTGGAAGCTGCACCCCCAGGTTGCCTGGTGCTGCCCGCTGGCAGTCAGTGCTCTCGTGCTGCTTCTGCTGTGCCAACGGACTGAAGCAATCAGCACTGTGAGGGGATTCCCTGGAGAAGCACCCCGTGGTGGCTCTCTGTGCCATCACGGTGCTGTGCCACAGGAAGGCAGCCCGGCTGCTGTTGCAGCGAGGAGACTAGGAGCAGTCGGTGGGATTGCCATGCAACTATCAAAGGGGTTTTTTTCAATATTCTTGTAAATGGGAGCATCGGGTCAGAGTGATCGGAGCAAGCTGTTATTACTTATGCTGATGGAGCAGACGCAACCCAGTCGCTGTGTTGCAGCTGACAGTGTGGGTTACAACAATAACTCTGTGATGTTTGTTTCCTGCTGTTCATAAGCCTTCCTCTCCCCCTATTATGAGCTGATACTGCATGCTGAGGCTTTGCAGAAACTTCTTAAACATCCTTAGTGACTGAGCTCCATGAAAACTGTTTGCCCATATGCCTCAATTTCCGCTACAGAATCAGAACATGTTGAGTACATTGCTCATGTGGTGGTAGATCCATGTAGGGTGTGTAGAATGTGTTTGGTTTACTGGCAGCAGTGGAGTATCCTTTCTTTAACTGCAGTTAGTAGTCTTCAGGTGTTTCAGGCACCTGGAACCACTTTGTGTATCCTTTCTTAAAGTACCCTTCTGTATTTTACTATGGTCTTAAAGTGCTCAACTTTAGCAGGGTGCCTTTCTTCAAACTTCACCCGAATTTCTGATGCTTTTAGTGTTTGTGTTGGAAGTGCGAGCGTGCAGGAACCATTCAGCTGTCACTGCTCATGTTAAACTTAGAACTTTCTAACATTGTTTCCTCAGAACATAAAAATTTAACAGAAGGCTCCTGTGGTTTAAGCTTGTCCAAGGAAAAAAAGCATGCTTAAATTCTCTTAAAAGATGGAAAGAAGTTATTTTCAGTGAACTTGCAGAGAAACAGGTACTTGATATGCACTCATACTTCAAAGTAGATCTGACTGCTCTTACCGATACTCATTCACTTTTCCTTCAGAGGATAGTAGAAAATGAGAAGATAAATGCAGAGAAAACATCGAAGCAGAAGGTGGATCTCCAGTCGTTACCCACACGTGCCTACTTGGATCAGACAGTTGTACCTATCTTGCTACAGGGACTTGCTGTTCTTGCAAAAGAGAGGTAAGATGCTCAAATCTTTTTGTTGTTTATAGGAAGAAAGTAGGTCTGAAACTTGGGCAGCATGTCACCTTTTCTGATCGCGCACTAGATACAGTGTTGTTAGCTTGATAGTTGTAAGCAAGTCACTCCAACAGGTTCATAAAATACTGTGATTGAATGTGGTAGGATGTGTTCCTCACTTAACTGCATGTGGCACGGTAAAGAGTTATTTAATGAATTTCTTAGCTCACAATGAGATTTGCTACTGCAAAGCTTTTGGATGGAAAGGAGCATTTTCCATTAATTTGATCACATAATTCGCCTTATAAAAACAAGCGAATAAATTGTTCTAATTTTGAACAATATTTCGGTAGTATGGGATTATAAAGAGTTCCGCTTGCCAATCAAAAGAAATAAATAAAGGCAAATCAGGGCTGACGTGTCTTTGTAAGGTATTTCAAACACATCCTAATGGATGAGGCTGACCCTGCAGTGTTAACACAGCAAGCAAGCTGATAGTTCATCCTCTGAGTAAAGGCTACTCTGCCAAGTTGCTTCAAATCTCTTATCAGGCGACATAGAAGCATATTCTTCAACAATAACAAAGTCATTCAAAGTAGGAATTGTGAATTTGAGCTGAATTGTACAGGCTGCTAGGAAGGGAGAGCATTTAGGAAGGTACAGCCTGCCCCTGAGGCAGCACTCCAATCTTCAGTTGCCATCTGTGGGAGTTCTGTTGCAGACTGAATGTCATTTGGGAGGAATCAGCACAACGTTTGTAAGTCTCTTGGAGCTCACTGAAGGAGTCACCAAACACATGTAAACAGGAATCCAGATGATAGAGTCTTTAAATCTCCAAAAGGCGTCTGGCAGTCTGTCACTAAAGGGTGTTAAAAAGAGATAAGTTGCTGTGGGACGAAATGAAAAGCACTTATACAGATGAGGAACCAGTTGGATGATGCAAGACATAGGGTGGAAGTAAGTGATGAATTTCCACGGTGAACTAAACACTATAATCATGGAAAGGATCCTTTGTAGCGATCTGAAAAAGTGACTGGCGGTTTGTTAATGATGCTGGGTTTTACAGAATAGCTAGGAGGTTGTTTCGTTTTTAAGTTGATTGGTTTGTAAATAATAGCACAGTTATTGTTTGTAAATAACAAGCTGACTATTACCCTTGTAAAAAATAGCTTTATTCTGAATCAATAGAGATTCAGAATGCTAGGATTTAGAAATTGAAGAGGTACAGACAAGCATAATGTCACTATTTAAATCTATTGTTTTTGTATTTTGCATATTTTGTGTAATTCCAGTTCCCTATATTCTGTTATAAAGTGAAAGAGTAGGAGAGAGGAGTGACAAGGTGGGCAGTAGTATGGAATGCCATTTGTATAGGGAGTGACTAAATAGACAGTACTGCAACCTGGAAAAGAGATTTCTGACAGACAGTACGTTAGGAATCTAAGTCATGAGTAGCATGGAGATGACAGATTGGAGTGGCATATACTTTCTATCTCTTCTGATATGGTAATCAAATCAAGCTAGCAAGTAGTAAATTCATAATAGGAAAAAAAAAGAGGTGATTCTTCACAGGTCACATAATTAAGTTATGTAACTTTACTTTTGCTTTGAGTACATTAGCACTTTATTTGGGCTGCTGGGTGTTATCAGCCTTGTTTTCCTTGTTTTCCAAACCACAGCTTTGTAGCAGACACTGAGAGAAAGTTTCAGTTAGGAACTAAGACAGGATAAGAGATCAAAGTTGTAGAGGAATCCACCCAGGATTGCTATGAAGAGCATAACAAATACTGGCTCACCACTGTGACCTTTGGTCTAACCCAGCGTGGTATATATAAACTTGTCATTTGTTTTGAGACAGAATCCAGATTAGCAGGTTTGAAAAATGAAACGATTTATGACCAACGAGCAAAAGTTCTTATTACCTGGAAGTTACAGTGCTTTTCAAATTCAAAATTTTTGTTGTGTTCATTTAAAAAGATATAGCAGTTGCCAGAAACCATGAGAACAGTTGTAATGCACAAGCAACACAAGAACCATTTGATATAGCATAAATTAAATAAATCAGCAAATGCATGTAACTTACAATGAGGTACATACAGTATGCTTACAGCATATACCCTAATTCTAGGCATGTAACTCTTTTAGCAATTTAATAACATTGAAGTAATGGTGACGAGGACTCCATATGAAAAACTTACTGACCAGATGTAAACTGGAAACTTACTGGGTTTGTCTCGTTAGTCGGTCATCCCTAATTCCGTATTTCCAGGCGCTTGAGAGAAGTTATGCTGCTTTTCAGCAGTGATTAGTTCAGCTACCTAGCTTCATATAACAAAAAAATAATTGCTTTTGGTTTACTTTTCCTTTACAGACCGCCAAATCCCATTGAATTTCTAGCAGCGTATCTTTTAAAAAACAAGTCACAATTTGAGGACCGAAATTAACTCCATTAGAATGAGGACAATTTGGCTGCTAGACTGAAATGCTTATTTGTCGCAATTTGTTTTCTGCTGTAAAAATCCTTTGGTGTTGTCTCTCTTAATCGCACAATTTGCTTTACCTTTTGAGTTATTTAATAAAGAACACTTTACATTTAAGTTGTTCACTTGTTTTTAAATTAGCTAGTAAGAGACATTCAAAATAAAGCACTGAAACTGCACTCCTGAATGGAAGTCTGAATAATTCACTGGGTATACTTCACCTGAACGCACAAAACAAAGGGCAACAGTTTTTTGTGGGAATCATACTGGTGATGTCTGTAACTTAATTTGAATTTCTATAGCACCCTCCCTGTGCAAGGTATCTAAACATAATGCAATCTAATTAAAAGTAGTTAGAATTTGTTTTGAGGATGGACTGATTAATTAGAGAAGAGAGAACTTCAGAACAGCAGGAATGTTTTTAGTTAGAACATACAGGTTTACCTGCAGATAGCAGTGTCCAACATTTCAGCTGCTTACAATAGTGGTGTGCTGTTCAGCCTTTGTCATTGATCTCCCGCGATGGGCGTGCTAGATTTAGCTGAAATAGAGCATAAAGTTTGAAGGGACTTAACAATTCTGTAATTCAGTTCTCTGTAGTGCTAATCCTAGTTGGTGCATTCTTTCTCTGTACAAAATAATCCTGATCTAACTCAGTAAAACACTGAACTTTGGTTTGGTGGTTTTTTTCCCTTTTTTTCCCCTTAGGTTTACTAACACCTCTTTTTGCTTCCCATTCTTAATGTCTATTTCTCACCTTTTCTTCATTGTTTTTCCTGTAATCTCCTCAGTAGCAGTGAAGGCCACAGGCCTCAGTGTACAATATTAGAAGGTGCAGCAGAAGATCAGGAGAAAAAGTTAGAATTGAGAGTAAAAAACATGGAACAAATACCATCAAAAACATGAACTCTGAATATTGTAGCTGGCTCACTAGGTTATTGGCAAAGTGTGTAGGGACTAGGTGCAGCCCTCAGAATTCCCAGTTTTCTTTGTTGAAACCTGTAACAAGGAGCACGGTCAGTGTTGTTCTCTGGCATTTGACACTGGAATTCAGATTTAAGTATAGGCCGGTTTTTAATAGACCAGAATGACCATAATTTGTTTGACAGACACCAAAATGGTAAATTTGGCTTCTATGAGTTGCTCATTTCATCAAAATCCTGAATTTTTATTCAACTAAACTTCAATATTGACATCTTGCCATTTTTTATTTAATTACTTTAACGTAGCAAGCAGTCAAAGCTTTGTAAATTATTTGCTGCAAGGGTTAGAGGTTTTTCAGTGTGAGATTAAAAACTGCATAATTTGTTCAGTAATCTATGGATAACTTCATAAAAAGAAGAGTTTAGGATTAATACTGGACCTGTGACAACTTAAAGGTATCTACTGTATGTGCAGTATTAGCTGCAGAATTAGTGTAGTCCAAGAACAGTAAGACTGAGGAACAAAAAAACGGAAAGAAACCTGCAAACCCAAAATCAAGCCTAGAAGGCTCTGTGTTGGAAAACACAAAAAATGTGGAGTGAGGCTGCTAATTCTGTCGTGTTATGGTGAACAGAGTCTCCATCAAACAGTGACACTTAAAGACACTGAAAGGATTTTAACAGGTGTTTTGACTTACTGGAATGAATGATATTTA
The DNA here is from genome assembly GCA_013396635.1 of Penelope pileata. Lineage (NCBI taxonomy): Eukaryota > Metazoa > Chordata > Aves > Galliformes > Cracidae > Penelope > Penelope pileata. The sequence continues at coordinate 747,543 of WBMW01006372.1, forward strand.
AGTGAAGACAAGGAGACACTAGAAAGACTCAATCCTGCTATTTTTATTGCTAAAGCAACATTCAAAAGTTTTATCTTTAGGTAGCAACATTTCAAAACTGTAAGGCTCATCAAATCTGGAAAAAAAAAATCTATGCTGATCCCAGATTTCTGTATTGAGAGTTTATGCAAGATGATGCAAACAGCAGCAGCTCAATCATTAATCTTTCATAGGCAGAGCAATTTGCTTAGAATATGTAGTCATGCCTGAATTCAGAACACAGCCAGATTTCTCAGCTTACATCAGTATTATTCAAGCAGCTGCACAAAAGCTTGCAAACAGCTCTTGGATCAACCTAAAACCTCAAATCCTCAGTACAAATCTTCAGGTGAACTCTTCTGCCAGCAGCACACCAGCTACTCAGCTGCCGCCACCACTGTTTGGTACGCAGTGTCCCCTGCTGTTTTCTTCTCATCTAGGCTAGCTCAAGAGAAGGAAAAAGCCATGCTCACAAGGTAACGGTATTAAAATATTTACTATAGCAGCTCCACTGGGAAGCTTCCCCCAAGAAAATAAGCTGAAATGTTGCTAGCAGCAGTGAACTCACCAGCTCTAAGAAGGATGTTTTACTGATTTGTAGAAGGGTACAACAAGCCAACAAGAAAGTGCAACCCTATTCCTTTACTTGTGAAATGGTCTTTTGTGAAGTGTGGTAATTAGGATTACCCTCACGGGAAACATCCTGTAACAGCAAAGAAGATGGTGAGTTACTGTTGTCAGATCGTGTCTGATTTTTCCAGTACTCAAAGGCAGGGTAAAGTAATGATGAAGTCCAAATTTACAAAGCATTTACCTGTTAAACTCTCCCCGCTACAAAACAAAGTTCTGTGAAGAGATGTGACACATGCATCCCATTTTAATTCAGCAAGTAAGAAGTATGATTGTTTTTTCTACAAGAAACACCAGTTCTGAAGGCTTGGAGATAATATTTATCTGATTTTGAAATACAAACTAAATACCAAGTGATGTTACATTTATAAAAACAGGAACCGCTAAATAAAATGGAGAATAGATGTAAGGTGCTGCAAGTGATTAATGGATCTAAAATAAAACCTTGAAGAAATAAAACAGCAGCTTTAGAAACAGACCACTGCTAAATAGGTGAAAACCCTATCTCTTGAACAATTATTTTTTGGTTTTCTTTACGGCCCCATGGGTAACTGAATTAGTGTATCCCCCAAAGGGCATTAAAATTAGGCAGAAAATACATCAGTTCTTGGTTGACAACACAGCACAATTTGCAAGATGACTGTTTTAAATCCAGTATCCAAAAGTTACCGTTCAGTAACCAGAAAAAAATGTATTATCCTCTTACATGATCTAGATGCTATTACATTATATGGGAGGTGGTAATATTTCTCTTTTAAAGAAGATGAAGGTTGGGAGGCCTGCTTTGAACACTAAGAGGAAGGACTGCTGGGAACAGCAGGCTCCTCATATGGACAATGACAACTGGGAATGACAGTTTGTAAGGTGAAAAAAGAATAACAATGACAGCAAACAAGTTCCTGAAAAGAGACTTCTGTCTCCTCACTTCTGCCTATGCATTGTGTCAGCCCTGCCCCGCACAGCAGAGAAAAATGGCTGAATTTGATCTGGATAGGTAAGTGCTCCTGTTACCTCCCTGTACAAACAGTGCTCAAAGTAATTGCAGACAAAGGAGGAGGAGCTCTCAGTCTAACTCACTGAAAGCTGAGTTGAGTTTCTCAGCCTGGGGCTAAACCATTTCCAAACCTCCGTGTCCTGGTCGCCAGGAACCCCAGCACCACCACCTTCTGCTTAACTGAAGAGCTGCCTGCTTTGGTTTCTGCCTCTTTACCAGAAACAATTCATGATCAGGAGGCGATGATCAAACGTTCCTAAAGAAAAACCCAGAAATCACTGCATACTGCTTATGGCTACCCGTGATAGGGAATGATGAAAAAAGAAACCTAACATATGTCACCCTTGCCAGTGGAAACAGTGGAAATTCCTCCTTACGGTGCTGTAGATGACAGGCTTTGGCAGGAAAAGGAAGAAATTGAGGAGGATGTCTTTCAGTCTCACTGGGCTTTGTACTTGTAGTGCTAGTTGGTAACCGCCACCACAGAGGCTATGGCAGTGTTTGTGGCGTGTGCCACAATCTTAAGTATTAGTAAAAAACACCTTTGTTTTCTATGAGCTGTAACGCTGAGCTACAGCTGCTCTCTGCATCTACACTGGTAACGTGTTTGTGTTATGCAAGACTTCACTCTAGTCTACACCTACCATAGATTCAAAGAAATAAAGGTTAATGCAGAAAGCAAAGGAGATTTGAAAAGGAAGCACAAGGAGAAAAGGGATCCATCCCCAGGAGAATTCAACAGCAGAACTAAGAAATATTGACAAAATCCAAAAAGGCAAGCTGACGAGGAAAAAGAAAAATAAAATACATAAAGGCAGTAAAAACAGGAAGAAACTCGTAAAACCTAGCAGGCTTACACAACAGAACTAACTCAGAATGGTGTGAGAGGGTAGTTTGGTTATTATGAAAATTAGAAAATTCTAGTATAATGTTAAGAACAGGGCAGAGAAAAAGCCAGAGAGCTGTGATAAATGGCCTGCAACCTGTATAGGAGGGGCAAATAATTTTCTCACTGTGGTCATATCAACGGTGTCACTCAAGAGTGTGTGGGGATGTGTCTGCACGTCTAGAAATACACAAGGCACCAAATCATGTGCCATTGATGCTTGCCTCTTATTGTACAGAAGTTGTAATCTGGTAGCAATGTTTTTACTCATCAAATAGCCTAAATTTCCACTTGGAAGTTCTTGTATTTTGCTTTCATTGGAGAAGTGCTTAGGGTGATGAAAGCTCTTCCTCTAAATGGTAGATAGGAATAGCAGATAATTTTTAAAAAATACAATTAACCTGTAATTCCTCTAAGATGTTCCTTCTAGCAGCCGCCTCAAACTGTTCCTGGTGGACTGTGGGACAGCAATGCCTCAAACACTTGACCTAAACACCGGCACGGCCTTTGCTGTAAGTATGTAATGACAGCTCTTATTTTTTCCTCATGGAATAAAAATGATCTTCCGATGCCCTTAGTTTACTTTACAAAGGGATTAGCAGTCAGATCAGGAAATATTCCCAGTACTGAAGTTTGTGTAAAAGCTTTGAGGTCTAATTCCCATTTACAAAAACAAACAGTAGTTAGGTGGGATAAGGCTTCCAGCCCAGGCAGCAGTCACCGTCCGTGTTAACCCGTCTCAAAGCACTGTTCTTGAGCTAACAGCTGAATACGGAGAGGGCAGGCGGGGCACTGAAGGCTTCTGCCAACAGCGGGCGTTCGGGGCTGCTCAGCTCCCGGCTCCCCCCGGTCCCCCTGCCAACACGGCTCGGGGGGCCCGGGGCTGCCCCTCGGCTGCTCGGGGAGGCGGGGGAGGGTCCTCGCTGACCGCCGTGACACCACGCTCCTCCGCAGCCTCCTGATCTCCGGGCCGCGCTGCCGGCGGTGCCTTTGTCCCCGCGTTTCCTTTGTTCTGCCGCTGAACAGACAGCAGAGGCTCCGTGTTTCGCGTGCGTTTACCGCTCTGGCTGGGGATTTGTCAAACCGCGAAGCGGCACACGGGGCAGGAGAGCCCTTCCTGAGCGGGGCCGTGCGCTGTCCCCCTCACGACGCACGGCTCTGCCTCGGTGCCGCCATGGCNCCGCCGTGCCAACGGACAATATACGGAGCGGGGAAGGATTGAACTGAGGACAATTACAGAGTCCTGCACAGCACTACCCCCGCAGCAGCAAAGCCGTAGGACGGCAGCAGGCAGGAGCCGAGGCCAGCTCGGGGCCCGGCGCTGCCCGGACCGCCCCCCGTGCGTGCTCCCCTCAGCGCGGAGCACCGCCGCGCTCCGCAGGGACCCGCGCCTGGCGCGCACCAACAGCCTCCGCGAGCCCCGCGCGCCGACTGAGGAGGGGTCCGGGAGGGCCTCGGGGGGGGCGTGGCTCCCCGCAGCCCCCTCTCGCCCCCCCAGCTCGGCCTGGCTTCCCCTCGCCTGACCCGCGCTCGGAATCTTCCCTTCCACCACAGAGACACGGCCCCGCCAATCAGCGCGGGCCGAAGCGGCACTACGGCAACGCGGCCGGCCAATCGGGGGGGCGCTCTCGCCGTGGGCTCCGCCCCCTTCCCCCCCCGCCGGCCGGCGGCGCCGCTCCGTTCCGGGCCCGTCAACGTGGGGGGCGGGCGCGGCGCGTGCGGGCGCCCAATGGCGGCGCGGCTTTTGCTTTCGTGCCCAATGGGGGAGCGGCGCCCGCGCGGCCCTTAGACCACGGCAGCCGGGCCGGGCCAAACCCAGTCGCGGCCGCGGGCCCCTTCTCTCCGCGTACCCCACCCGCCGGCGCGGAGTTGGCGGC
>WBMW01006372.1:752009-782612 GCA_013396635.1 Penelope pileata
CCGGGCCGGGGGCGGCGGTGCGAGCCCCGGGGCTCCTCCGGGGCAGGGGGCTCGGGGGGCACGGCGCTCCTCCTGCGGCCCGGGCGGGCCCGTGCTGCGCTGCTGTGCTCCATCTGCAGCAGTGGTGGTGCGGAGGGGGCTCTGAGCCTTCTTAAAAAGTCGTCTTTGTACAAAAAGAGCCGGTGAGAGGCGGCGGGGAGCCCCCCGCCCCCTCAGGAGAAAATGGACCCCCGGCTAATGGCTGTGTTTCCACACACTTGCGCGTGCGGCCGGGCACTGGGCAGAGCTGTGCCGTGTGGGCTGCCCGCGACACAGTCACAGCTGTCACTGGGGGGACGCCCGCGCCCTCGGGACAGAGAGCACCCCGCAGGTGTTGGGAAGTGGGGGCTGCTGAGAGGAGCGTGGGGAGTGCTGGGGAGGGGAGAGGTGCAGGTAAAACACTCTGTGTAGTTGGGATCCTGAACTGACGTCCAAGAAGGGCTTCTCCTGGCTGTAATGGGGCAGTTTTCCTCCCTTCTTCACAAATTAATGAATCAAGTATGAGGCAAAACACTGAAAAGGAAGTAAAGAAATGTGCTGGGGAGGTGTCATGGGCAGCGAGATAAGCAGCCGGGCTTCCAGCGGCGCTGCGCCTCCCCGCACAACAATAGGGGACGGTGGTTTTCCTTCTGAGCCCAGTGTTCGAGGCATAACGCCGTGTCCGTTGCCAAACTGGCCTCAAAGCTGCATCCAGAGCCAACAGCCTGTGCTTACAGTTGTCTGGAGAGGTAGGTAGTGCTCCACAGCAAGCAAACAAAATCATGTCAAAGGTATATGTAAACGTGTGCCAGGACATCAGGATGTTAAGACTTGGTGGCAACACCGTCATACTCGTTTGTGGCACGTGGATTTTCATTTATTAACATGGCAGAACATGGCTTGGCAGTGCAGAATGGCTGAAGGACCTCGTGTACGTTTTGTAGTTTGCTTGATATCAGCCTTTATATCAAGTCACTGCTGGACACTTGCAAATAAAGCAAGCGCAGTAGTTGCCTCATAATTAATTTATGAGGCATAGGTACTGTTGGGCTCTTTTTTTTTTCCCTGTAGTAATTCAGCACGTAGTTTGTTGAGACTGCACCTCATCAGTGTGCATGACAAGTCAGGCCAGTGGGACCTGTCTGCAAGGGGCCCTCCAGGAGCGCTGCCTGTGGCTGTGGCTCCCTGCCCAGGTGCGGGGTGGCTGCCCGGCCCCTCCCTGCAGGGAAACAACAAAACAACAGCCTTCAAGTGAATCATGTTGTAACTAGCCCTGGTGATGGTCCTTCTAGCAAGTTAAATTGTAACTGGTAGCCTCCCTGTTTGAGGTCAGCCCTTAATGTTGCCTAGGCTGCAAGTTCTGGGTAATGTTTTTACCTGTGAAGGGTTTTCCTTAGACAAAGCAGCTTTATTAGCGTCCCTTCCTGTGGAGCCATCGTGGTGTGTGACACAGCAGGATAGGGACTGCCCATTGTTTGCTGCTTGGAGACTGATTTCTGAGTTCCATCTAGGAGAGTCTATAAAAAGTGAACAGGAAACAGATGGGGACCAAGAGGGTATGTGTTCACCATGGGCTTGAAATCTTGTTGTATTTGAGGCCAACACAGGCTTGTTTCCTTGACTCTACTCTCTGAGGGAAGTCTGGGTTTTGCCACATGGTTTCAACCTGCCTTGCTTCAAGGATGCGGCTGAGACAGGGATTAGAATTTGCATGGTGATAGTTCTTCAGTGCATTCCCATGATTGTCCAGGGATTGTCTTGTCAAGTCCTCCTGCCCCCTCTGTTTGTGCTTTCCATCCAGACCCAGAGGCGATTTGCTGGGTTATATTTAACCGGTTAGCACTTAAGCTTCCTGTTGCCTGAAAACTGTTCTATTTCTATAGAGCTGAGCTCCCTTGCATGGGGCAAGCAGGTGCTCTGGGAACCCTCATCCTGCTACGTGGTTAAGATGACTGTCAGCATTCTCCACCTGTCCAAAAGGGCAATGAGAAACATGGTTCTTGAAGGACATCTTCAAAATCATTATGTCTGAAAGCATTTTAAAGAGGCAGTGTGGGGATGCCCCTCAGTTCAGCAGCACTATCCAGAGCTGCCTGGTACCCGAGGGTAAAACTTCAACAAAACATCCAGGATGATGTGTGGGGTCCTGGGTCAGGGTTTTGTTTGTTCTCTTGTTTTCTTTTTGACCACAAAGGTAGAGCGCTCATTGTTGTGCTTAAAAACCAGACCAAAACCTCTCTTTATAAGAACTGACTGCAGAAGTCTGGCCTGGGAAAGAAAGGATTAAGCCAGCTGAGGAGGGGACCCTGGAAGCTGGAGAAGAGGACGAAGAACAGATCCAAGATGAAAAACAGCTTTGTGGCCAAAGGTTGTCCTGGAAAGGATACCCTTAGAAGGGTTTACAAGGAATGCCGTTCCTTCTCTTTAGAGACTGATAATTTCTGTGGGGCAACAACTGCTTCAGCTGAAAGCCAGCCCTTGTTTGTGTTTCTGTTTTCTCCAGCTATGGGACATGTGCTGCTTAGGTGTTCGGCCTTGGAAAACATACACATGCAGTGTGTTTCGGTGAGAGTACATCACCTAATGGTGTGATGTTAAAGTTCTCAGAGCTGGCGAGACTGGCTGCGCAATTATGCACATCCAGGCATGCCTGCTTGTTAGGGTGTCATCCAGCTGTAAGTAAACAACTTTGTTACCAGAGGGAGAGTTACATCAGCAGAAACCATTGGCAACTTGTGCTCCCTGATGAAGTTGGGGGATGCTTCATGGTGGTGGTACCATTTAACTTCCAAGGTGTTCTTCATCCTCTTCATCCGTACCGTGCTGTTGTAAAAGAAAACTTGAAAAGCAAGTTCCTTGATAAGTTTCTGCAGTTGAGTTCAGGATGATGATAGTTTTGATAGAATTTTCCATATCTTCTCTTCTAGAATTCTTGATGGGGGGAAGTTCGTGTTCGTTCCACATCAGTCTGTGTAGCGTGTTAATGGGTTTAGATGTGGGCTTGTGGAGCGCTTGTCTGACAAGCTCTGCTTGGTCAGACAGTTAGGAACGTTGTCCCTCATTCTGCTTAGCAGCAGCACTGAAAAAAGGGAGCTCTACACATAAGCTTCCACAATGAAGCAGTGTTATGACCATTGCTGGTAGTAGGCTACTGGTCTGAAAAACCTGTTTTCTTTCACTTGTAGACATTGGTCTGTATGTCTTAAAATGGTATGTGACGTGCCATTGCTTCTCTGGCCTGGCAACCTGATCTATGGTGGCTGCTAAAACCCCTTGCAAAAATGTGATAAAGGCATGCTTTGTAGATAGAACTAGCAACCTGTTGCACTGCTCTCACGTAGATTTTTATTTTTATTTTTAAGTATTATAATTCCGTGGTGGAAAATAGTACACCGATTTATTTTTGGAAGAAAATCCTGCTGGGTTAATTCAACTGCCTAGCACCCAGTTCTCTTGAGAAATTGATTTTGACCAGCAGGGGAAAGGGGAAGATTAGGGACAACAGGAAACAAAAATGGCATAATTTTCCATGACTTGAAATGCAGGACAGATGCATTCCTAGATACTAAAGGAAAGATGACAGGCAGACATGCTGTCCTGGGCACGGGCTGTTTGCAGGACAGAGCGTGGCTGCTCTCTCCTCCACGTCAGTAGGTTCTGTAAGCACTGGGCCAATTCTGTGGGGCACTGATCCGTGCGTTCCTGGAACGAGAATAATTATTAGCCTTTGTGTATCCACCGATCTTTTCCCCTTGCTTTATGTACAGCATGCCATTACAAGTGAGATGTCACACCGGGTACTTAACACACTTTATTTGCTGGCAGCTGGCCTGCCTTGCCTGCTTCCTGGAAGTGCTGATCGAATGCTATGGCACTCCTTAATAGAGCGTGTGGTAAGTCATCTTGTCTCAACCTTTCTCCAGTCAGCAGCATGCTGATAGAGACAAAACACAAAGGACTTGAGTAAGCTGCTCCAAATCACATGAGCAAAATCAAGTTGAGCGTGTGAGTGACAATACTACATGAGCTGAAATTTGTCCCGCAAAATGGATTTGTCATTGTGTTAGGTATGATTTATTTCTGGGCTCTGTGACTAGGCCTAATGATGAGAAGTGTGCTTTCTGGTGGCCTGTGCCAAGTTCTTTGACCTTAATTTCCATATGGTTATTGATGCAAATGTCAGTTGGCATAGTAATCGCTGCATTGGCTTGAAAGGCCATTGCACTTCCAAGCTGGTTTGTGTGATGAGCCAAGGAAATGGTCTTTCTCCATGTAAATGCTTGAAGAGAGTGAAACCTTGCGGTGTTCTTGTTAGGAGTTGTTTCCTGCTGCCCTGGCTTATGAGTAAAGAGCCCCAAAGTAGGTCGGCGTTGAAGTCTTGCTGCTAGTATTTGGAAGGATTAAAACTTCTGGCTTGCTTGGACAAGAAGTGCCAGAATCTAGGAATAAACTGGCTGTTGTGATGCTCGGACCTTGTCTTCCCGGCTGAGCTGTGTGCAGTGGTGCCTGGGGCAGCAGACAGGGCACTGCCCTGAAGGACTCCTGTGGGTCAGAAAGTAGATGAATACGTGGATGGGTGCGATGCCTCTCTCAAAGTTGGCTGCTACTTTAGCATGTTTGTAGTCTATTCTACTCCTTTGTAATCTCTGTTAAAACCCCATCAATGCTTTTTCTAGCATCTGTACCAAGTACTGATTTTTTTCCTGGTGCCAAACCCCACTAGCTGTTTGAGCTGGTTCTGTTGCAGCTGTTTGAGGTAGCTGGCTTCAATGTGTGATAGCAGTGTGATTTGCAGAGCAGCTTTTCTCACTTGCACGTTCCGAGGCCTTGGGACCCTGTGCAGTGACAAGTGTCCCTCTGCATGAATGTAATAGTAATGTAATCCCGGCACTGGTGTCCTTGTTGGCACAAGCTGGAACTGCTCATCAGCGCCAGAGGAAGTGTGTACATCAGTTACAGCCATGCATGCTCCGCCATTGTCTTCCTGAACACGTGGTCTCTCTGCCAGGCCTGGTGCTCCCAGTTTGAGGGCAGACACTGCTGCTGGGGTGCCTTCTGCTGACCCTTGGGGCTGTGCTGGGCCTGAGTCTCTGCAGGGGTAGAAGGGGCGAGAAGAGAAGAACATGAGCGGGAGGGGGCTGAGGAAGTGGGTTGCTGTTTCATGGAAGGTTTTTGGAAGTCCTTAACTCTGGTGTGCCAGGAGCCCTGGCATACTCCTGCTATTTGGAGCAGCTCATCAAGGCTCATTCATAAACATAATGCAAAGTGATGCATCACCATGTCGTCTGAGCAGAGGATCCAGGAGAAAAAGAAAAGCAAAATGTGAGGGTTGCTGAAATGAGAGGAGGAAGTGACCTGCTGCTGCTGTGCACGGCTCCTTTCACTAACGTCTGGAAGATCATCCACTGCTGGTCACAACATCTTACTGTTGTGACATCACCTGGAGCGTCTCGGATCCAGCCAAACACAGCTGCTCTTACCTTGAAATCAGTGAACAACTAATCATACTGTCTTGGAAATTTATGAAGTGTTTGCTTTGCTAGGTTAAATACTGCATGCAGTGTTTCTCTCTGGTTTGATCTTCTGTCTTTTTTAGAAATTTTTTTTGGGGGGAAGTGGATGTCTCATTGCTGGATCTTTTACAGATTAATCATGGAACACAACAATAATTTGCAAACTGTATTATTCAGCATTGTATACTGCAAAAACATACCAAAATAATTTTAAATACAATTTCCTGGCTATTATTTCTGGCTGAATCACTTAAATGCAGTTGAAATCAAGGTACTCTTAAGTAAAGAATGTAGCTTCAATTTTTATGGTACAAGGGAAATTGAAAAAGAGCTTTATGTTTGATGTGCTCCTAAAACAGACCTGCAAGTATCACCTGGTGAATACTTTCACAAATTCAGATTTCTCTTAGCACCTTAGTGCTTTGTGTTAGAGTCTAACTCAGCTGCTCGGAGCTGCAGGACAGAAGGGCGTCTCTTTGGTCTCCGAATGGCCTAGCTGGTATTTCATAAAGCCGTGTAGGTGCGTGTTGCCTGATGGAGGTAGCACTTGATTATTTATTTCCCAATAGCTTTCAGGAAAGGAAATTAGAGCTGGTAGAATGCGGTGGAGCTGGGGCAAGCTATTGGGAACTGCCACCGGAGCAGATCTCAGTGTTTCTGCTGTGGCTTCCGTTTTATTTTCCCTCATTCAAGCATTACCTGCTGTTTTATGTTCGCCTTGCGCTGTGTGAAATAGGAATTTGTGTCATAAATTTAGTCTTCATTTGTATCTTAATGTTTTTCTCAGTCTGTAATTTGCATAAGTAAATTTCTGCCTTGCTTTTAGGCTGATTTTACTGTTTCATCAGTATTCAGTATTGAAAGAGCCTATACCACAGCAGCAGAGAATGTGCTCATCAACACGAGCCTTTGAAAACCATTTCCTTTTCCTGACAAATTCCAGTCTTTGTATATACAAAGCCTGTTCTTTATTCAAGACTTTGGCCTTTGCAGTTTGAAACAAAGGTAATTTTTACAAGTGGGACCTGTGTTCTTTAAAACAGCCACTATATTTCTGCAGCTTTAACTAATACCCTAAACTAGTTAGTCCTCTGTCACATTTCAGGTTGGAGTTTGCCTGGCAGTTGAATTGTTTTTGATTCCCCTTCAAATCTCTGGAAACAGGAGTTCCCCCAGCTTCAGTTGTGAAACTTATCAGTGTGGTAGCCCCCAGGGTTTTGCTGTTACTGGCCTTGGTTTTTCTAAGACTGCACAAGACAAAAGACTTAACGAGTGCGTTTGCTGTAGTATTTATTAAAAGTGCTTCTAAGCTGTAGGCTTTATCTGTGGGTAAAGGTAATGAAAAGATCTAAGGAGTAAGGTGCAGAAAAAAATGCTTGGTTCCTGTAGAGTATCAAGTGATTAGATGGACAAAAGCTGAAAGTAAAAGAGTAAAAAGTGGGGACAGGGTCTGCACTTCCATATAATGGTGGATGTATCTCATAAGGTCATTAGCAATGTTCTGAAAACCGAGCATGGAACATGTTAAAAATAGTGTCACTGTCACTGTGCTCCCCCACGGCTTGTGTTGCTGCGAGTGCTATATCAGTGCAGCTGAGAGATCTGAGCAGGTGTCCCAGGTGCTGCTCAGAATTTTGATTGAGCCTTAAGCAGCATTCACTACAGGTGAGAATTCAGAGCAAGCACCTCCAACCTGAAGAGGTAGGGTTTGCACTGGTGATGGTGGCTGCTGTGTCCGGAGCATGTTTTCCACATATTGTGTTGACAGATGGCATAGGAGCACTTCAGTCCCATCCAACGAGGTGAGCTTGGCTGTGTGGAACATGGGCTGGTTTGGTGCAGCCCATGGAGCCTGCGCTGTGACAGCCGTAAGCCGAGGCGATGAACCAAAGTGCGTGCCTGGTGTCTGGTTCACGGGGTGACACTGGCACACGTTTAACATGGAGTGATTCCTTCCTGCTCACTGCACTGGATAATGTTGATTTTTAAAAATTATTTCTCCTTCTAGGCAGGAAATCTGAACAAATTGTTTCTGTGGCTGTTTCCCTACATCCGTCTGCCAGTTACTCGCAATTACTCTTCATTCAGTGTGACTGTCAGTTTGCTAAACAAAACAGGGTGTGGAATAGCCATAGATAATGTCCTCATTCTTTAGTTACATACCTGCATTTATACCTTATTTCGTAGGATTGAAATCATATCTTAATATTACGTGTTTCAATGAAGCTTTTCTTTTTTCCCTAATGTTTCTTAAATCAACGAAAGGTCTCACCTTACGGCATTAATGCTAAGGCATGCCGGCTGTTTGTAGAGGTCACATCCACGAGGCTTTCTGAGCCTTCAAACAAGCAGCTGCCCTGTCTGCCAGCTTCCCAGGCTGGGCTTTCTACCTGCTGCTGAGGAGGCAGGAACCTCTCCTCTCCCGTTTCCCACAGCCGCAGCACAGGGTCGGACAGGCAGTGCTGATCCTCGGCCATGCCTGCCGGCTGAGCACCTGGCTGCTTCACTTATCTCAGGGACTATTGGCAAAGGCTTTTTTCCTAGTTGAACTTAAATTTACATATGAACAAAACTTACCGTGCTCTTTGTGGAGAAGCTATTCATCTCCAATAATGTCGTCCCGTATGGCAGAGCATACCTACTGTGATCGTCTGGGTTTATTTATATTGTGCATCTTCAATTCAAATATTTTGACTTCAGCCTTGAGCGCTGTCGTGTTTGATAAATTGAAAGGAAAACCTCTCTGAATACTTCAAGTCGATGCTAACAGTTGCTTTCTGTCCCTAGGTAACTTGTTACCAAGAAAATTACAATGCTGGGCTATCCTCCTTCCTGTATTTGTAAGAGCAGGGAGCTGCAGGTAGGCTGTAATCCTGCCAGCAGTGAGTTCTCCTGGGGCACTGGGGTTTGTGTAGGTTTGGGTTTAGCTAGAAGGTCAGATGGATATGCTGTACTCTGTTCTCCCTTTGTGTTAGCATTTGGAGAAGGATTTGATTACTTACATGCACTAATTTAAAAAAGGCGTGTATTAGTTGATATGGAAACTTCCATTTGGTCTGTGCTAATGATCTCAGAAATCACTGTGTAGTTGCATTAAAGGGGAAAAAAATCTGAAAGCAAATTTGTTCCTTGGTCCTTAAGTAAACACTGACAGAAGTTCCATCCCTGGGGTTATACAGGTTTGCTAGCGATTTTACTGCCGCTAGAAAAAAGTCTGTACCAGCAGATGAAGAACTGGACATCTTCCTTCAAACACTGTGAGATCAGAAGTTTTGGCCCTCTTTGGGCCAAAATCTTATAGATCCATATTCCAAATCATATGGAATTCTAGAAAATTACCAGGCATTCTGCACCTTGTCTTTGAACCGTTCAGTGAGTTACCCGCTTTGTCTTCATGAAAGATAAGTTGCCTCACCCACCTTCTTAACCACAAACAGCTGCTCGAGAAGGAGTGAGTCCCGGGCCCGCTTCGGGCACTTCTGCTGTTGTGCCACCACTGGGCTCTTCTCGGGGAGACGGGCAAAGATGGGGCCAATTCATGTACTGTTTGAGCCTCTGGTTAGTAGATGTTTGAAGAAGCTCTCTCCTGAAGAGCTTCTTTCAGAAAGTACTTGTACGTATTTTGGGAGAATTAGAATTTTGTTTCATTCTTAAATATGTGCAACAGAAGCAGTAGAACTAAACTGGCATGGGAGTTTTTTGGGCAGTTTCATTGTTTTACAAAGTTACTGTCTTACAGCAGTGACAGTGGCTGATCCTTGCCACTTGTGCCACGTTAAAGCTGTAGGCAGCATCTGAAGGAGGGAGGTGATTGTAGATAGAGGGGAGCAGTGTTGCCCTGAGTGTTTGGCTCCTACATCTAAGAGAGTAGGAGTCTTTACAGCCACAGAGGAGGGCCTCTCCCCCCATCCCCTTGTACGAAGGCTGAGATCTTTGCAGAGTTCTGTGTGTGGCTGTAGGCAGCTCTTGAAAGAGCTGTCAGCTTGTGGTCTTGCGGTCTGGTCAGTGGAATACGGCTGTGAAATATGTCGTTTCAGGTTAGTGTTGTCAAGGGGCATACGTACTTGTATGCTGGTTGATGGAAAACCATGATGGAATTAGTTTTAGCCTTGTTCTCACTTTAGCTATCTGTGTATTTGCAGCTTCTCCAGCTTATGGCATGCTTTGTGCTCTGCTTTGTATTCTGTCTCGCTTGATAGCAGGAAAGGACGAAACACATCCATTGGCCATCAGCATCTCAGTGTGTAAGGTGTACCAGCTTTCCATATTGGTCTCTCTTGGCGTATGTTATCATAGTTTATTACTTCTGAATTCTGGGAATGTGATTACCAGAAGAAGAAATCATCTGCTAGCCTCCCTTTGGGGTCAGTACCCACACTTTCTAATGATGCGCATCTATCCAGAGAGCACATGGATGTAGAATAAATGAACTTCAGGGACTGAAACTTTTCTAATGCAAACTTAAATGTTACAGATGTGTTGGTTTTTACACTTTTTTTCTACATTGAGACACAGGCTTTGAAGTTTAAGATGACTTCAAATGTTGGACTTCATTTGTTGATTTTGGAAGTATTCTAGATTTTATTTTTTAATGGCTTTGGTATTCCTTATGTCTTCCTAGGACCCCAGCTGAATGCACAACTAGAAGGCTGGCTTTCTCAAGTACAGTCCACAAAGAGACCTGCTAGAGCCATTATTGCACCGTAAGTTTGAAGTCTATTGTTGGTGTAGGTAATATTTGATTTGTTAAACACATCTTTATTCTGAGTGTTGAGACCTAGTGAAGGCTTGGCTGTGGCTGAAAAGAATGTCATGTGCTTTCTAAATAATATTTTTGAATAGGGAGTGGAAGTGGCATAAAGCCATGCACATTTTGGTATATGATAGTTTTCTTTTGCAGGTGGATTGAGGGCGTAATGTTTCCCTTGTGATCCACAAGGCCAGATAAGAGAAGGAGGGATGTGTTAATGGAGTGGTAGCCCAAGATAACAACTCTCTCAATGCACTTATAGTACAGAACAGCTACGTGCATTTAAAAAAAAAAAAAAAGGCAACCAAGAGAAAACAGCTT
Organism: Penelope pileata; assembly: GCA_013396635.1. Taxonomy (NCBI): domain Eukaryota; kingdom Metazoa; phylum Chordata; class Aves; order Galliformes; family Cracidae; genus Penelope; species Penelope pileata. The sequence goes on from WBMW01006372.1 coordinate 762,612, forward strand.
CACAAAGCTAGAAACACTATCAATTTTGGAATTGTGGAAGACCAGTGATCCAAAATGGTTTGCTTTTGTTTTTTGCCATTTTACATTGTCTTTGCTTTGGTCCACAGCAGAAATGAGCATCATCCAAGTTATTTAGGTTCTAAATTTAATGACGATAGTTGAGACACATAAATAAGAAAAGTATGTTGGTTATTCCAATTTATTATGAGTAGGAAGGAAATACTAGAAAAAGCACCATCATTAACTTCTTGGTTTTCCTGTTGTAACATAGTGTTAACATAATGTTAGGAGCATTGCATAATAGTATGGAATCCATGGAAGAAATTGTCCCAAGTCTGCCTTAGACTTTCTCACAGGAATACCTGGAGAAGGGCCTTTCAGATGCAGCTTAGGTAACCTGGGTTCTTTTTCCAGAGCTGCTGGAGATCTTTCTGTGCTCTTGCCAAATTGCTTCATTCACTAAGTCTGTCTCCTTTTTACCCACCAAGTGTGCAGTAGTACCTTTTTGAAGTAAAATCCAGGGGTAATTTTGAGGGTATTTTGCTCCAAATATCATCTGTGTATATGCCTCGTGCTACATTCCACTCCTTTCCTTGTGCCCATTTGTTCTGTTGCAGAGGTATTCTTCATTGACAGATTATTTTTATTTTCTGTTTACTGTTGCAATGTGTAGTCTGTTTTTGCCAGACCCTTCTGCTGTCCCCCTTATTCAGTCACCTGTGTGTGGTTAGGAAAGCTTCCTCCAGCAGCTTGCTATTGCCATGGCTGCACTCTTAACGCTACCATGAGCTTCTGATAGTATGCAGCTGGCTGGCCTGCTTACTCATTTTTTACAAATAATGAAAGGTGCTTTGGTCGAGGAGGCCTGCTTGCTGGTTACTGCTAGTTCTTGCACAAATACGTCACACGTACGGTATCAGAACAGCACTCTCCAGCTGTTCCATGAGATGATTTTGGGATTATTCTTCCTATTCCAATTTTTTTTGCAGAAAAAGATGCTAATATTTAATAGCAATCTGAACATGTGTTGTACAAAGTGCTAAACATTTTTAATATTGTTTAACTTGATTTACAGTCATGCGGGATACACCTATTGTGGATCTTGTGCAGCCCATGCTTACAAACAAGTAGATCCTAATATTACGTAAGTATTAAAGCTTTTCTTTAGAAAGCTCAAGGTGAACCCTATGCAATTCTTTTTGGTCTCTTTACATTTTATACCTTAAAGTGCTAAAATTGTGATTTTTTTTAGTCTTTTATACATCCATTTGCTACTTGTTAAGCCTCATAAATGCTTGATTTGTTTGAATTTTATTAAAGTAAAAAATTATGCAGTGTTATTGAAGAAGAACGTGAAGCAGTATTCTCAAATTCTTGACGTTTATTGGTAACTACATTTCTAGAAGAGAGGGGTTAAAAATGTACGTTTAACAAATAATTTACCTTATTGCTTGATGTTTCATTCTATTTTGTTTTTGTGGGATTTTGTTTAAGTATACTAAAATATTTGATCACAATTCTGCATTGGTTTTTCAGTGCAGGATTATGGGCTGAATGCTACCAGGATTCTCTTCTGCTGTGGAGAAAAAGTGACCATTGTGTGTATATAATATCTGAAGTCAGTGAAAGTTACTTGTAATAGTTTGAAATGGACTCATGTTACTAAGGGCACAGTGACTTAAAAATAAAACCCCAAAATTAAAACAAAACAAATGAACAACCCCCACTGTGTCTGTGCCTGCCTCTAAAAAGATGAAGTCATTTGTTCTAGGGAGAAATATAAATTTGTACATATTCTGACTGCAACACTTCTTAAAATGACAAAATTTTAAAATATCTCCAATATTGACTGATAGTATGCATTTTGCAATGTTAATTTAAAAACTGGTTATGCCTATCACTTGCTTGTGAGATAAAATGTAATACTCCCCAAGACAATGTTTATTATACATCCTGAACGATTGTAAACAAAGCGGAGATAAGTTACAGCGTGACAGAGAACTGGTTTCTCTAAAGCCTCTGAATAGAGTTGCATTCCCCAGATCCAGTGACACAGTGAGTTGATTGAACTTTCTGGATCATTTGCTGTTTTGTTGCATGAGATGTTTAGAATTCATTACAGTATAATTAATTGTTCAGCTGAAGTGTTGCACATTTGAATTTTTTTATGAACTCTATAAACAACTGTAGTATTTTAGTATTTCTGGCATTCCACATGCAATGAAAAAAAGTCTTTTAGCATCTCCCGTTGCTTGAGTTCAGTGCAGAAACGTTGTGTGATCCTGATTCTGAAAAGCTGAATTTCCTATAGATTTTCTAATGTTCTTTGGCAGGAGAACTCTTAACAGCTAAGAAAGAGCCAGAACTGATGACTTGATGACGTAATATCGTGATGACAGGTGAAAGCTTGCAACATCAGCTGGAGCTATGAAAGTGTAGGTCCCAGTCCCTGTTGTTAATGCAGCAGTTGGACAAATGCAGCATTTGAGAATGGCTTAAAGTGGAATTTCATAGAACTTGAAGTAAGGCTAATCAAGCAAACAATTCAGAAGCTCTCAATAGATAATAAATTTATAACCCTCATCTGAGAGTGCATACTTATGATTGTTGACAGTGGTGTGTAACTGAAAGTTGAGTTGGTCCAAGGAGAGAATTTAACAACAACCCATTCTAAGGAGCTGTGATATTCAGCCTTGGGATGAGTCCAGTCAATTGCTAGCTGTTTAGTGCTGGTATATAACCTGCTTAAGAAGTTTAAGGCTATGTGAAGCATCGTTTCACCGGTCTTATGATTCTTTCTGAGTTACTGAGCAAGACTGGGTCAGGGATTGATCTGTAGTCTCATGCACAGTAGAATAAAACTCTGCTGTGAACCACCAGGTAACTGCTGAAAGTATCACTTTGTACCTCAGCGTTTTTATTAAGCTTTTACTCTAAACCAAGTCTCTGTACGATTGCTGTTGTCTAAATTCTGGGCTTTTTTGTTAATTGTTGTAGCCGAAAAATTTTCATTCTTGGGCCTTCCCATCACGTGCCCCTTTCCCGATGTGCACTTTCCAGTGTGGACATTTATAGAACACCTCTGTATGATCTCCGAATTGACCAAAAGAGTAAGTGTGCAATAAAGCTTACTTGCTGTAGACTGCTGAGGCTTTAGGATTAGCTGTGGCAGTGCAGTGCGGAGGACCCTTGTGGTGTTGGGCCTGTCTTTGCTTTTCTGTGACATACAAATGTACAACTTTTTACTCCAATGAAAGCTAACTTCCTGAAGATCCTGGTGGTTGCAGGCATTACTGTGTTAAGATCTGTCTTTTCCTCCTGCATGTGAAGAATTCAGTCTTATCTTTATCAGTATGGGTTTGTGCCTCGTGGCAAATCTTAAAAAGCAATCACAAAATTAAGTGTAACATTGGATTAATAGCCCCCCTAGGCACCTGCTCCACCATTCAGTGGAGTATTCTGTCTGTGAAGAATCACAGAAGATGGTGCTTTGGTTGGTTTGAGTTTACTCCTAATGAAGGAACAAAAAGCTCCCTTTATTTGGATGCACCATTGCTTGTGGCTCATTAAACTGATGCGGTATGTACAGAACTTAAATTGTTAGTTAGTGGAACTCTGCTCTTTCAAACTAAGCTTCAGGGTGCAGTGAAGATGGCTTTGATATCTTGAGTAGTGTATGTTTCAAGGTAGACCTAAGTTACGCAATGTCTTTTTCAGAAGAGCTAATTAGCCAAATTTATTGCTATCTCGTCGTGATTGTGATTAACAAAGCTAGTCCAGGCTTCCTGTGTAGTGCCTGCCGAAACTTCCTTACGTGCCAAATGTTTGGGGTTTTGTAGAAGGCCTTTTTGTAATGGAGAAGGAGGCTGAGCCCTACACCAGACCCTTCTTCTAGTGGACAGTTTTCAGAAGCAGAGATCACTCTGTCTGCATACCACCAAGTCCACTTAAGAGAAGGAAAGATGACTTCTAGGTGCAGATTACTTAATTAGGTTTTGCAGTCTCTAGACCTCATGGTTCAGTTAATAGTAGATTGCATTAAATAATAATACATCCAGCAGTGACTTTGCTGGTCGACACTCATTTTTCTTAGATATGATGGTGTGGTTTAGGAAAATAAGAGTTGAATAACTAGGCAGCTGCCTGCGTACTTTCAAATGTTTTATTGTGCTGTTTAGATTTAGTATACTAACTGAAAAATCTGTATGTTAACAAGGCCCCTGATTTAACGTGCCTTTGTTTTACAAGTTAAATAGTTTATCTTTGACTTGAACATAACTTCAACCTAAATTTATTTTTAAAAAAAGAGTGGTTTATGTTGACAGCTCTTGGAGGCAAGTAATTTGATTTACTGGGCTTGTTTTTGATAACGGTGCACTATGTTTTGCTTTACTGTTTGGGAGGAAAAAAAGGAAAAAAAATAATCTTTGATTCGTTGCAGTTTATGGAGAATTGTGGAAGACCGGAATGTTTGAGCGTATGTCTTTACAGACAGATGAAGATGAACACAGTATTGAAATGCATTTGCCTTATACTGCTAAAGCCATGGAAAGGTACGAGGGCTAATTACTTCTTGTACAAGAATGAACATGATGTGTGTTAAGGTGCAGTTCAGACATCTAAGGTACAGTAGGAAGAAATAATACCCTCTATAGGGGTTTTCTTACCATAGTCCCCCATCCCTCAATTAAAACCTTGGGGAGGAGTGGCCAGAGGCAAGGATGAGTTGCTGCAATAGAAACTGAGTGGAACAAACCTCTAAATAATGAAATTGGAGCACCCATTATAAAAGAGTTTCAATGTTTATATTGACTTTAACTAGAGTTTATTAGACATTCTTAAAGGACTCTTTTGGAATAGCTGATGTTTTTCCTTTCCTTTCTGAAACTTCAGATGCTAATGTGTGTTTTATGTACACCTTTTGAATTTGTTTGGAACATTAATATTAAATTTGAAATTGGGGCCTGGGCGTCTGTTTACAGCTGCTATTTCAGATGAGTACTTTGGGGGGGAAGTTATGATTTGTTTTCTGTCTTGTTTTATTTTTCTTCCATAGCATTTTAAATTTGCGCTAGAGTTTCAGTGTACATCTGGGTGCTGTCTTGTGTATTTTCTTACAGCTTTGAAAAATATTCTACATTAGTGCAGTACTTGTACTGAGAGATTTTCACTTTTTCTTTATTAATTGGCTTCACTGTGTCTTTTTGTTTAGCATGTGTTTTCATTTTGCAGCAAAAATAAATGCTGTTTTGGGGAGCAATTTACTTTTCGAAACTAAAGTAGTTTCAGGTTTTAAAACAACTTTGTAGTATGATCTTATGTACTGTGGTCTAATGGTGTCCTTCAGAACATTCTGCAATTTGTTAGCAAGCCCTAAAACACCTTAAGATGTCAGTTAATTTACATCCTTTTTTCTTCTGCTTATAAGCCATAAGGATGAGTTTACTATTATTCCTGTGTTGGTCGGAGCGCTGAGTGAGGCAAAAGAGCAGGAATTTGGAAAACTCTTCAGTAAATACCTAGCTGATCCTAGTAACCTCTTTGTGGTTTCTTCTGACTTTTGCCATTGGGGTAAGTTTCACATCTCTTCGTTATAGCAGTATGATTAATATTTTGTAGTTGTTTTCAAAGAATGTCTTTCACTAAACATATTTTAACATTTTAATTTCTGGTAAACGTATCTTTGGAACTTAAATACCTTCGTAAAGCCAAAAAAACAAGTTTATTTTAATTTGGAACAATAGATGAAAAAAATTAATGTGATACTGTCTTTTCAATGTAGCAGAGGAAAGAAGTAGTGAAAGTATGTGGGTTTATAAACATCTCTTCACTTGCAATGAAATGTCTGGAGTTTCCTGCTCTTTTTTTCTTTAACTCTTCTAAGCATCTCAAAGGATTTTGCAAAACTAACTAGTTAAAAATTCCTGGCAATGTCTCTTTGAAAATAAGTTTCATATGTTTTATTGCTGGGTAAGATAGCAAATGGAGTATTTATGCCAATTCAGCAGAGTTATGCCACTTCATCTTGGTGACAGAACAAGATAGATTCCAGAAGCTGTGACTTCTGTCATTCTGCTTTAATGCTTTGTTTTCCTTTGACTGTGACAATAGCTGGAAAAGGGACTGCTTCAGAAAGATGCTTTATGTTGCACAACAGACCTTCTTCCCTTTTTCTGTGGTCGTCTTTGGTCACCGTATGTAATAAAGTTCATATTTGAGTTATCTTTGAACTACGGAATAGGTGAAGCTATATAAAAGTGACCCGTGTTCTGTTGTGGCTAATGAACCATCTAGAACTGTTTGAGTTATTGTGAACTTGCAGTTTTAACTTTGGTTTACAGTGCAAGCAGTTGTGCAAGCAGTAGTAGCTTGACTCCAGGGTTGACTTACTGTCTCAGGAGGGAAAGTGAAAAGATGTTACATTACTTGTCAATTTATGAAATGGAGTCCAAGGCATTAACAGGCAATGCTTAAATGATACTGCAGAGTCAGTTCTACGGAGCAGGCTTTTCTTTTCAAGTATAGCTGCCCTTCACGAAAAAATTTTTTACGTCACTTCTGGGCTGCTACTTTCCCCTAGAATTTTCTCAGTGGAGCTAAAAAGTATAAAGTAAATGAAGATTACTACTTACAGATGTTACAGTTTCAATTAATTTGTAAGTACTAGGGAGTGTTTTAGCTACAATTTTTCCCTTTTTTATTTTATACATGATTTTTGTTTCAAGGTCAGAGGTTCCGTTACAGTTACTATGATGAATCCCAAGGAGAAATTTATAGATCCATTGAGCATCTAGATAAAATGGTAAGTTTTCAGATTTGGTGGAACTAACTAACAAATTTCTCCTGTGTTTTACATTACTTTTGAACACTTTAGAAACTTCTCTAACAAAGTATTACAGATCAGCTGTTTTACTGAATGTATACTTCTCCTTTGCTTACCTGAAAAAGAACTTAGCTGTTGTTTTTGGCTAAATATCTTCTGTTTTACTGAGTATGCACAGAACATTGTGGGTATAATCTAATAAGAATAATTTATCAGAATAAATGCATGTTCACCTACCTAAAGTCCCCTAACGAATTCCTGTCCACGTACCTTCTTGTGTTTATGAGAAACAGTGAGAATTGTGAAGTACTGTGGTAGTTCAGACTTGATAGCTGCAACACCTGCCTATTGAAACAGCTTCGTGCTTGTTAATGGTTTCAGCATCACTCGTTTTGAAGAGGAAAGGCTGTAGGGGATTGTGCAAGTTAGGAAAACAGAAGTCCCTGCTTCCTGAGGAGTAGTGTTACCCCTCTCCTACTCTGTAGCAGTTGGAGGGGGAAAGTGCTAGACCTTACTTTGTTCTAGGTTTGGCAAATGGCTGGAAGGAATGCAATATATACAAGATCATGATGCCAATTTTGTTGCATTTTCCTTACAATCACAAGAGCCAAGGATTTCTTTTTAAATGAAAAATTGTGTTATCCTTCAAAACTATATTTAACCTGCAGAACACAAGTAATTCTTCTGGAAACGCACAGCTTCAAAATTCAACTAAAAATGTTGAAGCGTTCCTGTAACTTTTGTAAATCTGTTGGAAGAGACAGCTGTTGTTATTTAGGGCATTCTTGTTTATTATCTTTTTTCCCCTTGTCTTGAAGGACTAAAACAGTAAATGTGTTGGAGAAATCTCTGGAGTTTTTTGCTTTGTGCATCTGTTTTGATGTCTTTGGTTTTCACCAATCACTGCTGACGTGGAAGCAGTAAATAATTTACCTTAGCTCTGCATATGCTATTTTTAATAATTCCTGTTGTCTGTTGAGAGGTTTCTCTTTGTAGAGTCTCAGAACTTGCAGCTCTGCCTATTTTTGTAGGAGAGCAGTTTAAGCTGCTCTAGCAAGCATTAGTTTCCTCTTGCTAATTCCTGTGGTGAAGGCTGGACTTGGGCATTTAATTACTTTCAGTGAACACATTGCTTTGTGCTGTTTTCTTTTTGTATTTATTCAGCCAAAAAGAAATGACTTCTTTTGTAACACTGGTGAAAGTGGTGTCTGCTGTACGCAGTTTAGTAACTATGAAAGTACTGTCTCAGTCTTATTTCAACAGAAAACCTCCCCGTGCTGTGTGGCAGTATACCTTCGTTGCCTGTTGCTTCATACCATACCTATGTGGACACATGACTCCATGTTCAGACGCAGAGCAGATGTTTTTGGTGATTTTAGGAAACTTCTTTCTAGCAGTATTGTGGAATGTACGCTTTGGACATTGGGCACAGTGCCACAAAGATCTCCCTGTCATGTTCTTCCAGTTCTTTATCATTAAGCATTGTTACTTGTGCAACAACACATCATCAGTAGGGTGAAACTAACCTGGCTCATGACGGTCTAAACCCAGCTCACGTTCCCTGTTAGTGAGTGAAAAATCCAGCACTTGGTGAATTCTGCTTCACAATGATAGAGGATTTTATTCAATTCTATATGCCCCACTCAGCTACCTCTTGTTTCCTTAAGTAAGTGTTGAATTTTTTAATGTAATTTTGCATTCTGAGAGACTTTTTGCTTATAACCACTGGGCTTCACAGGGAAAATAGCATTAGGATAAACAAAACTGTTCTAAAACCGGCGGAGGTGTCAACCTCTGCAATTGCTGATCCAATAAAATCGTTGCTAACAATAACTTTACTATTGTTTGTTAACAAGAAAAGCAGCTGGCCGAGTGCTTTGTAAGCAGGAAAGTATTTTGTGCTGAGATGAAGTTACTTTTCTTTAGAAATACCCTTATGGGAGGGCAGTGGTCTCTTAGCTAACTAGATCTTAAGTACGCATGCCTAATTTCCCTAGCTAGTGCATAAACAACACTAAACATTCTGAGAAACATTCTGAACATTGAAGGTTTACCAACCTGTTAATCGCTGTGAGAACTTTCCTTTGCTGTGATTTTTGTTAGAGACTTTAGACCCGAGCATAAAAAACACAGAGCTGTAAATATTGCAGGGCAAACATCAGTTTCTCCATGGCAACTCTTAACGTGACCGTTCTGCTGCCTTGCAGCGTGATCACTGACAGCAGTCCCACATCCTCCTGATTAACAGGGGTACCTTAGGGAAGAAGCCTCAAATGGAGAGCTGTAATTAAGCAGCTGATGTACGGTACCGTGTTTGCATATCATAAACTGGTACCTGCCAGCCTCTTTAGTAAGAGCAGAGGAGTATTCTGTAATGTGTCATTGAAGAGTAATTATTCTTTGGTTATGGCTAACCAGAAAGTGCAGGCTGTGCGCTTCAGTGTTCTCTGCCAGATTGCTCATTTTATATCTGTTTGTGAAACCTTACACCTCACTTGAGTCAATGGGAGGATTCTGTTCCCTTGAATATACCCTGCAAGGGGAGGATGTAGCAAGGAGAGCTGTGCAGAAACAGCCAGCAGGCTTTGTGCAGAAGCAGCGCACAGCGTGTCTGGCTTTTGAGGTGGCTTCTGCTGTGCCACTCCAGCATGTCAGCACCTCTCACGGAGCTCCAGCCTGAGAAGACTTTTTAGCTTGGGTCTAATGCAAGACCATGACTCTCTGCCTGGCTGCCCAGCTCTCCAGTCTCTGCTGTGCCCAGCCACTAGTTTTCCTGTTGCTTATTTATCTCCTAGCCTTGAGTGACTCCTGCATACCAGGAGAGCTGGACTGGCTAGTGTGTGTGGACTGGCTAGTAGTTCCATAAGTGTGCTATTAGCTTTTATGTATTTAAATGTGGAGAAGTAGCTGAGATAACTGGTTGCAAACTTGAACTTCTCCAATAATCCTTTGACTGGTTTATAGTATAAAATAAGCCTACAGGATGGGTGGGGTTTTTTGTTTGTTTTGTAAGATACTTGGTTCTGTAGGGGCCGTTTTATGAAGCATTTAAGTCCTTTTAATGACATTACATGCAGTATGCTAGGATGTAGTAGATGCCATTGATAATATCTGGTTAACTGATATACATGGTAATATCCATGTGATAAACTGTAAAACTGTGTGGTAGCTTGCATTTTGTTTCAATTCAGCTGAGTTAGAAGAGTTATTCTGAACGCTGAACATTTATTTCCAAGTAGCTTCATGCTTCTTTCTAGAATAAGCAAAACACAACCTGATAGAAGTATTTCTTCTGTTTCTCAAAACCCTTTTAGATGGAGAACCAAGGTTGGTGGTGTTTGCTCCCCTGCCACCATTTTTAAATTTGAAAGATTGGAAGGTTCATTGCAGCTGAATGCTGATAGGATAGTTGTCAATGCCAATCTCCTGTGGATTTTCTCACCTCTGTGATGCATGGAGCTCTGCTAATATTTGTTGGGATGAACTGTGTGGCTCTAAATGTTTGCAGTGCTGATTTGTGCACTGAAATAAGCTTAGGAGGTGTTCTAATAAATCCATGTCCGTTCACTCGAGACAAATGCTCAAATGTCTCTTCACAGTGTGTTCCAGTGACTTGTGGCTATGGAAGCAGCCTCTCGATTAAGCAGCCATTGTTATTTTTTTAAATGTCACGTAAAGGTTTGTAAGGGTTAAAATGTTCTTTTGAGCTGTTCAGTATCTGGGTCTGCTGCCTTTAATGTATGGACATGTAGAATGTACTAGTGAATGCATGATTCAGTACGTGCTGATTAAGCTTCTTAGAAATGCAATGGTATCTGTATGCTCACTGCTAGTTAGAGACTGGCTACCTTGCTTTGTGGCACTTGTTTAGGTTCTGTAGATCCGGAGTGAGAGCTGTGGTTGCTGGCCAGGGGTCCAAACACCCTCTCCATGACCCTGGAAGAACTGCCAGCAGTTAGCATAATTTGGCTTTAGTTTTCTGTAAAACTTATCTCTTTATTAAATCATCTATGTCTGTTTTTAATTAAAATTACACAGAGGTGGTGGTTATGGTTGCTGTTTTCTAATCCTCCCTGATGCTCCTGGGAACCTCCAGCTCCTCCATGCTAAGCTGTGATCCAGTCTGAACGATTAGTGTATCTGCCAGATCAGCCAATGCCCTTGCAGAATATTCAAGAGGTTTCGCTCCTGAGGTGGAGACTGCAGACAGACCGACTGCTTCCTGCATCGTGATTTCGGCTTTTATCACCTACGCTTCCCAAAAATCAGTCCTAAGCAGTTGGGACGATCACAGAATAAGAGGAAACCTATGGAGAAATTCCCTGATCTCCCTTTCTAATGTCAGCTTCCCATTGTTGCTGTGCAAAGTGCATGTGTTTCTTCTGGTCTCTGAGGAAAACCCCCCTGCTTCATCAGCTACATGCAAAGGCACAGCTATGTGTCTTACTGATTAATAAGTGTGTGGGGCTCGTTTGCCTGGTGAAGGGAATTAATCATCTTCAGAGGGAGGAAAAACAGCAGAGGATGGAGTCTAATACAGCCAAAATAGCAAAGCCATGATGAAACCCAGACATTAATTGCATTAGACTTGCTTCAAACTACTTTCATCATATTCGATTCACTGTATGAGGATAGGAAAAGAGTAGGCTGTATCTGGAATGGCAAGATTTTTTGCCTTTTAAGAATGCACGTTTATATATGCGAGAAGTTTTGTTTTCCTTGCATGTGTTAGCTTTCATAGTGAACTCCCTGCGATCTTGGGATCGTGGGCCTCACTGTGGATGGAGGAAAAACAATGTGTAGATGTGACTGCCTCGTGGAGCACGGAAGCGTCATCTCCTGGCTCTTAAGGTTGTGTTGTGCACCAGCTTTCCCGTGCTTTAGAGATGTTCTGGATCTGATTTTTATGCTCTGAGCAGATGGTCCTCCTGTGCCCAGATCAACCGCCTTGTTTGTGTGCCTGATGTGTCTAGGATACATTGCTCTTGCCACGTGCTGGATTTGTGTCTGTATAATTTATCTGGGGCTTTTTGACATCCGGAAGTCCCAAGCAAGTCCTCTGTCTGCAACACTGTTAACAGAGAGGAGATGAAGGGCAAGCTTCTTCCTTCTTTGCCCTTTTAGTAAATGTGTCTCCTTACCGCAGCACAAAATCCTGTGAAAGTGTGGGATTCTTGGAGGTGGGAGTCAGCTAGTCTGGGAGGAGCTTTTTTAATGTGAGCTTCATTGATGCCTGCAAGGATAGCTTCACGGATCTTTGTGTCATTGGCAGCTTTGGAAGAGCTCCTGCACTTGCAGTTTAAGGAATGGCAACAAGAAGACTGCAAGCTAGACCCTCACATGCTGATGTTCCCTTCATACCCTTGATAGAAAGCAGAGGTTTTTTCTTCCTCATGTATTCTTTGTTGTCATAAGTAGGTGATACATAAACACCTGCTTACGAACATGTGAAGTAATCATTGCTGTCAATTCTTTTTCAGGGTATGAACATTATAGAGCAGCTAGATCCTGTATCTTTTAGCAATTACTTGAAGAAATACCATAATACAATATGTGGAAGACATCCTATTGGTGTATTATTAAATGTAAGTAATTTTTCATCTGTTAAAAAGCCACAAAATTTAGCAAAATGCTTGCATTTGTTTTAAATATTGCTGCTGTGTTCCTTAGCCCTAAAGTGGCAAGCTTTGTTTTAATTCATTTTTCCAGGTGTTCTTAATTTGGTCTCTGATTTCCTTGTCTTGCTCACAGACATGTTCTTACAGGGGCTGAGGTTTTCAGTTGCCTGAGGGAGATGAGGTACCACGTTCCCTTTGAGTTTCAATGAAATAGTCATTCACTTTCTCTTGGCACTTGAAAATAAAACCTATCTTTGTGTAGAAGTATGTACTTACTCTCCTAAATCAGTACTTACAAACACACTTGATGATATTTTTTTTTCAGTATTGCTATTAGCCAGCTATTGTGAAGTTTTTGCGAATATGAAGAGAGAGTGCTTCTCTAAGGATGAGTGCAGTGCACTGTTAACTTGTAAATTTGTGGCAACTAGAGTTCAGATTAAGTGGTATTTTCTAGTTACCATTTTCTGCTTTGGTGTTGCAGTGCAGGCATAAACCTGGCTTAACTTAGTTGTTTCAACTGAGTCACAGCTGCTTTACTGATGGAGTGCTGCAGATCCATCCTATTGCTTGAGTGAACCTCACTGTATTATCAATGCAATTTAAATCTAAAATACGAGGCATGTTAACCTTTTTATAAGGGGAAGTTTAATTCACTGGGAATCTAGTCTTATGGAGATCATCTAGAGGCATCTTTTAAAGTGAGGTCTGTAGAATGAGCAATATCGATATTGGGGACACGTATCAAAATTCAGTTCTATGGCTTAACTGCATGAATTTCCAACTCTTAGCCCCAAATAGTGAGTTCTGCAATGAATCCGAGCTAAACTCAGTTTACTTTTGCCATTTGTCACACTTAATGTATTTCTGGTGTGTTCTTTAATGAAAAAAATACTGTCTAAAAAGTGTTAATGGTGATTTTTTTTTTTTTTAATGTCTGTGTTTCTGTATGAATTCTCTGTAGAACTGAAAGAGGTTTCCAAAGGGTCTGTTTTGAAAGGTTGTTTGGTATTACTTTACGGAGCTACATGGATGTATGTACAGTGCATTGGGGGGGTGCATCAGTGGTTGAAACAGCACAGAAATGGGTTAGGTCTCGTGATTAAGTGGGAGTGCAAGAACCCTTGGGGCTGGGAGAAGTGCTGAGATCTGATTCTGCTTTCTTCTCTCTTCAGGCTATCAATGAGCTCCAGAAGAATGGAATGAATATGAGCTTTTCGTTTTTGAATTATGCTCAGTCAAGCCAGTGTCGAAACTGGCAGGACAGCTCAGTGAGTTACGCAGCTGGAGCACTCATGGTCCACTGAACTGCTGAATGCTCAGGGATGGCACCTGCACACACTCTGTATACGGGGTCCCAGCCTAGCCCTTACAAAGATACAGTCCCTGGTCTTTGGGTATACTGAAACCTCAAACTAATAGAACTTTATTCTTTTCTAGTAGGTGTAGTCCTTCCTTAGTTTCAACTCATTTTAAAATGCTTTCTTGTTTGGGACAATGGAAAGAAGGCTGGTATCAAAACATTTTGTGGTATTTAGAGAAGATAATAGCTGTGAAGGTATGGTGGCAGACAGTCCGTACAAATACAACATGTAAAGCATTTACCATATCCTAAATTTGCACTCTTTGCAGACCTGTGCACATGTACTCAGCTTTCAGAATAGTTTTGCAAGTTGTAAATGGAAAAAGGGGTGGAAGCTTTTTAATAAAAGGAAAAAAAAAAGGAAAACAACGCATTTATAAATGATCCTGTATTAGAATATAATAACTCCAGTATAGTCAGTTACTACCCGTGATGTACAACAGATATCTTCTATTTTAGTTGCTAATAAAGGGCTACACAAACCAAAATAGTCTGATTTAAACTTATTGCTTTGTGTTCCGTATGTGGCTGCTTGTCATCAACATCCCTTATCCTCAGTTCTTGCGCTTGGTAACTCAGCCATTCTGTAAAATACTTTAGAATGTATTTTATATTCAACGTTTGTTATGACTACTTCATTTACAGGTTTTTTTTTTATCTTAAACCTGCTGAGTTTAGCTGCACAAAAGAATTTTTTAGAACTTGTATGTTTCAATTGTTTTGCAGAATTATAAAATATCTTCTAGTATGTGATACAGATTTTTATCAGAAGCACTTTGAATGATTTTTATGCTCAGTTTGATTATTGAAGGGGGATGAATACAGTATTTTCATTTGAAGTGACTTACAATTGAAAACAAACAGCTTGAAATAGTAATTCTTAAAGTGTCTGTGGAGCATTCTTAGGCCACAGAAGCCATACCGTGCTATGCTCAAGCAATTATTCCTCAAGGACGTAATTAGGAGGGAGAGGTAAGGCTTCTCTCCTGTGTCCTGCCCCCTCCTTCCCCCTCTTTTTTTTTTTTTTTTTTTAAATACTTTGACTGGAGGTAGAATTGTTTCATGTTCTTTAAACAACATTTTTTAGGAGTTCTTGAACTTTCTGCCAAAATAATGGCGTGATTGTTTTGAGTTGTTGTTATTCCTAAAGATTTTCTTTCATTCTAGTAAGAAATGCAGAATAGAATGGCAGTACTGGCTCATTATCTAAATGGAGATTTCATTCCCTGATGTTTGACCTGTTGTCAAGCGACCTCCTGTTACGTTCAGCTTTTCTGGGTAGTAGAGGCGAATTTCAGAATTCAATTTAGATTATCTTTGCAAGCTGTGGGAACTGTTGCATGCAGTCTTCACCTGAAAGCATACCAGACATCCAGAATCTTCCTGGCGGGAGGGAGGGGGAAAAAGAAACAAACCAACCAACCAACCAAAAAAAACCCCAGAACCTCATACCTAACAGCAGCAAAATCACCTTTGCAATACCCTTTTGCAAACAGGCCCTGCTTGCACCACTTCTTTTTTCCTTATCACAATTGACCGCCATTTTAGCAACAACAGGTGAACGCTCCATTTACAGAATGATCTACTTTGCAGATGTTCGCAATCCGTCATGAATGCCAAACTTCCTTGCTTCCTTCTTTCAGTTGCCTTATTGCTCTGCCTCGTTCTTGAAAAGTCTCAGCAGCAGACAGGGGAAAACAACTTTCAGGTTGTTCTTGCCACAGCAGCAGGAAGGCTCTGCGAGTAAAGCAGAGTTGGTAGCCGGTCTTCATGAATACGTGTCTGACTGTGCCTTATTTAAAAAAAAAAAAGAATTTGAGGTTTTTTTTTAATCTTTGAATACAACTTTAATTAGGACTCAGGTTTCTTTCAGTCTTAATGCCAAATGCTTAAAATCATTATTAAAGCACGTAGTTAACTGGAACAGTTAAGTGTGTGCTTTCTCCCGAAGGTAAACACAGTAATAGCTTCTGAGCACAAGTACCGGAGTTGCATCTTAGTTCTGTGAGATACTGTTAATAAAAACAAAACGTAACTGGAAGAGCTTCAAGAAAACTGGTCAGCCGGTCTGCTCGGTGCAATGTTATGAAATCTCTTAGAGCGAAAGCACTTCCTGTGTAAACTGTGTAATGTATTTCAAAATAAAGTTTCTAATTCAAATGGGACTTTCTTTGCCTACTAATAATACCAACAATGACAGTTCAGGAGCCCACTCAGAGAAATTTGAAGCTTTGTGAAGTACGCTTGAACTACAAAAAAAAAAACAAAAAGTAAGAACTGATGGAGAGCTGAATATATCTGGTTTCAAACAACTCAGGTTTTGGGGTCTTAACTGTTGGTGGGGTTGGAGGGAGTTGACTTTGGCACTCAGTTTCCTGATGTCTCAGTTTAAAATGTCAGAAGGAAAACTAAAAATAACAATCTTATATCTTATATATATAACCATAACAGTCTTCACTGAAGGCTGTGGTTTCCACCATGCTTTGTTTTCACTCAAATCCATGTTTTTGAGACAAAGATTATCTGCTTTACACAACAGTGAACATTCACAGTTCTATTCACTTCTGTAGAGGCTTTTCTTTGCACAGGATTACTGGGATTTGACCGCTCTTCTGGTGCAATGAATCCATCCAGGAAAGGGATTCGTGTTTAGAAAAATGTCTGATATGTGAAAATGTTGATCAAAATACTCTTTGTTTTTCTGTTCTTGTGCTGTTCACAAAAGAACTTTATGGATTTTTTTTAAATACTTTCTTTAAAAGGTGTTCTTAAAACACAGTCTGCTGAATTCCTGATTCTTCAGCTTCCCGTTATTGGTGCTGAAATGGAGCAGTAGTTCTTCCCCAGCCTGGGCTGTGGTTCAGCAGGAGCACGAGGAAGTGTCACGAGTGCGGCGGGCAGCGAAGGCAGCAGGAGGCTGTTGGCTGTTTGGTGTTGGCACACGCAGACCCTTGGCACGTGGCTTCAGTGGTTGGTGTGGGGTTTTTTCAATTTTATAGGTTTGTTCTTTCCCCTGATTGCCTGAGGAAAAATGCTCTTCCCTGCGTCAAGGGAAGCTCTGCTCTCACATGACATCACTCGTTTGCAGTTAATTCCTCAGGCTGAATTCAGTGTGCTAACCAGTATCAGATCTGCTCTCAGAAACTGCCCAAACTGCTCCTAGTGTGCTCGTGGAGACATGTCTGAAGTCCCTTACGTAGCGACCTTTTGCCTTCTGTGAGAAACTTCCTGAAGTTGAGCCTGAAGCTAGCCTGTGAAAAGTTCTTCATGGTGACAAAAAACTGAATTTTGGGATCCAGTTTAGTGCTCCTTGAAGATGTGAGATGATTTTTGTTTGGGCACACAGTGCAGCCAGGTGCCCTATTCAGCAGGTGGTTGCAAAACCTTATGGTGTGGAACTGGGCTGTCGGAAAGAGCTGTCTGTAGTCTTTCTGTAATGCAAAATCTATTATCTCCATTCTAATTAGAGCCTTTTCTTCTCTCAGGGTTATTTTTCTTATTTGATTTTATTCAATTCTGAAAACAATTTGTCCATGCATAAGGCAGACAATTTCCAGATGCCTGTTTGGGGTTGTGTGACTCCAGCATGAGCTGCAAACTTAGTGTTTCCTTCTTCTCTCGTGTCTGGGTGCCCATTCAGCGGAAGCGCTCCCTAACGCAAGGTTCAAGATGCCTCTCCTGTTACACCCAGGAATGAAAATGTCATGGTAGTGATGTTGGAGATGACTATCAATCTGCTTGCTTGTTTTGTACTTTTTCTTTTTTTTGAAACTTTTGGGGGATGGCAGAGAAGGATGAAAATAGGCAGCACTGGTTGCTGTTCCTCTTTAATGCCAGCAGCTGTCTGCTGTTGGGGCCGGGAGCTGATGTGCTGCAAGTGCTGCCTGCCTGGCTGCGGTGGTGGGCGTCTGTTACTGCTGCTTCGAAGAGAAGTGGTGTGGGGGCATTGTGTCAAATTGGGCTCAGTTTGGTGCTCGGGAGTAAGAGTCCTACGCTGATACCTTCGAATTACAGGTAAGTAAAGGTTCCTCTGCCGTTTTGCGAAGGTGACAAATGGACACCCCCCGGGTTAGTGGGGGGATGGTGGCTGTGCTTGGTGGATTTAAGAAACAAAAATAATCATTTCAGCCCTGTGATCTCTGTTGCCATTGATGGTTGTAAGGGGAGCACCAGGTCATGGCCTGAATCAGTGACTGAGCACCTGGTGAAGGGCGGTGGCTGCCTGGGGAGCACAGGCAGATTGTTGGCACCTGTGCCCCCCCAGTGACCAGAAGGGGTGGGCCCAGGGTGGGGCTGCCCTGGGCTCATTTAAGAGCAGCCACTGAGGGGAGCGCATCTCTTGTGGGAACTGGCTGCTCCTTGGGGGAGTGTTGTCTGAGCGGGGGATCACTGTCATGTGAGTCTAAAACTTCTGTTACTGCTGTTTATGGCTTAAACCCTCAAATGCTTTACCTGGGATAGCTAAAAATTTATCTGAAGCAACCTCACTGCTTCATTTGCATGACGCTGGTGTGGCATTTGCTCTGCATATGACAGAAACCTAAATGAAAAGACATTAAAGCTATGTTAAAATAGGAACTCTCTCAACCTAAACTCCAGACCTTTTCTGTGGTGTATTTTAAAACAACAACAAATGACTTTACTCAGCTTCACAAGACCAACAGGACTCCTGTATGAAGCTCCTTCTTGGGTTGAAAGTGCTCATCGTATTTTCCTGCTGAGCTGTTGCGGTGCAGAGAGGAGGGCTGGGGCCAGGCGGGCCCTGGGATGTGTTGGCTGATGCTCAGCTGCTGACCTGGTCACTTTCTGTAAATCATTATAAAGGTTGGGACAATGAGCCCCTCAGCTCGGCTGGGGTGAGTTGCCGTTGAGGTCCTGTGATTCTAGCAATAAGAATGCATTTTCCTTCACGATCGCAATCCGAGGAGACAGTCCTGTCAGTAAGAGCTGCTGTAAATGGGCAGCTGGGAAATGTTGGCTGTGTTACGGTACTTCCAGGAGAAGTGATGCTCTCTGCAACGGGAGGAATGTTCTTGGTGGGGCTGAGAGCTGATCAAGTGCCACTTTCAAGCAGTTCTGGATTAAATGAATGTGGTTACTGTGTACAGGTGCCCAGTGCTGGTATGTGTTCAGTGTTTTGTCCGTCAGGGGAGTCACTCAGGAGGTAGGGTGGGACAATGCGCTGCCTGCATATGTCCCATGCGTTTCCAAGCCACCTCCACTATACAAAGTGCTGGTGTTGTGTGAGAAAATAATTAAGTGGATAACGTATGTTACAACAGACACAAACAAGTACTTCCTGAAAACTACAGGAGTATTATCATGTTCTCTTAAGTGGGTGTATAAATCAAAAAGCGTGTAAGCAGGTGTCTGTGGGGACAGGGCTGACTAGCAGTGTCAGCATCCTGTGGACAGCCAGACCAATGCTGCTGCTTAGGCCACTCTGCCAGGTGGGTGCTCCTCGGTCCAAGCTGATCAGCAAGTCCTGAAAGCCTGCCATTGCTCCCTGTAGAGACACGTGACCTTCAGCAGGAGTCTCAGCTTAAATACAGCCGTTCTGCAGGTGGAGTTTTGCTGGAGTTTTGTCC
This sequence comes from Penelope pileata, assembly GCA_013396635.1. Lineage (NCBI taxonomy): Eukaryota > Metazoa > Chordata > Aves > Galliformes > Cracidae > Penelope > Penelope pileata. The sequence goes on from WBMW01006372.1 coordinate 782,004, forward strand.
ATTGAAACTGCTGGGGCCCAGGACTCCCATCCCATCACCATGCGGCCTTTGTGCAGAGAACATGGGTGGCTGCTGCCACTGTGGCCCATGGGCCACCTTCCTCCATGCATACCAGGAGCTGCCAGGGCCGCCTGCCTTGTGTTAGCCGGAGCAGGCTGTGACCAGGGCAGTGCCCAATGGCTCAGGCAGCAGCTCGGTCTTTCATGGGCGGTTTTGCAATGGGAGGTAGAGAGAGGTCGGGGCTGCTGTGGGGTGAGAGCACAATGGGGCAGGATGTGCGTGCCTGCAGGCACCCTTGGCTCTGTGGTGCTGCTGCTTGCTGACCATCCTGCGGTGTACTCAATGACTGGCAGCTATTGTAGGTCGTTTCCTTGTTTTACTAATCCTCCATGCTGTTATGAAAAAATAAAACTGTGAAGCAAACACATGGCTTGTACCTTCAGATTTCTGCAATTTTAGGGTAGTGATCAGCAGCACAGAGTCCAGCTGGAGGCCTGTAACTAGCGGTGTTCCCCAGGGGTCGGTGCTGGGTCTGATCTTGTTCAATGTCTTCATCAACGACCTTGATGAGGGGATAGTGTCCACCCTCAGCAAGTTTGCTGATGACAC
>WBMW01006372.1:782950-862430 GCA_013396635.1 Penelope pileata
CTACCTGTGCAACCTGCTGTAGGGAACCTGCTCTGGCAGGGGGGTTGGACTCGATGATCTCTCGAGGTCCCTTCCAACCCCTGCAATTCTGTGATTCTGTGAATTTTTATGGTAGCAATGCAAATAGGCATGCAATGAGGAACTATAAGCTCATTATTGTGGATTTGTACAGAAAGAATGAGAAACCAGAAAGGTGGAAGCTGTTCTCTAAATATGTAAATGAATTGCTTCAAATGCTAAACAAATAATGAGGAGCAGCTCAGAAATCTGAAAATAAAAAGCTCTAATCATGCATGCAAGGCATCACCCCCCATCACCCTGCAGAGGTGACTGCGTACCTGGGACCCCACTGGAAGGAAGCAGTGATTTTGAGCAGCAGAGTAACGTTGTTTTGGGTATGTGTTTAATGAAGGAGTGTGGGAGAAAACTAAAAAATAAAAAATTGTTGGCCTATGCACTTTGGCACTTGTGATCTGATTGATGCTGACTACAAAGGGAGGCTTGTGTCCTCTGTACCTTTTTTTAAATTATTTTTTTTTAAAATAAATTTAAAATAATTTTTTTAAATAAATATTAAATGATTAAATGAATTAAATGATTAAATTTCATTTTGGGGGAAGGGAGGAGAGGTCTGGCTGACACTAGATGTCAGTGTCGTGCTTCTCTGGGTTTCTGCACATCCCAGGGGAGAGTAGGCTTTCAGTGGAGAAATGGTTATGTCCTGACAGAGGTTTGTGACACTTCTGGCCCCTGCTAGTCCATAGTGGTTGATTATCTGTAAAATATCAAAGTGTTTCATTTTCTGATTTGTCTTAAACTTTGTGGCCAAGTCCAAAAGCTCATTTTCCAACTATCCCATTACGGTATTGTAGTTAAAAATAAATTGTGGGGAATGAAATTACGTTGGAGATCTTCACCTACTGAGCTACCACTGTCACAAACTACAGTGAAAGTACAGCAAGGGCATGTATCATGTACCAATTGCTCATAAGCAATTGTTCACACAGCGATGGTGCCCCTGTGACTGGGTCTCTGGACGTGGACCTGCTTGTGTCTGGGAAGCCATGCAGAGACTACTTGGTTTGCCTGGTGCTTCAGGGAGGCTGTTCTTGAGATAGCAACTAGGTGGGAGTTCTGGCGAAAGGCTGCACCTCCCCTCACCCTACACGCTGCGTGAGGAAAGGGGGAGGCTTCCTCCCATGAGCTCTGATGCAAACAGAGTTACAGTTAAGGCACTAAGGATGCCGTCATGCCTCTGCAGAAGTCAGTGGCAAAGGTGAGACCAAGGCCTGAACCGTGCCAGCTGCAGATCTTGAAGTCCTTGTTATGGCCCGGCTGTGGTGTGTGATGCAGGCAGAGCGTGTGGGTGCGTCCATCTCTGCATGGGCGCTGACTTCTGCCAAGCTTGGAGAAGTACCCCTGAGTCTGAATGAGCTCCCGCTGCCATCAACAGGAGGTGGCTCAAACCCCACGTTGCAGCTGCCGTGCATTGGGGCAGAGATGCGGGAGGGTGCTGCGGACGGCTCCCACAGCCGCACGGAGCTGGGGACAAGGAGGAGTCCCTCCCATTGCATCCAGAGACAAACGTCTGTGACAAGTGACCCCAGGCATGGGTTTCATTTGTCTGATCCGCCAGTTGATTTTACAAGATTTTGTTCATTAAAAATGGAATTGGAGCCAGGAAAGAAAAACAACAACAACAACAATGCACTGCCAGGTTCAATTTTCTTGACAGATGAGCTTTAAGCTTTTCCATGACTAGAGTTTCTTTTAGCTGCTGAATTCATCTTATCTGAGGGAGAAATCTCATGCTGGATCTAGCTTATTTTTTAAACAAGCAGAGCTCCAAAATGAAGTCAGAAGGTGAGAGAGTAAAAATTCAGGCTGGAATTGAAAAAAGAAAGACCATGTCCATATTTTTTTCCAACTGTCTCCAGCTGGAGCAACGTTGGGCAAGTGAAGATGTTTTTGAAATCCATGTTCCACCCTTTCCATGACTGAGTTGCCATTTCTACTGGCAAACACCCAGCTCCCTGGCCCTGGTGCCCCATGCCACCCCGAGCCCTCTCCAGCTGCTGCAGGCTGACCACCTGTCTTGGGTGACAGGAAGACCCAAGCCCATGTGGTGCTTCCACAGAGCTGCATCTCTGTAGGAGCTGAGAGAAAACAGCGGCTAAGCATGGCATGGCCAGGCTGAGAGAGAGCAGACAGGACAGTGTGTGCTGGAAGCAGGGCTGTAGGCTGGGCTGCTCAGGGCCTTGTCATGCCAAGCCGCACAGGTTCCCATCAATTTTGCTGCATTTCTGGACAACATATCCCAGCCTTTAGTTTGTCTCATGGTGGAGAGCTTTTTCTTGTATCCAGAGACAAAACTTGGCTTGAAACTGCTTGACCATCCTATCATGATGCAGCCTTGTGAGGGGAGTGCCTTCACCATCTCTACTTGTACATTTCAAGTACAGGACTTGGGGTGAAACCCAGCCTGAGCTCTCGCTTCTCTAGGCTGAATGGATCCAGTCACTTCAGTCTTTCTTCATACACCAGGGACTCCAGCCCCACAACCACCTTGATGTGCCTCAGTTCGTCAGTGTCCCCCTTGAACATGGGGGACCCAAACAGGGACACAGTGCCCAGGTGTCGTGTGGGACAGCCACATCCCTCCATCTGCTGACTGCTCTCCTGGTGCGGTGCAGCTGAGTGGTTATGTGGTCACTGCCACGGGGGAGTTTTCACCAAGGGATTTCACAATGCTTTGTCAGGATGGCTTAGGAATAGCTCTCAGGCTCTGCCCCTCTGGGATTTTTCAAAGCAGGCTGAAGCTTCTTCAGCTCTCCCATTTACAGATCAGAAGAATTGTCTATTGTTTTAACTGCCCTCTTCCTCTTGGCGTAGCAGGCAAATACATCATCTCCTGCAGCGTGACTCTAAAAAGAAATTTACAGGGGAGAAGAGACCACCTTGGAGAGGGGGACTATGCATCAATTTAATAGATAAATGAAGTGTAATGAAATCTTCAGGTTTCTCTTACACTTCATGAAAGGGACTAAAATGTTTCTAAACTGTTATATGTGAAGCACAATGTTTTTCTAATGATTTCCCTGAGCAACATAACAGAGACACAAAATGGAGCCTGATCTTGATTTTATCACAGGGCGTCTGCTCTGTGGGCCCTGGTGGCGGGTGCACAGCCTGGAGGGGAGCGCACCGGCCTCGTGCCCACCTCTGTGTGGCTTTCACCAGGCAGCAGCTCAATTTCCTCATCTTCAAAAGGAGAGGCAGTGGTACTGGGCTGCTTGAAGCACAGCACCCCAAGTGAGGTGGTGCTTCTGCTGAGGTCGGACAGGTGCCAGGAGGGAGCAGCACATCGTGTTCTTGCATGGCTCACCGCTGCATGGTACGACCTGTGCGATGCTCACCCTCCCGCAGCAGCAAGGTGCTGTGGCACACACCACCTGCGTTCCACAGGAGAGCTGTGCAGGCAGGTGTTGCTTTGTCGAGTGTCAGTTCATCCAGAAGCCCATGCCTGGCTTGCGCTGTCTCTTGCCCTTTTCTCACTACCTTCTGTTTTAAAGTGGTTTTGCTACTTTGGCGAGATCAGTTTGAATGCCTTGGCTCTTTCCTGTGTATTGGCAGTTCTTCTGCCCTGGTCATGTCCTGCAAACTCAACAATCGTGCTCCATGCTCTCCATGTCCAAAGCATTAATGAAGACACTGTTCAGCACCATGGGCTTGCTTCAGAGGAATCCATGCTTGATGCACCCTTCCAGTCTGATCACAGGCTTCCTGACTCCATGAAGAAGCTTTCTGACCAGCTCTGGAGTACCTGACAGGAGTGTCCTCAGCCACCTCTCCTGGCAAGCACACTGTGTGAGGGAACACCAGAGCTGTTCTGCAGTCAGAGCGTGTCTGTTGCTCACACAGAATGACAGCATCCACTTCTGCCCTCTCACAGGGGGAACCTGAAGTGGGTTTCATATTTGTTCCTCATTAATTTGTTTGCCATCACTCATCTGCTTGGCGTTTTTCATGACATCTGGTTTGTTCTCAGTGTTTTTCTGGACACCAAAGTGAAGTCAAGTGACCTCTGGTTGTTTTGCCTTCTGTCCCCCTCTTGTTCAGTGAGGCACTACGTCTGCTCCTGCTCAGTGCTGTGTGACCTTGGTCGCACACCCCGATGTTCTTGGGTAACCTCAGCCCACACTGAGCTACCCTCTGTCAGCAGTGGAAATACCTACGGTGAATCGCATTGGGCACAACCAGTTTGAAAACACTTTATCTTAGATGGTCTTTCAAGACAAATTCAGATAACTTTTTTTTTTTAAGAACCTAGAACTGGTGGCAGTTCTGTCACCTCTCTGACCACACCTGACCCTTCCAGTGGAAACAGAAGAAAATCCCATTACCCTCCATCCTAGGTGGCATCGACAGTAACAGAAACAGGGAAGTCAAAGGTCCAGTGACTCTGGTGGCTGCCAGGTACAGCCAAACCCCAGAGAGCTCAGAAGATCTGTGCCTCACACCGTGATGAGCTCCCGCTGGCACCCACTTCTGTGCTGCCAGGGGCTGCAGGGGAGCCTGCAGGTAAGTGCAGCACCATCAGCTTGGGGCTGCACTGCTGGCCTTATTCAGGGCCGCCTTCTGAAACCAAAGGGAAAGGCACTTTCTTCAGGGCTTGAACCTTTCCCACAGCAATCCCTCATTTGCTTGCCACTTGCCCACACATGTGACAACCACGCTGTCTCTTGCTCTCCAAATTTTTTTTTTTGCGGCATTTGCAGCGTCATCCCAGACCAGCAGCCCTCAGAAATGTCCCTGAGCTCTAAAAATGGGTTAATCGTGCAACCATCCCTTGTTTCAAGTTCAGCAAAGCGTTATACAAGCAGTCATAAATGCTGAACTTTGAAAACAAGAGCAGCTTCACATGCAATTGTTTAGTTCAACCCATGTACAAAGCAAAAATTTTATTGGAATTCTACAGAATTGTTATTTTTCTTTTAATACTAAGTGGTCCTTTAATGAGTGTTAATCTCTGACAGATGGCTCCGTCCATCTGGCACTACTGAAGAGTTTAAGAGTTTAATTTATGTGGAAAACTTATTTAAAATGCTACATTAATTAGAAACAACTAAAACAACGAATCTTCTCAGCCGGAGAGTGCATCATGGTGCCAAAGCACCACCAATAAATTCCACTGCCAAGAAGCGGGAGAGAGTTTGTGGATGGAGCTGATGGCATGAGCCATTTTCCTCCTTCCATAGGCGGGAGATGTTTCTAAGGGAAACAAAAAACCCATGAACGAAGCGCAGGATCCCTTGCAGGCAGGTTGCAGAGGCTGGGCTCGTGCTGACGGAGGGCATCCCACCGGCCTCAAAGCTGGCACCCCTGGTGGGGGGCTCCCAGCACAGCTCCTAGTGGGGTGATGGGGTCTGCCATTGCCCGTGTCCCCACCAGAAGAGCAGTTTTATGCACATCCAGCCTGATGCAAGGGGCTGAAGTGCTTGCCAGCACCCTGGCAGCTTGGGGTGCTGGGGCATCGGCAGCAGAGCGGTGTCTGCACAGGACCCCACTCCCTATATGGCCTGTGTGATGGTGAGATGGATCCCCTGGGTCTGGGGGTACTTGGCTGGGCTGCCGCACTGCTCTGGGAGCCTGAAGTATCGTTTGGATGTGATGTTCTGCTCGGAGAATTAAGGACAGCTCTAAGCAACTCCTCGTCTATGACAAAATAAATATTTATCTGTTATTTTTTTTCTCTTTTGGCATTGCAAACTACTCAACCTGAAAAAGAATATGGTTTTTAAATTTGTACTGGAATAAGAAAACATTGTTCCATGTCAGTTCAGAAAAAGCTTTTTCTGTGTGCAGTGAGCCAGATTGTCTTATCTGAAACCACAAAGGGATGGAGATTGAGCACTGTTTCATGCTGTAGTAAAAATATTATTTTGCCCTGAAGATCAGAACAGACTATTCAGTATTCCTGCAGCATGCAGCTCTGTTTAGAGTGACAATGCACAAGGTTTTTACAGCAATGGTAAATCTACTAAAACACTGTACTAAATCCTTAGACAAGACAGCTTTGCATTAAATAGCGTTTCCTTTTAGGAGACTTCCAAGTTAGGTTAGCCTCTTAGAGCTGTACAGAAAAGTCTTAGGTAATTTATTAAAAAGGAAACTAATTGGGCTCTTGCTGTGCAACAGGATTCTACTAAAATGTCTTATTTCATTAAATGCATTTTCCAGCGGTATTTAATCACAGAGCATCTGACAGCAGAAGCAAAGTTTCTACTGAAGTCCACTGGGATATTTTAAAGGCTGGAGAACACATTTTATTTCCTTTTAAATGCTCTATGGCTGTTCCCTACCGGTGTGAGGTGACACCTGGGGTCACTGCATTCAGCATGAAGCCTGCCTGTGGGGTGGATGTCGGGGAAAAGCCATCAGGATGCTGGCCCATGAGCTGCAGGAGCTGGAGGTGGGTCGCTGCCCCAGCAGGCTCTGCCTGCACAACTTTCTGTGAAGCCCTCAGTGCCTCACAGGGGTGCGGGGCTGCTGCAGTCACCTCACAGTGCCAGTGCTGCCAGGGTGACAGCCAGAACCTGGTGTTGGGTGCTCACACTCTTGGCACGGGAGATGGGGAGAGGTGTGTGGCCTCTGAGTGGGGCTGGGAGCAGACATGCCATGGGTCAGGGAGCCTCCAGTCAGCCACTAGGAAAAGCCTGGTGTGCTTCTCCAGACCTTCAGCACTCAAACACTGGATCCTACCTTGAGGGCTGATGGTAACACCTCGTCTTTTCAGGACAAAACAACGCTCGTTGCATCCTTTAAAAGCATAAATAAAAAGCAAGCACAGGGGGTAGTGTCTAGATGTTGAATTAGTGGTTTGAACACATGCTCAGGAAATGAGGCACAAGGGTTTTGAGCCTTTCTCAGCTGGAGGATGTTCAAATCCACATCAGAGAGAAACTGCAAGAAAGAGCCTGGCTGTGTGGCTGAGGGATGAGCGAGTGCACTAGGGGCACAGAGGGCAGGTCTCCTTACACATTGCTCTTCAGCCTCTGGATGAAAAGCTAAAATAACTTCAGGAACACAGACCAAGCTCTTGCTGTCCTCCTGAGTCACGCATCCTCCCACCTGTCCTGCTTGTTTGTGCTTTGGAGAGCTGTGCACAGAGCTGCCTCCTGGCCCTGCGGCAGATGCTGCAAAGTGCTGCTGTGGAGCAAAACTGCCCCACAAGAAACCTGGTGGAGACAAGGCCCTGCTGCTTCATAAGGGAGTGTCTGCTACAGAGGCTGGCCACGTGCTCACAGCCTTTGCTGTGCCTTCATCTGTGACCCTTATAGAAAAAATATGGGCACTTCATCTTCACTGAGGTAGCTGCGCTGAGCCCATCCTTGGAGAGGCAGGAGATTTCCCAGACTGGCTGCTGGAGGAGAGAAGCTCATCCTGTAGCTATTGAGAATAAAATCCACAAGCTGAGCTGCCCTTCTGCTGCAGGTGCACTCTGTGGGGCTGAGGAGTTTTTCTGCAATTATCACAGTACCGGAGGAGCTCTGAGGGCCCTGGTGTCCACAGCCCAGGGAACAGGGGCCAACCTCAGGCCTGATTAAAAGCAGTAATTCAATTTCAGGATGACAGAGGCTAAAGAGAAGCTGGAAATCTTTACTTGGTTCTGATTAAAGGGTTTGAGTAAGGCAAAAGGTCACTGGTATTTTCTTTCTTAATCCCACTGCTGTAAACCTAGTCTCTTCATAGACCTCCCATTCAATGAGAGCATGATTTGTGATTTTTGGACGTGTAGTTGGCAATGCTGTGAATAGGACTGCTCTGGCCCAATATCTGTGTAGGCTTGCCCAGTGAATGTGTGCTTCACCATAGGCACACTTTAGAAATTAGGACCCTGAGGTCTGTTTGTCCCCAGATGTGGCTGCATCCAACCTGTTCTGGAGATGCTGCCAGGCATTCGTTAGTCAGGATTCGTGCTGCAGCAGCTGGTGCTACCTGCGGTGCCCCTGGCTATGGAAAGAGATGCGTTCCCAAGGCAGCATGCATTGCCAGGCTGGCAGCATGGGGTCGGTACTCATAGCACCATAGAGTGTTTTTAAATTCAGTTCATTCCTGCACTTGAAGCCTTCTGAAGCCTTTGGAGTCACTGTACAGAATAAGGTGCAGGTACAAGTACAGGAGAGGCTGCCCAGGGAGGAGCTGAATTCCTGGCCTGAGTTTTTCCTCTTGAGCTGTTTCAGGTAGACTGGAGGTAGCACTCATAGAAATAATGTTTTTCCCATGACAGCAGGATTTGTGCACTATCATTAAGTACTGCAAGACCTGACACGCATGGGGTGTGCATACAGACATGGGAGAGCCACCCGAGCTCTCCATATGTAGTCCACTCATTCCTTCTACTCCTCATCATAAAAGGAGCAGGAAGGATGGTTTTCTCTTCCCTCCACACTTCTTCCTTCATGCAGAGAAAGTGAGACAATCAAGCCAGTCTGATCAAGGACGAGGTGAAGAAAAAAAGGAAAATTTACAAAACTGAATGCATTCTTGCTTCCCCTAAAGAAAGAAATGGATTTGGAGCTGTGCATTTATGACGGAAAGACTGAGAAAACAACCAGTTTTCTGGCATGTGAAGCTCATTCCCCCACAAGCAGTACTGAAGACAGGCAGGTAGTTCTTGCACCTTGCTGTTTGCTCCTATGACTATGCGATGTTTAATTGGAAGGACCGTGCCTTATGCTGTGAGTTACTCAAGCTTTCAGCTGCAGAAACCAGTTCTGAGGCTTGGACATGAGTTCAGCCGTGGTCAGCGCCAAGTCACGTTTAATTAACCTCGAAACTGTTACTGAGGAGTTTGTCTGAGCAACAAAAGGTCAGAGAATATTTCTCTCCCCCTTGCCATCAGTCTGGTTTAACTCCCTACAAGGGGATGTTCTGTACTCTGAGCATGGCGGTCGGGGGGTCATGTCCTTTTTTGAAGTTGTTTTCAAGTGCTTTTGGCAAAGCCGGTAAGAAGTGTGATGTTTCCTATCTCCTTCACTTTGCAATAAAACTGCTGCAGAGACCAAACCTTTCCCCAAGAACGGCAGCAGTATGCAAGAGGCTGCTCCTGGCCAGATGCTGAGCCTTAGCCCTTCCTCTGCCCTGCTTTGCTGTCAGCTGGTCATGGCTGCAAATGGCAGGCTGAAGAATGTGGCCCCATAGCACTGGGGACAGAGTTGAGCCTTAAAGTTTTACTGTTGGCGGCACCTCCAGCACCAGCCAGACCCAAATTGGAGCTGAGTCGGGGCTCTGTGCGGCTGGAGCCCTGCTTTGGTGCTGTTCCCTGAGCACACAGCAGCAGGCCATATGTGGCAGTGCTGAGCGTTGCACAGCGAGACCTGGGCAGGGCTCCACGTCCTGCCACAGGAGCGGGACCACCCTCCCTGGGGGAGTGCAGAGTGGTTCCCAGCACTGGGGCAGCCCTGCAGCCCTCACCTCAGGGGACCCACAGCAAAGCAGCACTCCCCATTTGGTCCTGAGCAGTGCTCACTGCTTGATAGGAGACTATTTATCTGAGTAGTGCTCACACAGGGGTTCATAATGTGTTAAATTCAGCCCCAGGTATTCACACAGGAGTTCTGAATATAGCTGGAACCCAAATATAAAGTCTTTAAACTACTACTGTGATATATAATCTACACATACGTAACATCTCAGCTGTGGTGCCACAGAAATGAAAGGTGACAGATATGATACTAATTTTTAAACAAGGAAACAGATCAGCAGTCCTGACTTTCACTCACGGACATGGCACAGGACAGACGCAATGACACAGACAAGCACCGTGTGCTGGGAAAGGGCCCACACTGTGCAGAGTAAAGCCATGTTGTCACTTGGAAGTTTTTGAAAAAGTATTAGATTAGATGGGGTTAAAAGGTAGGTCATTTTGTGTATTAATAACTGGTTGAATAATAGAAAACAAAGTTTTGTCAACAGAGAGGAGGTATCTGGGGAGATACTACAGTGGCCTTACAGTATCTAAAGGAGGCCTACAGGAAAATAGGAAGAGGCTCTTTATCAGGGAGTGTACAAGGGGGAATGGTTTAAAACTGAAAGAGAGGAGATTTAGGTTAGACATTAGGAAGAAATTCTTTACTCAGAGTGTGGTGAGATACTGGCACAGCTGCCCAGAGAAGCTGTGGATGCCCCATCCCTGGAGGTGCTCAAGGCCAGGCTGGATGGGACTCTGGGCAGCCTGATCCAGTGGGAGGTCCCTATCCATGGCAGGAGGTTGGAACTGGATGGTCTTTAATGTCTTTCCCAACCCAAACTACCTTACATCTCTATGGTTGTATGATTGGTGAAATCCCTCAGGAATTTGTGGTGGGACCCAGGCTCTTCAGCATGTACAAGTGTGACCAGAAGTGCATGAACAGCAGGGCAACAATGTCTGTTAAGTATAAAAGCTGTTCAGATGGACTATGCCCATCTGATTTCGAAGGTTTTCAAGACATGACAATTTAGACGTAGGTTACTAACAGTGAAAATGCACAAAGTCATAAAAAGTTCAAGATACAACTGAAATACAACCCAGGTGCAAAACAAATAGCAGCTACAACCCAGAATTATAAATAGTTTCATCTATGTCATTTTCAAGTACAATAAAATACAAACCTGCTTGTAGTACCATAAAGTAGTATTATAAAGAACTGTCTGTTATAAATTATCCTGCCTCTTAAACTGCAGACAGCTGGCCACATTGGCTGGCTGTAATCCACTGCCAGAAGTTATCTTCTTAACATTTAATTTGGACGACCACACAGGCTTCTAGAAATAAAGGTTGTAAGGGAAAGTCTGAGACCAGTCAGTCCACCACCCTAAGGCTGCTTCAAGTGCTCTTGCACCTTTCCTCCTTTACTTCAAAGACCTGCAGCACTGAGGAGCCCACAGGCTTCACTTTATAACCCTCAGTATTGTAATATGTTTCTTAATGTTTATCTCAAATATCCTCTGCAGTAACTTAATCCTAGTATTTATTACCCTTTTTGTTGCGAATATGAAAAAAAAAAAAGTATTCCTTTCCTTCCTACAGCAATCTTATATGTATTTAAGGACACAAAGGAACTTCCTGACTTCTTCAGTCTTCTTTTCCCTTGGCCAGAGAACTCAGTTCATTCAAACATTCTTCATAAGTTGTATTTTCTAGATTTAGTTTTTTGTATTGCTCTTCCCTGGACTTTCTCCAGCTGCGAGGACATAAGCCAGAGCAGCTCAGGCAAAATTCCAGCTGAGCTGTTACCAAGCACTGAGTAGAGCAGAATGGTCATTTCTTGTGTCTTACAATCTATAGTCTTGCTATTACAAGAACAATATTTGCTTTACTGCCAGCAGAACAGCATAGTTGATAGAGTTCAGCTTGTTAAATTAGATTATTAATCCTCTCAGATTGTTTTCTGGAGAGGGCTTCATGCCTTTCTGTTGCCAGCTGTGATCCATGGCTCTAGAGACCCACGTTCTTTTGATTCTTCAGCTACTAATACAGCAAGCCTAGAAGAGATTCCAATGATTCCACCTCTATTTACTCTACATTTTAACAGTGGACCACTAGTGGCTACTTTGTGGGCACATGCGCAGCTGGTTTTGTACTGGTTGTTGGTAGCTTTGTGTAAACCAGTGATTTTGAAATCATTGCCTTTAGGCTTCAACAGGGGCTACTTTTAATGGGTTTCTGAAATACAGCAAAGTAGTTGAAATTTACTATGGAGGACTCTGAGCCTCCTCATGGATCTATATTAGAAAAGACTGAAAATGACTCATCCAAGTCATGCTTCCCTAACTTACAATGAGAATATAAAATGAGACAGAGCTAAGGAAGGTCTGGCTAGAATCCTGGTATGTGAAAACTCCTGCTTTTTCCCCTTCCACAAAACCTATTATCGCTGTTGCAGAAGCAAACTGGTTTAACATTATTTGTTCTTGGCAAATCTATCTCAGCTGATACTCTTCTTTGTCTTGAAGATACTCGCAGTTTGTTCAACTATTTCCATCAAGATTTTTTCAGGGATGATTTCCTTTGGTAATTTGATGGTTTCCCATCATCATTCTACACTTTTTAAAGATAACCACTATTTTCCATTTTCTCATCTTCAGGCTACCGTTTGGCTTCTGTGTGTTTATGGTGATTGTATTGTTCTGAGGTTACTTCCATTGGGTCTTCACTATTTCATGCTGAAGTATATCAGTCCCAGTCCATTTGAAAACTTCTAAGTATCTGAATAATTTCTAATTAATTCTTTGCCTGTTTTAGAGCAAAAACCTTTTCCTTTGAAGCTGATATTAATTTCTTTAGGTACCTTCTTATATTTAACATTTAGTAGTGAAAATTAATTTTAAAAGACTTTCAATATTGTGACTTTCTTAATGTTATCTGACAACAGCTTTCTGCCTCCTTTAGCAGACTGATGCCTTGTCTTTATCTTGCTACCACTGCTTGCTTGCTGTCCTTGCAGCCACGTCAGCTACATCTTACGTTTACCTTTCACCTTTCTAATTTTATCAATGTAAGTTTGTGCTGCTTGTTTACACTCACTCTTAGTAATCTGATCCACTGTCCACTTCCTACACGCTTCTTTCACATGTTTAAGAATTGGAAACACTTTCTAAGTGCTCTCATAAAACCAGCTCAAACTTCAGTCCAGGAAGCAAAGTTTCTGGCCAAATTCTCTACATAAAAAGAAAAAACACAACAAAATGTAGGTAAATAATGAATGTTAAGGTAGGGAAGGTGGAATGGGCAAGAAGCCAAGCATTCACCAACATATTGTCCCTACAGGACGAGATTCAAACTGGAAAAGGCTGCTCAGGAAAGTGGTCTGATCAGGAGAGATGGAAACAGCACACTTGTGAGAAATGTTGGCGCGTTCTACAAAATGAAACTTCTGCTTACACACATGCAGCCTAAAATGAGCAAAATGAAAAGACCAGAAAGGCAATTTCACAATATTCCTAGCCAAGACTCAGTTAAAAGAGGCTGTCATGATGAGTTATTGAGATTGACAAGGCCAAGCCCTGTCTCATTTCCTAAGCATTATATAATAACTGAACACAGGAGACAAATGTAGCCTTTACTCCAAAAATACCTGGAATAGAGACCAAGGATCTCTCAATCCACAATCAAAATACACGTCCCCCCCCATCAACTGAAATCAACCTGGTGGAAGATCCACGTGTTTTAGTCAGAAGTCACATATTTCAGAGAGAAAACCCAACTGAGATCAAAGGAGGAATGACAAGGATTCGTAGCCAAACCACATGGAGTTTTCAGTCTATTTGCCAAACTCTTCGCCTAACAATGACAGCCAGAGAAGGGACAAAACCCTTCATTGCTTCATCCCCCAGAGGTTCCTCTTTCTCTCCATAAGCCTCAGGATAAAGGCCTGGTGATAACTGAGTAGAAAAACTTTTCCCCAAGTCTCTCTCAGATGGCCTGAAAAAGAGACCAACAGATCTTGTGAAACTCAAGCGACAAACCGCTAATGTTGAGTGCCATCCTGGGTACGTGTCTGCTTGGGTCAGCGGGCAACAAATACATCCAAAGATGAGATGCTGCAGGGATCTTGATGAGATCTGATGAACCACCAGTGGACACACATTCTGCAAATGTAGGTCCAAGAATAGCCAATCCCCAAAGGGCCTTGACACTGACATTTGCCCTCTGTGCCCCACACTCAAGCCCAGAGTGAAGCAGAAAGGAGCTGGTACAGACATTTGGGAGTATCGGGAGCCAAGCACAGACCAAACTTACCCCAAACTTTGTCATCCCACAGCTCCTATCAGATTGTTTTTTGCTATTTTGTACTCCTTGTAGTGCTTAAGTTTACATCTCTTGTTAGCTCTATGGACCCCAGAACTTCTCCATGCTGAGGCAGAGGCCCAGAGCACTCTGCTTTCTGTGTTGCTTACAGAAAACAAATATTCACTTTCGTACTTCCCAGCGCTGCTTAAACAGAGGAAAGGCCATCCCTCAATGCAAATCCATCTTTTTAAGAGAAATCCCAACAGTACCACAGCTACATATTTCATGTGTTGAGTCTTAGAAATTTAAGGGAGGAAAAGTTTTGAAAGACAAGCTATGAAGTACTAGTTCCAACTGTTTATCTACAGCTCTGGTGGAGACAATAAAGACAAACTAATTTATGTTCCACCGCATTAAAACCTGTTCAATGGACCACAAAGAGAATGGCACCAAAACTCAGTGAGTTATACTCTTTCCTCAGGGTGGAAATGTCACCAACCACGAGCCAAGACTCAATCACTTAGTAGAAACGATGAAGTTCCAAACATTTCCTGTTTAACCTCGAGTTGAGAGTGTTTCAAATCAATCTCCTAGAATAAAAAAATCAGTCATTAAACAATTTGCCAAGAGAACAAATTATCCCTATGGAAGAAACATAAACATTAATCAAATATTACGTTGTTCAAAGGAGGAACTCAATATACCAATAAACAACCTGGAACAACTTCCTGAACAGTAATCAAATCAAGCCAGAGCTGCAAGCTCTACACCACATTTAAGAAAAATATCTCTTCCCTACTCAGTAAACCATTAGTTCAATTGTCTCTACTCAAGTGCATCTCTGGCACAAAATATAAATCTATCACCTCTTGGAAAACGCACTATAAAAAGATGAGTCTCTCTGATGAGGCATATGTACAGAGACCCGTACTTTGAATTGCTCTCAAGAGTGACACTTCTTTTACAGAAACTAAGAAGGATCCAACCACCAAGCCTCAGACAAGCTACTAAAACCAAAACCACCACTAGCCACTACCCCAGCATCATCACTGGCCCAACACGCACAGCAGCTGTCATTCTCTTCAGTCTGTACCACTTCCAGTTGGCAGCATCTAGGTACAGACGTGTCTCAAGATATGTAGATTAGGCAACTAAAACAAGGTAAAATCCAGAAACAAATCTCATCTCTATCCCATTTTCAGATTCATCCAAACAACCAGCTGAGCATGTCCTCCTCAGGGCATGATGCAACTAAAAGTACCCTTCGCCCCCTGCTCCCAGGCTCAGCCTTGTAACCCCCTGCCATGACAGAGATCACTCAGACCAACAGTTCACACCTCGTACAGAAATGAGACACTGAGTGGATGCATGTGGAGAATATTTTAATTAACTAATCACAGGAATAGTTTCTAAAGCAGAACCCTTGGGCCTTATCATTAAAATCAGACCTCTTGCATCTCATGTGTCAGGACAAGCCCTGGGTGGGCAGCAGGAGTGCCAGCTGCAGGGTTTCTCTGATGCACCCAGCACCAGCTGCTTATGGAGGCCATGGGACTCTGGACCTTCTTGCACGTGGCAGATCCTTCACTCTAAAGAACATGCTGGCACTTTGCCTGGGAGGTCTAGGTAAGACATGGCAGCCATTGTTAGTTAAAATAGTGATATTGATGTGTTGGTACAAGGATTTTCTTGAGAAAACTCAATTTTTACCTTATCATTGCAGTGACAGGTAAATGAATAGCTCTTAAATCCATGCTCAGAGTAGCTGGCTTTCTGAAGCAGGGCTGAGAATAATCACATGCTTCAAAGTCGGCCTTCAGAAACGCTGAGGTGGGTTGGAAAGAGAAAAATGCAAGTGGCACCGCCAAATCCCATTCCTTGTGCCAGCCACAATCTCTGTTGTTTGAATGGTGACACTTGGCAGATAAGCCATAATATGGATAGGTTTGATCCTATATGGATGAGTATCTGTGCACCAGGAAGCAATTACCACTGGTAGACAACTCACTCCGTGAAAGCATGAGAGATGATGGCACAAGGTTAGAGCTTGGTCCAGATGGACTGACAGGCACACTAGAGAGGGAGAGAAACATATAAACCCTTATGTTATTTTGCCATGCAAATGATGCTGTAGGTTCTCTGGGTAAAATGGTAGTAGACACCTATGCATAGCGACCTGCCTCCCAGCCTCCTTATACTTCCCGGCTTCTCTGATCCCAGATGACATCCTGACTTGGACTGGGCAAAGAGCTGAGAAACACTGGTGCTGATGTTTCTCCCTCTGGGCACAGGTGTCTCTCCCAGACCTCCTGTGCTGTACTCAGCCCTGTTTACCTTTATGGCAGCTGGATCAAATCTCCTCCAAGCCTCCTAAGGCTACAGCTGTCAGGAAAGCTAATGAGGTGCATCTGACAGTATTGCTCCCACAAGACTTTACAAGGTGTTGTTATGGTTGTTTCCTACCACAAAGCACGTTTGGGCAGGATGTGAACTCATGACAAACTATTGAGACACTGTGATGCCAATAAAAAGGAGATGCAGGACACAGCCAAACCCTGAGGGTCTGAACAGCCACTGAAGAACTACAGTTACTTCACAATGAGCTTGTGAGTGTCCACAGAGCGTGTCAGAGGGAATTCATAGAGCAGCCAGGGTCTCATAGAATCATAGAGTGGCTTGGTTTGGAAGGGACCCCAAGGATCATCAAGTTCCAATCCCCGTGTCACAGGCAGGGTTGCCAACCTCTAGATCTGGTACTAGATCAGGCTGCCCAGGGCTCCATCCAACCTGGCCTTGAACACTTTCAGGGATGGGACATCCACAACCTCTCTGGGCAGCCTGTTCCAGCACCTCACCACCCTCTCAGTGAATTAACCCCGTTGCCTCCACACTCCAAAGAGCAAGACCTTAAGATCCTTAGCTCTGATCAGATAACGCTTCATCTTTGAGCTCTTTTAAGGTCTGAAACCCTGAAGGGTTTCACCATCAAGGAACGAATATAAGAGATTTTTGCAAAAAGACAAAAGTCCTCCTAAGAGAAACAGATAAATCTGTGCGGTGCTAGTATGCATACTTCATATTTCTTAATTTTAAGAAGGGCAAAACACTTTCCATTAGAAAAAGTCATAAATAAGGAGTATAATTTTTAATATATGTATTTTGTTTTGCTTATTTCTAAAGCACCCAACCCATCCTTTCCCCTTATTAAATATTTCCTTTTTTAAAGTCGGATCTGTTTCCAAAAAGAGAAGCTCATCTGATGTTCTTAATCATGATAGCATTTAAGAAGATAAGATATTCAGAACATAAAGGCCAGACAAGGAGTAGTAAAAGCAGGTTAAGAGTTAAACAAAAATCCATCTGCTTCCCCAATAGTAATAGCAAATGATTCAAAGTAGATATCAAATCTTATCAGACCCATCTAGTCCAGTAAAATGTACTCAGGTGCTCTATACCCCAAGCTTTCCAGAAAAGATAAAAGCAAAAATAAATTTTAATCTATTTGAGAATAACAGCAGATGTCTGGACTTGAGGAGAGAGGAGGCACAAAGTCTTACAGAGGAAGGGTAATGATTTCCAGGCTACCATCAATATCAGATGGGTGAAGATTTGAGATTAGGTAGTTATGTAAAAATTGGGCTTATAAATGTCTTGTACCTGTCTTTTACCCATGCAAGTTGTCATGGAAAAGATTAGAAAAGATTATTTAGTAATACAAAACCTACTTGGCTAAACAGCGAATTTCTCAAAGAATTTGTCTGACTTCCCACAGTTAGGACATCCTAGAAACCAAGTAATTATCCTACAGGAGCCTAGACTGCATGCTGGGAGAACAGGGCACATAGTCTGCGTCTAGCCAGCCTCTGAGCCAAATCTCTATCTGAGCAGCATCCCTATGTCATACTCAAGTATGAAATCCATGTTTTAGGGCCTCCATTTTGAGGACCCATCTGTCCCTAACCAAGTTTTCAACTTATTCTGACCAAGGATATTGAAAGGCATTTCAGAAAATGCCTTCCTCAGAAAAAGATGTCTTGATACATGCTGAAGGACCATCACGAGGTGCTCAGTCTGGAGATATCAGCTTCAGATGGCTTTAAAGCCCAGCCTGCAGAGCTGTGGAAAAGGGAGTTTCTGCAGAATCTCTCTGACTGCAAACAAGGACAGGACATTTCCATCTGACTAGCAAACAGGTATACAAGAGTCAGGAAAATGTGTTGCTCTGAGCAGGTGCCTCAGAAGGGCTGCAGCAAACAAGAGGTCAAGTGAAGCTCTGTCCAGCCTGAAAAATATGACTTACAGACACAGATAGGAGCCGCTATGGGGACATCACAGCTCAGGATGATTTGTGTATCATTTTTTAGGACATTTAAGTGGCAAGGGTGCCCTTTGTTGGTACCTGCCTTGCACACACGTTTACTATGTTACCTTGGAGGAAATAAGTGACAAGCTGTGAGTGCCCATGCCCAGGTGGATCCCCAAGAAATGTAGCCGTGCAAAGGCACTGCATACCCTGCACCCCTGGTTTCAGTACCTGGGAGAGCCTGCATATGGGGTTTCATATCCTACGGAAAGGCTAGCAGAAGGCACACCAGAGCTGAAATCAGTGATGAGCTATAACAGTACTCCATCTGCCTTGAGCCACGCGAGCCCTCACTGGAAGTTCTTTGGTATGGCAGATACGTCCCAGCCCAGGTTCAGACAGCCTGAGATGAAGGCAGTGCAGCTGGAGATGAACTGCAGCCAATCCTTTGGAATTCAGTGTGTGATACAAGATCAACTCATGAGATTATTCAGACAGTTTTGTGATCAAATTCACAACTTGTCAAAGAAAAAATTTCTATCTCAAGATGAACTCTTGCATTTTCAACCTTGTTTTCATTCTAATCTAAGATGAAAAGTCAAAATTTAAACAAACAAATAAAACCTAGAATACAAATCCTGAGAAAAAGAGAAAAAAATATCCAAAGACATGGAAATAACCTTTTAACAGCATTTGTGATAAGACAAAATTTGTAATGTAACAACAAAAGGGAAATGAGACAACTGAAAAAAAATTGAGAGTTGTGCTGCTATCTCTCATTTTCACACTATTTTTTTTTTTTAAATTTTTGCATCAGCAGTCATACATTCCCACCAAACAATGAAATTTCAGGGAAATTAATTTTCCATTTCTTTGGAAAACAGTGGAAAAATTCATAGTTTTTAGCTGGAAATAAGTGACAGCAAAGAGTTCTTACCAATCTGATCTTCAAACTTGCATTGAAATATATTGCACAGATGAAACAACTGTTTGGAGCAATACATTTGCATTGAGCAAATCCCTGTTCCTGCCAGCTGAAGCCATAATTTGGATCAGATGTCCAGGCAATTCGCAGCAAGGGGATAGATGGAGAATTGTTGAGGTTTGCTTTGAAACACATGATGGGGTGCATTTCAATTGTCAAAATTCTTGTAAAGTTGAAGCAGGGTAGGTTCCTGCTGGCTAGATATTCATGAAAAACAGCTCACTACAGAGGAATGGGAAAAAATGAATGGTGAAATGCAAACCAGGGAATGTAGCAAAAGCTTGAACAGGAAGCCCAGTCCTTGAGAGGCACTTTGACACCCGAACTATGAAACTATCTTTAATGGGATCTGTTGTCCCCACATTGCCAGCCAGAGCACCTTCCGAGCAGCAAGGCTCCTACTTTGTAATGCAGCAGGAACACACTGTTGTTCCCTGGAGCGGCACTGTCCCTGTGCTAAAAAGAGAGGCACAAATGGCTAGAGACAGTCTGGAGCCTGCACATGAGAGACTTATAGCCTTTGCTGGAATGTGTGCTGACAGCAGAGCATCGCTTGATTTCACAATTGCCTGGGATTTTCCAGGGCACCTCAAGGGGTTAGGTACCTGCATCCCGCTGGCACTTGGTGGAACAATGGTGCCTTGCTTTGAACATCTTCAATAGCGATGACTGAAAAGGGGCAAATCTTTTTTTCTTCCCCTTCTGACATGGGCAGGGACGTTGACATTATCCTCATCAAAGTGGAATAAAACCACACAAAGCAGAGTTCAGAGCTGCTCAGCTGCCAAGTGCCCCAGACCCGGGGGCTCCCAGTGTCCATCGGATGGTGCAGAGGGCTGCAGTCACTGTGCTGTCCCACAGTTGTCCCCAAGCCCCAGGTCTGGGCAGCACTGGCACCTTGGCAAGGCCTCCTGCTGAGGGTCTTGTGGGGAGTCAGCACCAGGCAACAGCCAGGGAGCTGGAGGGCTCCAATGCCTCCTCCCACACACCTCCTGACCTCCTGGGATCAGGTCAGACCTTCTCAGAGTTTTCTAAGAATCCGGAATTCTTTTAAAAGAATTGTAGCTTCAGAAGCATACAAAAGACATCAAGGCTTCCTATGTTTAAAATCTGCTAGAGGTAGGAAGACTTCCCCAAAGCTTACTTCAGCATCCCACTGCGTATAACACAGAAATTAGTGCAATCAGAAAAATGAAATTTCTATGTGGAGGTAGAAGTCCTTTAACTTTCAATTTGTGACAGTTACAGATGCCAGTCACTCAAGAAATGACAATTTACTTGATGCTTTTGACATGTGATAGGAGCATGGGAAATCAAACCCTATTCAGTCCATAATGACAGTGCTATGGTAAGGAAAAAAAAATGTTCACAAACCCAAAGTAAACCTAAGTTTAGTTTCCAAAGAAAACTCACTATTACTGGCCCCTGTTACATTAAGCAAATAAATTATCATGTAAAATTTCAATAAAATTATAAGTAAATTTGTAATTTGAAATAAACAACAATTTAGATGACTTTCTTTGAATGGTGACAATTCTGGTTTTCAGCCAACTCTAATTATCATGTGAACCTTCCTGCTGCAGCATTCCTTTACTGCTGAACCTGCTTTTCTTTCTCCCATGATGAAAAATGGAAGAATTGTTTGCATTACTGACAGAAACAAAAATTCAGTGACACTATGGCTGGATGTGCGTACAGCCTGGTCCTTAGGAAATGAAGACAAAATGTAAAATGTAATTGTACTAACAAAAAAAAACAAAAACAAAAAACAACCAAGCCAAACCAAAACAAAACAAAATGCAGCAGGTGTTCTGCACCAAGAAAGAGAAAATTATTATTTGGCAGTGAGTCTGTTTTGGAATTAGTGAACCGATGATAATAGATCTTTTAATTTTTTAACAGAAATACGTTCAGTGCATTTTTGTGACCTCTTGAAATCTTAGAACACAAAATCAGCAATCACTGGTTGAAGTTATTTGATACAATAACATACTATAAAATAGGTTGTTGTATTTTTTAGTCTTGATTTTGGCAATATAGAATTAATCTTCAGTAATTATTTTTATGTGTCTTTTTAATGCAGGTCTGGCTTAAAAATTGCTGTTAAAGAATATAGCTGAGAAGGTTATCTCTGCTGCACAGGAGAAAAAAGAGAAAGAAACATACCTATATATCTTCTTCTGATCATCTTTCACTGTTAGATTCAAAGTAAGTAAAAGATCCATTTTTTTAATCTAAAAGGACAGGTGCAGAAGAGAGAAGATAAGATTAAATGTTTGAAAGAACAAAAAGGATGATAAAACTGGAAGGGAACAGAAAATGCTGTACAGCAGCCAAGCTCAGATAGAGCTATGCAAATGATTGATTAGTGGCTTTTTTTTTCCAACAAAACAAAAACTAGTGGTTTTTGTAGGAGTTGCTTTTTTTCTCCCTTGAATGATGTATCAGCTTATGCTTTGCAGTTTTTAAGCAGCTTAAGTATAATACTATTTTTTTGAGTTTTTAAATGAAATCATTCTTTTGAAATGCGTAACTGGCTTACATCGACTACTTTTTCTCTTCATTTTTCTCTATTTTGATGAAATGCTGAACTGAGTCTGAAAAAAAATTTTCCGTATTGCTCTCCCTGAATTGTTTTAAGCTACATGGTCTACAAAGTACTGGCATAGTCTCTGATGCCAAGATGTTTCAAAACTCTAGTTTGGTTACATAAATATTGCATCCCTCCACTTTCCACAGCCCCACGCTGTTGACATCAAATGCTCTGTTAATAGTGCTGTTATTTTGAGAAATGTGATTTTATCTGCTCTCAGGGTGACAGATTTTTCAGTAAGTGGCAATCTGAGAAAAGCATCTTCTGAGCCACAGTATCAATGTTTGAAGAATGATCGTGAATTCTGGAAGAGGGAAAGAAAAATGGAAATGTTAGGATGCTGCTTGAAGCAGTTGAGAAATTTCTGCTTTGTGTTACCAACGCATATTGTGCTTTAGAAGTTTCTAAAGGCAAATGCCTACTTGGTGGGTGGCAGAATCACAGAGAGCTCTTCCTTGCAGAGTACAGAAGGAGGGAAGGAGAGGTGTCTGCTTGGTACCTGCATCAGTTGGGCAGGTGCATGGAGACACACTTTTATCTCCAAAAGCTGGCTGCAGGGGCAACTAATGTGCCCTGGTACTTGTTCATGCACCAATTTACAAAAAGCCTCCAACTCCTTTAATGAAGTTTAGTAGGTTGTTATGGCACATTATCAATTCTGAAGCTGCTTCACATGTGTTGTTAATACGCTATGGTATTTCTAATTGAATATGACCTCCTATGACATTAGAAATTTGACTGTCCTTCCCAAAAGACATCCACATGTTTTGTGAAGGACAACTATGCTTCAACAAACCTTTTAACCAAGAACATATGCCCAAACAAAAAGCCTTTATTGATTTCATAAATGGCAAGACAATGTCAACCCTGAGCCAAGCAAACTGTTGCACAGCTTATGTGTGCAATGGAGAATGGTAGGAGCGTGTCAGGGGGACCACTGCTGGTCCCCTTGTCATGGAGGTGGAACCATTGATAGAGATGCCTCTCCCCACAGCTCTGTGCAGGATTCGCTGCACAGGAGCAGCAGCTAGGAAGGAAAGGGCAAAAAGCTGCTGTGATCATGTTTCCATCTTCCTTTCATATCCCATTCCTTGCATGGCCATTGCGTAGATATTCCCTTGACAGCTTTTCAATCACAGTCCAGTTCTTGTGGTTCTTGTCCTGTTGTGTGTTTCTTGTCTTTCAGACTTTTAGTCATGTTTGGCATCTCCTGGGAATGATACATGAGATCAACAAGCATTTCTGCAGAGGCCATGCCCAGGCAGGGGTTACCAGAACAGAGAAACCACACAGTTGCATGGCATAACAATGTTAGCCAATTGCCAGCATAGATAAAATGCTATTTTCCCTTAATTTTTTCAGTTTTGGAATTTAATTTCTTTTTGCAGTTGCCATTGTGGGGAGTGCCTGAAAATGGAAAGGCTTCTTTCCAGCTAAAACTCCTGGCAAAGCTTCTTGTACCATTGTGTTTTCTGCCTTAATTTAACACTTCTTTCTCAGACGAGCTTTATTGGAGATGTTCTGATGAAGAGGGTTAAATGACATTATCCTCACATTATTGTACAGATCTACGGCAGTTCACTGACTGGTGCACTGACTGACTGGTTCACAACACCTGGTGCATTTCAGGAGTGTTTTTTTCCTACCTATGATTTACTGTTCTTGATATATTTTTAGCATTCTAGCTGGGAAGATGCCAGGAGGGAGGCCTTTCTCTGTGGAAAGACCCTCAACAAGTCATTATGGTAGCATCTGATCCTTCATAAATTCCTACACAAGCTCTTTGGTGTGTGCCAACAACATGCAGAGAAAGGTGAGATATGCAGTATGGTTGTGCGGGAGCAATGTGACTAGGCAGGCCAATCCAAGTACAAGGTGAGGCCTCATCAGATGGCTGAGGCAGGACTAAGTGCAGCAGCAGTTGCTCAAGCCTGAACGTACATCAACATGATATTTTTACGTATTTTGCTTTTGATTCCTGACAAAATGTCACAATCCCTTCCCCTTATTTTGAGACAAAATGTGAGCTAAACTGGGGGAATAAAAGGGCAATATCACTGGCAGTCTTCCTGCAGGAAAAATTAATAAAATCCTGTTACTAGCATGTTCCTTTTTAGTTGCCTATAAGGTTTCTCTTCCCTATTTAAATGCTTCTGTTATAACATAGGTGAAGAAAATGAATTTTCATAAATAAAATGAGCACAGTGGAAAAGGCCCACCTTGTTCCCACTATTCCAGAAGGTGTTATAAGCCATGCCAACAATAGTACTTCGGCTTAATGTTGCTGACACTTCTCTATTTTCTTCCTCTTTCTGTTTTCCCTATCTGTT
Organism: Penelope pileata; assembly: GCA_013396635.1. NCBI lineage: Eukaryota > Metazoa > Chordata > Aves > Galliformes > Cracidae > Penelope > Penelope pileata. The sequence continues at coordinate 806,939 of WBMW01006372.1, forward strand.
ACATGCCTAAGACTGATTAAAAGATCAGGTGAAAGTTCAGCACTTTAGAGGACATCAGTCATACAGGAAACACAAGAAATTTCTTTCTGGTTTTAGGAATACCAAAATAGAGGCATGTTTGTCTTTTTCTGCCTTCAAATTAGAATGAGACATTTAAATCAGATTTTTTTTTTTCCCAAAGGCTTCCAATTACAGTTAATTTCAGGATAGTGGATTGGTTCCAGCTCCTATTTATCGTGTGTGCAGATCATTTCTTGTTCTCAGTGCAACCAGAAGCTATCTCTTAGCTATGTGTATTAACGAAACTACAGCTGCTGTATGCAGTCAGACATCTGGCTGGTGACTGAACAGTCACTCCGTGTCTATGCCTCTCCAAGAGAAGTAGAATTTTCTGTATTCAGCTCTGTCTTACAGCAAGGAAAAGGCATGGCTCATGCTGAGTCAGTGCAGCAAGCCCGCAGGCCAGTCAGCCATTCACTTGGTAACAGTAAAACAGTTGGATAAATTCAATGGGACTGATGGGTTTTAATTTAAAAACGTGATGCAGAAATATATTCATAATTTCATGTGTCAAATCACCTCCGTGTTTGTAAAAATATATTCTATTTCGATATTTAATGCAGAAACTTAGAATGTTTTTTTCACAGAAATCATTTTTTTCCAAAATTATTCTTCAATATGCATTTGTTTAAGTGTGAATTCCAGTTCCAGAGATTTAGTTAATTGGAATGCATAATCCAGCTCTTTTTAGACATTTTTAGAGCTTCCATGAAGCTGTAAGTAGACATTTGCTAAGTTTTCAAAGTGCATGAGTCCTGTAGGCTTGCCAGTATGTAGAACTTCTAAGTTCTTATGTTTAGCATATGGCCTCATGCAAGCAAAGTTGCTTCTCTTCTGTCATTGACACCAAGTGCGAAGGCTCTCAGTTTGTTCTTGTTCTTTATGTAGGTCGGCATGTCAGCCACAGTTGTCCTCTACTTCTGACTGAATCATGTTGATCTTATTCTAATTCTCTCACTAAAAGCCACGGATTTTGATTTTAGCTCTAGTTAATGATAACAATACTTCTAACTTGAACAAATGTGTGTGGATCTTCAAGAGAATGGAAAATACTACATTTCTGAAACAGAGCTCAGATCCAAGTACTCCCAAATTGCAAGTCCCTGTCTCCAAATCTGACAGAGATACAACTTAAAGAAAATGCTGCCGTAATACTCCTAAAGAGGTCATGCTCTCCTGTTTTCCAATAGCTCTTGCCAAGTATCAGTGTGCTGCTGAGCTGTGCTGGTTTTGGACCAGGCCTGTACAGCCTGTGAGGGAGAGCACAACTGATAGGGAGAAGATAGAGGAAAGCTGCAGATGGCAATGACAAACTATTCCTAAGAAAATATTACCATAGGTAAAACAAAAGAATAATGTTTCAATAGCAGAATTATACAGTCAGCGTAGCCCATACTCTCTAAGGTCATGCTAGGAATTCGTCAGCCTCACAAACTGTGCAGTCAGAAATGTTTCATCACAGAGACCCCCAGCTGATGGGGTCTCTGTGGCTCTGCAAAAGTTGAGGCTGGAATAAACTCCCATAAATATTCTTGTTCTGATGTACAGTTCAAGGAGACATTTCTCTTCCACTGTTTGCACTCCGCTAACTTGACTTACTACATTGTCTCTTTAAAAACATAACCAACATGCTGATTTCATGAGTATCAGCTTTGTTTTGGAAACTTATGGCTTCAGAATGGTGCAGAGGAATCCAGTCTGTCTCTAGAAATAAATACATACTGGCAACCTTTGGCCATATCTACTAACTTGGATGGTGCCATGAATTGCTCCAAGGCCCTAGAGGGCAACTGTTAAATTGCTGGAGAGATCCTTGGCATGGACTAAACCAAATAACTCTCAGCTGGGATTAAAAGGCATGGTTTGGCAGTTAGTGTTGGCAGGGTTCTCTTGTAGACAGCTCGCATGCAACTGCCCTGTTTTGAAGGTTAGAAAAGCTTAATGGTACCAACATTGGCAGTTTCACGCCTGCTGGTCTTTGTGCTGAAAAACAGTCCAGAGTATGCTTAATTTTACAATACAGTTTGCAATTAACCTTGAAACTTCACGTGGGCTGTTAGGGTATGGCACAGCAGTTTACAGAGGAGGGCATGGGTGGGAGGGGCTCTCACTGCCCCTGCCAACAGCGGCTGTCTCCTGCCGTGACCCCTGCATCTCTCCATCCACAGGAACTGACACGGCCACCCAGACAGAGCACCCAGAGAACAGGTGGCCACCCGGGTCTCAGGCTGCAGAGTGTGCCTGAGTTTTCTATCAGTGTCTGGTGGCAGCAGCAGGAACACCTGTGAAAGGTGTGCCCAGGGAGAACAACTGCTCAGCCTGGAGACAAAGCTCCGGGAAGGGTGGGCAGGCTGAGGGGCACCAGGAAGTTGGAGGAGATGGACTGGTGGGATTGTGCTCTGCCAGCCCTGAGGGAGATGTGTCAACCGGACACAGCACAAGGAATTAAGTGTCTCCTGCCCACCGCCAGTGGGCAAAAGGAGAGGACCTAACAAACAGGTCATTTTTCAATGGTTATCAGCATCTGCACAGGTCCATGTCAATTGGAGGCTGGCAAACCTCCCAGTTTCCCCAGTTTTCAAGAAGGGCAAGAAGGAAGACCATGGTAATTACAGACCAGTGAGTCTCACTTTAGTGTCTCACAAAATTATGGAGAAGATTATTCTGGGAGTTACTGAAAAACATCTGAATGACAATGCAGTCAGTGGTCACAGCCAACACATGTTAATGAGGTGAAAGTCCTATTTAAGGAACATAACCTCCTTTTATGACAAGGTCACTCACCTAGTTGACCAATGTAAGCCAGTTGGTGTAGTCTTTTTGGATTTCATCAAAGCTTTTGATACTGTTTCTCATAGTCTTCTTTTGGACAAAATGTCCAGCCTACAGCTAGACAAAAACATAGTGAGATGGGTGAACAATTGTCTGATGAGTTGGGCTCAAAGTGTTACAGTAAATGAGGCTACATCAGACTGGCAGCCAGTCACTGGTGGAATTCAGCAGGGCTTCATTTTAGGGGCAGTTCTCTTTATTGTTTTCATCAATGATTGGACACAGGACTTGAAGGTATACTATGTTTGTGGTTAACACCTAACTGGGAGGAGATGCTGACTCTCTCAAGGGTAAGAGGCCTTGCAGAGGGATCTTGATAAATTGGAGGGCTGTGCAATCATCAACCACGTGAAGTTTAACAAGACCAATTGCTGGATTCTGCACCTTAGGCTGGGCAGCCCTGGCTCTGTGTACAGACTGGGAGGAGTCAGCAGTGTGCCCTGGCAGCCCAAAGGGCCAGCCATGCCCTGGGGTGCACCAGGCACAGCACTGCCAGCAAGGCGAGGGAAGGGATTGTCCCGCTCTGCTCTGCACTGGTGTGGTTTCACCTCAAGCACCATGTGCAGCTTTGAGCTCCACAGTATAAGAAGGACATAAAACTACTAGAATGTCGAAAGGAGGGCTACAAAGGTGGTGAAGGATCTGGAAGGCAAGGTGTATGTGTAGCAGCTGAGGGCCCTTGGTTTGTTCAGCCCAGAGAAGTGGAGGCTGAGGGGAGGCCTACAGCTTCCTCACAAGGGGAGCAGAGGGGCAGGCACTGATCTCACTAGTGACACTGACAGGATCCAAGAGAATGGCACAGAGCTGCATCAGGGGAAGGTCAGGTTGGGGATTAGGAAAAGGTTCCTCGCCAAGAGGGTGGTTTAAACTGGAACAGGCTCCCTAGGGCAGTGGTCATGGCACCAAGCTTGCTGGAGTTCAAAAAGCGTTTGCACTCTCAGAAATATGGTTTGAAATTTCCTGTGTGGAACCATAAGTTGGACTCAGTGATCCTTGTGGGTCTCTTCCAACTCAGGATATCATATGATTATCGTATGATGACTATCATCACAGAAAGATACAAACTGTCCCATTTCTCTCAATGGGCTGCAAAATTTATGCTTGGGAATATTGGCACATGCCAGTATTCTCACCTTCACTAATGGTTGTTTCAGCCCTGATTTAGGTGACGATTAAGCACTCACCTAGACTAAATAATTCACATCAGTTATACGACATTGTCATCTTAATTGAATTGCAACTTCTACTTTAATTGAGTTTTGTCATAATGTCCTAAGTATTATGATCCAGAGATGCCATAAGTTCTTGTAATTCTGGTAAGTCTTGTAATTCTGGTAGACTAAACAACTGAAATGGAAAACAAAAAACCTGATAGGCCAGCATAAAAATGTGATTATATATACTGTGATTGTAATCACAAAATCTGTGATAAAATGAAAATGCACTGAAAGCATGAAGAATTCTAAAGTTACTGAAATCAATATTCTAGTAACATTAAAATATAAATAGGTTACTTGATAACTTCCCCACTTCATTTTAAAAGAAATTGCCACGGAATTTCTGAAAGCCACAGCATGGCTGAGGTTGGAAGGCACCTCCACAGACCATCTGGTCCAACCCTCTGCTCAAGTAAAGCCACGTAGAGGTGGCTTCCCAGGACCATGTCCAGACAGCTCTCTAGATCTCCAAGGAGGCAAACTCTACAACCTTTCTGGGCAACCTGTGCCAGCGCTCAGTCGTCTGCACAGTAAAAAATGTTTCCTGATGTTCAGACAGAGCCTCCTGTGTTCCATTTGTGCTCATTGCCTCTTGTCTTCTCACTGGGCACCACTGAAAAGAGCCTATCTCTGACATCTTTGCATCCCCCATTCAGGAATTTCTGTACATTGATGAGAACCCCTCCAAGCCTTCCCTTCTCCCGACTGAACAGTCCCAGATATTTCAGCCTGTCTCCACAGGAGAGGTGCTTCAGTCCCCTCATCATTTCCGTGGCCTTTCTCTGGGCTCCTTCCAGTATATCCATTTCTCTCTTGTACAGGGCAGCTCAGACCTGGACACAGCAGTACCAATGTGGCCTCAGCAGTACTGAATAAAGAGGAAGGATCCCCTCCTTTGGCCGGCTGGCAACACTCCTTCTAATGCAGCCCAGGATATCATTAGTCACCTTTGTCATACAGACACAATTTAGAGCTCACTTACCATAAAGTATTGATTACCAGAACACTAACAGCACTGTGCTATCAGAGTTCTGAGGGTTCAATATACTATATAATACAAACAGATGATCATGTAGCAATATCCATGACAACAGTCTTGAACAACACATTGAACTACCCCATGTACTCCACTGTCTTTCTGTGAATAAGGGCTTGAGTTGCCTTGGTTTGTTCCGGGCTACCTATGGTTTTCTAGCATCTGAGGGCTGCTGTGGCTCAAATTCCACCTGTAGGTTCTCCCTAGCTATAGACAGCTGTCAGGAAATAGTTTGGAAACTGGAGTGGCTCAGAGAAGATGAAGTGGGACTGCAGTCTCCTTGCAGAGCCAACAGCCAGAATGAAACAGCACAGCCAACTACAAAGATGCGTTCTTGTTGGTGAGAAAACTTTCCATGCCTCCCAGTTATATAAAACAATTGCTAGATGTTTAGCAAGCCACAAACCTAAAATATTCATCAAATCTTCTGTTTCTGAACTTGTTGACCATTGTTAAGAGCTTAGAAATCAAAACCTCTCTAATTTACAGTTGATAACAGACCCTACAGGCAACTGAGACTTAAACATGTAACTTTAGGACCTGGGTATTCCAGGTAGAGAATATGACCAGGCCAACTCTGTATCAGGACATCACTCTGCTCAGTCCAGGTCCTGTTCCCTCCCTGGACTCTCCATTTCCATGGGGAATAAACTCAGGTGCATTAGCTGGGAGTAGTGGTACACTCCAGGCAGGTCCCTGATTTTAACAGAAGGCCTAGAACCTGTAGGGAAAGCATATGCCTTGCAAGCCAGCATGGCCTGAATTCCCACAGGGTGCTCTGCTGGCTTGGGCTACCCACAAATCATGCTGGGACAGCAACAACAACAATTTGGAGGCAAGCGTTGCTGCTGAGCTGCAGGCAGGAAAATGCAGCAGCATAGGGGCTGTTCTACCTCACTTATTGCATGACTAGTACATGCATGACCAATAGGGGAAAAAATAACAAAAATTGTTAACAATGCCTGGCATTTGCCGTTGTTAGTACCCATCTTAAGTTGTTTATAACTTTGCCGACTTTAACCATACAAGCAGTCTGCTGTTTTCCAAGTTTGGTGTCTGCTCAAACTTCTTGGAAAATGTCAGCCAACAATTCGACCATTTCAGAAAGAAAATAGCTAACCACGTTAAAAAAAAAAAAAAAAAAAAAAAAGGATAAAAAAAAAAGATTAAAAAAAAAGAAAAAAGACATTTTCTTTGAGCTGCTTTAGCACCCTCAAGCTCTGAAGCACTCACATGACATTTGACAGGAGGTGGCCCTCACATCTGGGACACGCCAAGTGAGAAGTCTTCAAAAATACTTGGTTTATGAAGATAAAGAGACACATGTTTGAGTTTATAGCTTATTTCCCAGAAGAGTCTGTCTGTTATGATGATGACCCAGCTTCTGGTGAGCAGAGAAACTGCAGTTCTCTGCTGTGCGGACTCAGCGCTCACACCAAATACCAGATGAGGAAGATTCACTTGTGCTCCTCAGGCTCCCCCTGCTTTTCATTCTGTGATTTTCTGACTCAACTTCAATGAGCAAGACAGTTAACTTGAGTGCGTTTCCTCACCGTCTTGTAACATTCATTGGCTGGAACGTTTTAATGCCAACAAACTGGAATAGGTTGGGCAGTGTGAGTATAAAGGTATCTTCCCCTCTGCTGAAAGAACTGTATTCTCAGAGATTAGAGTATGAAAATCAGCCAACACCATAAGAATGACATCTGATAAAGTAAGAGCAGTTAAAGCAGAGAACTGGTGATCTGGCTCTGATTTATCCCAGTAATGATGCAAACATAATATTAAAAACAATTTGCTGCAAAACTCTGTCTGTGCTAGATTAAAGTTAATCCTGCAAGAGATTTGTTCCTCCTTGTTCACATATGCTGGGGCAGTCTGCCCTGTCTTCCTAAAAAACGACCTTTACTATCTTTTCACTGAAACTGTATTTGCTTAAGTGAGTATTTCTATGCATTTGTTTAATGCTAAGTAAGCATACATAAGGAAGAGTACTAACAACAGACCACAGATTTTACAGAGTGAAAGTTTATCAGTGGAGCTCTGATTGCAAGTTACAAGCACTGACTCTTCCACGTCTGAAAATAATTGGATAGCGATTTACTTCTATAAGGTTTTGGTGACAATGTTATAGTTTTCTGAGATCCTCACACTTCCATCTGCATTAGGAATACAAACAATAGCAATGGATTATTTACTATGCTTCACAAGTCAAGTTAATGCACGCTTCTGCAGTTCTAAGTGCTTTCCTATGCTTGCTTGCTCAAGTCGCAGAACACGACTTTAGAAATGAAATTTTATTAACCACACGTCGTATGGTTCCTACTCTTTCACTGCACCGTGACTGAAGGAAAATGAAGATTTTTTCTTTTTTCATGTTTCTAATTCCACCCACTGGATGAAGCATGCGATCCAAAGTGAAAGTAATCCAGCGTCTTGTGTCGAAAGACAATTCCTGTCACGCAGTGAAAGACTACTTGTGACTGAGAGGGAAATGTCTGCATCAGCTTATGAACTCTGTGTTCTGGCAGCATTAAAAATTATGTGAGTACAGCACAATAGAAAGGACCAGGAGTAAGTAAAAAGTTTCTTATTCAGCACAGGATACGTACAATGTAAAGCAAATGGCAACAGCGTCTGATTGGTCCCAATATTTCTGAACGCAAGTCCAGCTGAATTCATGTCAGCACTCGAAGGAGACTTGCTCAGAATTGCATCAGTGCACATATAACTTCCAGAGATCTAAGGAGACACCTTAGGCAGCTGTTTATATAATTGCATGCTCCTATATTCTCATTCAGAACTTAATCCATCAGCCCTTCCTAAAGGTTATGTATGTGCAACTGCAAGGACTGCACACCTGGCATTACTCTACACCCAAGCACTGTGTCCTCTTGGTGAAAGTGACAGACCATCTTTTACTTTCACTGTGCTCTGATTCTGGTTTACAGGAGCTCTCAGGTAAGAAGCTTCTCTGGAGTCCACAAAGACAATCAAACAGAATTATGGTGTTCTTACCCACAGCTGGGACATACGTGATGCGATCAAGAGGCACAGCTGCATCAGAAAGAAGGCTTGTGCTTTGGGAATGTTACACTCCAGGTATCCTGTGATTGTTGGAGATCTCCAGAACTCAGGGAGACCCGTAGTAGCGATTGTTGGAGATCTCCTGAACTCAGGGAGACCCGTAGTAGTACAAAATCACCCTGTTTTCCACCTGCCATTTTCTTCTTAAAAGCCTCTTACATCAACAGACCTCTAGGTTTATAAGTGACACCATTTTTTTCCTCAGATGATCCCTATTTATAACTTTCTACCTCTGACATACCACAGTTTGTACATCCTACAATTCAACTCTTCAGAAGAGTTGGATTTTTCCCTTCAATAAAAAAAACAAGGCAAGAGTTCTGAAGTCTTATCAGATATGCAACAGGGCTTAGAATGTACATTTTCCCCCACCCAAGTATTTTTTTCAAAAATAGTCCCAGTGAAGTATTTACTGCTGAGACATAGAAAGCATTTTGCATACCTGTAATTTACCAGAAGAGAAAGTCTGAACTCAACGAACTGCATTTTGTAACTTGATTGTGCTGGCTCAAGATCATTTCAGGGCAAGATTCTTCATTGCCTGGTACTCCTTTGGACTGCTGAAACCAAGATCTGCATATGCACCTACAGGAAAAATAAACTTTGGTTTAAAATTAACTTTTAGTGATGCTATACAACGCACACTCCTTCAGCGCTGTACCTCACCTTCTCAAAACTCGCCGATCTATGCATCTGATCTATGCTTCTGCAGTGCTGCTGTCACCTTCCCATCATAACCCCCGATGTGGTACTTAAGCAAGAAGGAGGAATTGTTGGGGAAGCTCTGTCCAGCGCTGGAATTTGATGGATAATCATACAGTATTTATTTTCAATGATGAAATAAACACTCTGGTCCTTAACTTAGGAGAGTGTCTGTCCACAGAAATGACGTCAGAGCTCTGACACACAGCTGTGGGATTTAGTTCTGACACATTTGTCCAGATATCCTCCAGAGCCGACAGAAAGAAACGGGTTTTTCTAGGTTATGATTCCTTTGATCTGTTTCATTTCACTTTAGGATGAGATGAATCTTCTTGTCTCTGTGAACTGCAAGGGGTTTCTGTCTGACCAGCTCACTTTTTAAGCATCAGATAGGTTCCCACCCCAACGTCCTCCACTGTCAATGAGAAGAACCAGGCTCGCTCAGCTTGCATGCAGCCAGCCAGGATACGGGCACTACCTGAAACCACCAGCACGGTGTTTCAGGTCACGGTGCCCTCTGTCCTTACACCGCCTCTCCAGCAGTTTCAGGTTGAATCCAAAGCATACTTTTGAAGTGAATCCCACAAACATCCCCAGTTACTGAGCTTTGATTTGCTTCATGAGCAGCCTCAGGATCCATCATCGGGGTTTTTTTGCATCAAATTAGGTCAGAAGATACACTCCACGAGTACACATAACGTGCTTCCCTTGGTAATGTGCCTCCGACCCATGGGATCAGACTAGAGGTCGCTTGAAGCAATTCCCCCTGACGCTTCCATGCTATGGGTACTGTGTCTTCATCTCCAGCTGTCTTACCACAAATTCATTTCTTTTGTACGGCACTTCTTCCTGATTCAGACAGGGATTTCTAAAATCTTTCCTGCAGAGACTTTCCTCCCCCAGTGATTCACAGCTGGTGCCTGTGCCTCCCGCCCGCCAGCACCACACCGCTGGATGGCCGGCACACCTGCACGGCCCTGCTGCGGACCAGCTCTCCTTTAACACATGGCCGGGAGATGGTACCCAAAGGGACATGTATGCAACAAAACTTCATGGCCTTAAGCTGCTATGCCTGTAACAGCTTCACATTCTGTGAGCCCTCCTGCAGGGCTCCAGTGCCCTGGAAATCCCTACCAAGCAGAGATCCCTGAGGAAACAGGCAGGGGACAAGCCTGATTCCTGAGCTGTGGCTTTAGGCAGGCTGCTGGCTCCCTGCTGCTGAGACCGGAGGGTTTCTCAGCACACCCCAAAGTAAACTGGAGGCACTTTGGGACTACCGCCACGAAATCTTGGGTCACATGCAGAGTTTAAGCTCGCTCGGGTTATGTGAGGTGGAGCTGCCAGGCTCCAGTTTCGGGCTGGGTTCCCCGGCCCCGCAGCGGGCCCCCACGTCGGTGCTGTGTACCCGCCCGTCACACACCACAGCCGCCGCGGGCAGCCCGCGTGTCGCCCCAACCGCCGCCCGCGGNCTCTCATAAGGCCGGGGCCGGCACCGAGGGCCGCTCGCATCGCCGCCTGACGCCCCCGCCCCGAGCATGCAGTGCTTCCCCAGCCTGGTGCTGGCGCTCAGCTCGCTGCTGGGCGCCCTGGCGCTGCTGCAGCTCTCGCTGTACCTGCGGGTGCCGTCCCGCTACGGCAAGCACGAGGAGCGGCTGTGCCGGGCGCGGGGCCGGCTGCCGGCACGCTGCGCCTGGTTCGTGCAGGAGCTGCCCTCCTTCTTGGTGCCCGCGCTGCTGCTGGCGCTGCGCAGCCCGCCCCGCCTCGAGCCGCTGGGCTGCCGCCTCCTCTGCTGCCTCTTCTGCTGGCACTACTTCTACAGGTACCGCAGCCCGCGGGGCTCGGGCGGAGCGCGGCTCCTGCGGGCTGCAGCCCCCGGGACGCTGAGGCGCGGGCAGGGTCGTGCTCCGCGCGTTGCGGTGTGATTCCAGCAGGGAGAAGGCGGTTTCGCTAAGCTGGAGCGAAGTTTGGGGTGAAGTAGCGGCGTCTCTTGGTCTGTCTGGTTTTATATATATATGTGTTAGAAAGTCGGTCGTATCAGGCGCCCGTGGGCGCTGTAAAACTTCGTTTTTGTGATTAATTCAGTGTTTTCTAATCAGGAGCTCAAAGAAAGAGCAGTTTCCATCGTGTGCTGGCGGTAGCTGTTCAGGTGGGGCCGAGCGGCACAGCCCGCAGGTGCCGGCTGGCTCTGCAGGCGGAGGGGCTCGGCTCTGGGCAGGCTGCGGTGTGTGGCAGCAGCGTGGCTCCTTGCGCATCGAGCTGGGTTTGCTTCACCTGCTCCTGCACTTCCCTCCTCTCTGAATCTCACGAGGAATTTGAATTTTGACTTTCTGCTCATGAAAAAAGTTACTTCACAAATCGCAAGTGCATGTGAAACTGTGCCACTCTGCAGTGAAGAGCGATGTAACTTCTGAAGCAAAGCTTCTTCTGTGTGTTTTTTTCTAATCCAAATTCGTTTTTCATTTCTTTTTTCATTTTCCTTCCTAGAAACATAAAGTATGTGAGTTATAATCGATGAGAAATTATTCTTTGCAACTCAGCCACATGCTGAAAGTCCAGCGGCAGTGTCTCTCCAGGTAGCTTAGGGACAGAAACTCTCGGCTCTTGAAAACAAATGTAAAACAGAAAAATGTCTTCAGGTGCAAAAATATTTTGTAGATATGTTGTCGCTATGGTTGTATTTTGTTGCTGTGCTAACTCAGCTGGAGGACGCTACCTGTGACCCATGGTGCTCCCACAAAGATAGATGCATGGATTGTACATATAGTAAATGCAATTTCGTGCACTCTGCTATTCTCACGGATTTCTGATTGTTCCAGAAACAGATCAATGAGCAGCACCAGGCATCTGAAAGCAATGTTACCCCACTGGTATGCACACATCTTTTGAGCCCCTGTCATCTTTTCCATTGTTGCCAGACTTAGGTAGAAGCCCCATGTTTTCAGGCATTTTCTTAAATAATTTTGAGGCTCTTCTCGTCTGTGGCCAGAGTACACTTTTTCCTTGTAAAAATATAAGGTCTCATTTAGCCGGGTCTATAGAACTACCGATTTTGTTTCTAATATTCCATGTTACTTCAGTATTGCTCTATCAGTGTGCAGCTTCTTCTCATGCAAGCTATTCAGAGATTCTTTTAAACCAAATAATATTTGAAATATTGTGTTATGTATTTGTGCTCTATTGTTACGCAGAAGAGCAACAAAAAGGAAAAATGAGTGGTTTTTCTGGCTTAGGGCATTTCACTGGCATACTTGAGAAGGGGTTCAGCACTTTGATATAATAGAGTTTATCTGAAAGTTTTTCAACTAATTATGTTTATTAGAAATAAGCTAACAACAGTTTTAAATACATTCATGATTAAGCTCGGCTGCAAGCATAGTGGGTATGATATATAGTTGACCAATAAAAAAATTACATTTACCTAATGGATGTAGCCTATTGCAGTTCTTCTGACTTTAAAATTTTGAAGTGAATAAAGATGTTCTGCTTTTAGTTACAAATATGTCTTGCTTATCTGTTCCTACTTTTCCTACTGATCATCTGACATCTGTGTTTAAGCATTACTTTATGCTTGCATGAAAATATACTCTTTTGTACAGAGAGAAGTTTCTTTGTATATTGTTACATCTTTTAGCAACATCTTAGTCTCTTCAGGGAAGCTTTTAATGTTCCTGGTTTTGTCAGAGCTCTTTCACCAAACATGCATGTGGAAGGGAAGTTTCAAACACAGGTATGCTCGGAAGGATGATATAGACTGTTAGAGAAACAGACTTTGAAAGACCACCGTGCTAGCTACTGTGCCTCCCTGGATGCTATGCCCAGCTGTGCCGCTTCAGCAGCTGGTGTTTAACTGAAGCAGGTATTGCAGAGTACCTTCAAGTCTTGATCTGAAGACCTCAGATGCTGGAGAATCCATCATTTTCTGTGAAGAATGCCGTTTCCTCTGGTAGTTTAGTCTTGTGAATTCTTTTACTATCACATAATGTGTTTGAAACGTGCTTGAATTTGACTACCCTTGATTTCCTCCCAGTGATGCTTGCTGTTCGTTGTTCTGTGCTAATTTAAAGCACTCCATAGTATCCTATAGTATTTTCTGACCATGATATCATTTATACAGCAATCAGATCATCTTTCAATCTGCTCATTACTGAGCTGTCAGGACCTCCGTCTGCACTAGAGTGATCCAGATAGCACAGGAGCACACGATCGTATTTCTGATGAATTAGCTACTGCACATGATACGGTGTTTATGAAGGATTTATGTTTTTATGATGGCCTTTCTCCAGCTACAGGGGAATGGACATTACCTGATCTGACACAGAGTGGTGCAGACACATGGTACTTCACTTAGCATGAAGTTTGTCAGGATAAAGTTACCCTTCCATAAATTTAGGAACAGGTTTAAACCAGCATAATGAATTTGTCCTGCTTTTGCATGTGGTGTCACATAGCTGCAACATTTTTGATTTGATCTGAGATATCACACCTAAACCAAACTTATCGTGGCACTGAACCATGGCTGAGGGCCCTCAGTGCAAGACATTTTTCCCCCTTTTCCTACATGCATTTTAAAATGAAGACCTGACTGTAGAGTACAATTTCAGAATTGTAGTACAATATCTAGTGACAACATCACCTTCCCATTGCCACTGTCTGTTCCCATACGTACAGACAACGAGGGTGCTATCTCCTTTGAAGTGACCTCAGGAAGCCCTGTGTTTCCAGGCTACTCGGAGCTCCCTGGAGCTGGTGCTCCCTAAGGGTATAGTCATCACGAGGGATGGCTTTGGTTTGTGTTCTTTCATTTGAAATAGTGCTCACTAAGGCTGTCCTACCCACTCTTCTCTAGAATTTGTGCCATCTGCCAGCTTTATTGGTAGTCATTTTGTATTCTGTGCCAGGTCACCTAGCAATATGGTGGAGTGTTCCAAGGACCACTGCAGTCCTTTTCTAGAAACTCCCTGGGTTGATACTGATGGCTACAAGGGCTTTGTAGGACTGCTCCAGCAGCCTGGTGGAGATGTGCTCCCATCCATCCCACTGCTGGAAGAGAAGGGAGGGGGCAACTGCTGTCTAAAGAGACAGCCCGCGGCACCCAACTAAGCTCTGCTGCCTGGATGGTGCGAGAGGGAGGTGGATGGAGCCAGACTTTCCCCCTTCCCAAGGCCAGCTGCTGGCGGTGAAGCAGTACACGCTCCAGCTTTCCCGGCCACCGCTAGGCAGCAGCCTCTCTCTTTGCGGGAAGCACAAGATGGTGCATTCCCAGTGGCTTCGGGAAGAGCTGAAGGCAGACTGCATCTGCTGTTGGGGGGAGGGGAGGAGTGAGTGTGTGAGTGAGGGAATCCCAAATCCTTGGTTAGCCAGCTCTTCATCTCTCAATGTGCACTCTATTACCACAGTGTGGTATGAATTTAATCAAACCCAAATGCCCTATGGTGTTAAAGCAAACATCCCATAAAAATCTGAATTTATCACATCTGCTTTAGGTAAGCTCACAGCTTCTTCACTTCCATATGGTAGAGCCTGTGATAGCAGGGCCTCCAGAACTGACGGGCTGGGAAGGCGGAGGAACGGAGGAAGAAAGTAAGAAAAGCACTGAATGCCAAGTCTGCCATCTGCGGCTGCAGGCTCGAGGAAAAGCGTCCATGAGCAGGAAACGATGAGTGTATGGGAATTGTTCCCATCATAAATGACTTATAAAGGATTTTGGTTTGAAATGTAGTTTGTAATGCAGCCTTTCCTGTGAGAGGGGCTGTGCTGGTTCAGGAATACAGACTCTGAGGCAGCTGAAGCCCTCAGCTGGCAGGAGGAAGCCTGTTCGCTGCATTTCCACTTTGCAGTCCCACTTGAAGAACCAAAAGGAGTAAACAGAATATAAAACGATGAGAGGATGGCATCAATCAACTTCCATACAACCTTAGTGCTGCATTTCTCTTGGAACCGGGCAGTAAGTGAGTGGCGAGGGACCAGAGGCGATGCCACCTTCAACAGCAGCAGGAGGAAGGAAAGTCTTGTCTCTCTGAGCTACGAACAGAATCTTTTATTCTGTTAGTATAGGAAAAAAAGACATTTGCATTTTGAAGTGCACTCGAGTCAGTCTGACAGGATAAGTGGGCTGCTCTTGCAGAGACAGCTGGATCCCCTCCCCCTTCGGCTGCAGATGACCTGTTTGGTGTGCCTGTACTTGGTTTTCTACAAATCAAGATTTAAAAAAAAAAAAAAAAAAAAAAATTGGGGAAAGTTGACTTTCATAGCAAAAGAATGGAAAACTAGGAGCATTTTAAAACAAGATTCCAGCACAAGTTCTTTGTGTTTCTTACAGCCAGCAGCACCTTCCCTCCAAAAATAAATTGGAAGTAAAAAGAAAAATCTGTTCTCTCTCCCCCTGCTCTGGGGAATGGGCGCATGTAGTCTTTTTAAACCTGCCTGTACTGGCTGGTTGGTCAGGCGGGTGCAGCATTTACTTGGACACAGTTTCCTCACATAGGTGTTCTTACTTGTGACCAGTTGTAGGGGAGATGCTAGGTCATGGTCTGAGCCTGTGATGGAGCACCTGGAGTAAGGGCTGTGGCTGCCTGGGGAGCACAGGCAGATTGTTGCCACCTGTGCTCCCCAGTGACTGGAAGGGTTGGGCCCAGGGTGGGGCTGCCCTGGGCTCATTTAAGAGCAGCCGCTGAGGGGTGCATATCTCTCTCAGAGATCAGCTGCTTCTTGGAGAGCTATTGTTGTGGTGGGAGGTTACTGCTCATCGGTTGTGTGAGACAAAATTTTTGTGAAATTTCTGTTTGCATCTGTTGTTAAACCGTTGTGTGCTTTGCCTGGGATTGCAAAGTGTTTGTCTGAAGCAACATTGCTGCTTCATTTGCAAAACACCAGTAATAAAATTTACTGATAAATTTTAGAGATTTTTTTATTGGTTTATCATAGTTTTTCATTGTGGTTTTTATTTTTTTATTTTTTATTTTTTTGAAACACCAAGTAGATAAATGTACCAGAAATACTTTAATACTTTCTATTGGTTAGACTGGAGGAATTTCTGCAGAGGTATCTTAGACCTTTATCTCTTTTCACATATTTTCAAGATAACGTGCCTGTTATTTGGTATATTTCTATATGATGCCAATTTTTCTGTGCTATTTTGTCATGAGCAGACAGCTTTACAAACCTTTATGGCTTTGTTTATGGGCTTATATTTATAACCAAGCTTTTTTTCCTAATAAGCGCTACTGCATGCTGTTCTCTTGCTCTCTACTCCCTGTTGAGGCTGTCGCCAAGGCACAAGTAGGTCCCTCTGGTCTCACCTGGGTGAGTTTGGACTCAGTGGATGTTACAACACTTCATATCTTGGGAGTTTAAAGCCCTCTGGA
The DNA here is from genome assembly GCA_013396635.1 of Penelope pileata. Taxonomy (NCBI): domain Eukaryota; kingdom Metazoa; phylum Chordata; class Aves; order Galliformes; family Cracidae; genus Penelope; species Penelope pileata. Next base: position 823,237 of record WBMW01006372.1, read on the forward strand.
AAGATACATGCTGAACACTGAACTCTACTTGGCTTCAATTAGACTGATGAGGATGCAAAGACCTGGATTTGCATTACCAGATTCTTACTGTTGATATGAAAAAAGCAGAGTTGTGAAGGGCTGAAGATGAAGAAAGACTAAATTATATGCAGGAGTTTCAGTAAATGTTTTTGCTTTAAAACACTGTTCCTACCAAACAAAGAAATGATGTGTTTTGATCATGGGATGTCAGTGGTCTTTCCTTATAAGGACTTCTCTTTTAAGCAGTAAATAAAAGGCAAGGGAAAAGAGCTAAAACTTATTCCATACATACAACAGGAAATTTGTTGTTGACTTTTTCAAGGTCCACAAACCTATTTTTCAAATTTCTTATAAGAGGAACAGCCTTTATTTGGGAAGGTGGTACTTTTTTAATGAGCCAGTAAATATAATATGATGAAAGGAGGACTTTTCACAAGCCCCTTTATGTATTGAAAAGCCTATATATTTAAGTCATCTCCTAGTTTGGGGGAACTCAGGTAGGAATAGAAATCTGTGACATAACCTTGTAGTATCATGATTATAAATATCTACACATTTCAGACACTTTTCCTATTGGAGTGCCTGTAGTGTAACCTATATTCTTGGTGTCTCTTTCAAAGTTGAAGTCATTTTGGTCAAGAATTATACTAAAGTAATATTTTCAAACCATGAATCATGTGGCCATTTTAAGTTACACATCTTCCTCTAGATGTTGGTTTAAATATGTCAGGTGTATCGATCAGTAGTCACTCACAGTCAAAATCTGTCGTATACAATACTGTTTTGCTTGTAGTTATGCTAAACTTCACCAACTTAATGCAATGCTTTCCATGCTAGGATACTGCCTCCCAGAAAAGTCTTTGGAAAATGTCACTGTATTGAGTCTGTCTGCAAAGAGATGTTGCCTACTAGAGGAAGGAGGCTTGCCTGTCTGAGATGGTAAGGAGCAGATCAGTTCCCTGGCAGGACTATGCTGGAGCAGATTCTGGGGCAATTTGCATCGCTTTAGCGTACTGGTGAAGATGGGTTGGATAGCCTTCCTAGTAAGCCAAATCTCTTTGAGATATACATTCACATCACCATCTGAATAAGCTAGTTAGGCTACTCAAAGTGGTCCAGTCAGGTGAGTGTGGTCTCTTAATAGCTATGCACATTGAAGGAATGTAGCTGGCAGCACTAGGGCGGTGCTTGTCCCTCTGTACTTGGCACTGATGAGACTGCACCTCAAATATGGTGTTCAGTTTTCAGCCCCTCCCTACAGAAAGGACATTAAGTTGCTTGAGTGTGTGCAGAGGAGAGCAACAAAGCTGGTAATGGGACTAGTAAACAAGATCTGAGGAGTGGCTGAGAGAATTGAGGCTGTCTAGTCTGGAGAAGAGGAGGCTTTCCAAATGAAAGACGTTTCACATTTCAACCAATGTTCTTCAAAATGTGAACCTAAGGATTTAGAAATCATGTTTGACTTGTTCTACTTCAAAAATGGTAGAAAAGTGTTCAACTTTTGGGTATCAGCTGTAGAAATTGATTGGATTAAATTTCTGATAGAAGGGTAAGTCTGAGATTCTGATTTGAAATGGTGAAATACTGTGAATTACAGAAGTGTTGGCAGGGATGGTATTGAAAATTAATCACGTTAAACACAGTAATCTGCAAGACCTAGGACACGTGTCTATGCAAATGTGAGACTTTAGAGGAAGTCTGGTCCACACTTGAATGTCTTAATTTTTAGGCATGCAAGTTGAAATTTCTTGGTTTTTTTGGTTTCCAGTTTCAACTTCTATAGTCTATTGGTAAAAATAGTTATACTAATCATCTTATATTAACAGCACTTTAGCTATAGTGTGGGCCCCAAGAGTTTAAGTACTTTCCTTCTTTGTCATCATAATGATACATTTAGGCCTTTGAATTTCTATCTTCCTTCAAAAATCAAGTCCATCCTTACTGCTTTTGAATTAGTTTGAAATACAGGCTCAGCTGAGGACAGAGCTTGATTTGACAAGTGGAATTTAATGACGCATCATGTTTTTAATCAGACTATCCCAAGACATTTGTTTTAACTAAGCTGACTGTGCAAAGCTGTCAGAGATGAAAAATAATTTTAAATGTTGTAATTGTTTAACTAATTGTGTTCTTGAATGTGTACAGAGAACAAGCCTATCAAAAAGGCTTTTCATTTTTCAAGAAAGCATTCGGCTCCAAACTTGGAAAAAAACTTTTGTAGTATTTCTGTTCATTATGGTTATGAACAAGAATTTTCCAATGTGAGACAAGCCTAAACTGCTGCAGAGTTTTGTTGCTGAGCCTTTCAGTTTCTTAGAACATTTCTCTGCATAGAGAAGAAATAAAATGACCCAGTGCTGCACTTCTGAACCCTGTGGACTGTGGTGAAATGGTCAGAAATGCTTCTACCGTTATCCTGCTGCATGGTGAAAGACAGAAGCACTCTCAGCAAAGGTAGGGCCTTGAACTGTTTTTGACAAGAGCATCTGTAAAACAGAGCTGGAGAGAGCTAGTGTTAGTTCATGATCTCAGTTTTCTCACAGGTTTATTTTTTACAGCAACACATAGCTGACGATCTCAAACTGCTTCATGTAGCTGAGTAAACAAACCAGATGTGTCAAGTCTCCTTACTTGGGGTGAGAGTCCCAGGCAGCAGCTGGCTGTTACCCTGCGCACTTGTGTCCTTAGGTCTGTATCTCAGTCTCCCATAGCACCTGAAGAACTGTCCTGCTCTGTGATCCCCTGTGCTGTACACAGCTGCTCGGGCTGACCTGTGAGGCAGCTGGGTGCCTGCTTGCCATGGATAAGAGCAGTAAGTGTGCTGCCCTCGATCTCATGCTCACAGCTGCCCCAGGGTGGACATGCTCTCCAGCTAAAGATAGGAACTAGAAAGCCTCCTCCACCAGGTGCCACAGAAAGCAATTGCATGGACACATAGGATGGGATGAGGGAAAACCAGGAGGTCTGCTCTTTCCCTGATGTCTGTAGGTGCCTAGGGTTGCTACTGCAACTACTGGCTAGGCTCTACTGCAGTAGCTGGATAGATCAGTACTGTTATGTCCCAGTTATGCAAGAGTCTGTAGTTTGTAGTGATCCTATGGAGGCAGTGTAAAGCCTACAGAACTCAATGCTAAATACATACATCACCCTGAAAGTAATGCCTCCTATTTATTTCCGTGGAAACTACAACAGGTACGAAGAGCACAGTAACAGTATTTGACGAAGCAAATTCTCAGCTACAAAACAAGTTTTCAACGTAGTCACCAGCATTAGCTATGCATTTTTACCAGCTATGAACAAGAGCCTACATTCTGTGCTTAAAATCTGCACCAATGAAGGTGAACTGCTGTTGCCACTGCTGAAATGCACCACCCGCTGCCTCACTGTACTCACACCCACTGTTCTGTCTCCATCAGTGTTCAGCAAGTGTCAATGCATGTCATTGGGCGTCACTTCTTTTGCTCCATCTGTACTTCCATGTCAGACACCGTTTGGTCAGTGCCCCCCTGCTGCCATCTGTCACATGGCAACAACATGGAATGGGATATTGATGGGAAGGTTCAACCTCTACTGCCATACCACCACCATCTGCATCTGACATTGTGGGCCAACAGAATAAAGCAGGAGGCATTACTTTTGGAGCAGTCCTCTAGTGCAGCAGAGTACACTTTCTTGTACAAGTCAACAGAAACCATACTAATCCTGTTTCATTGCAGAGTCATTTCCACCTACAGGACCTGGAAAATCTGCTGTATGTGGGGCAAAGATGTGGAAGCCCAAGAGAAGCAAGCAATCCTGTTGCTGAAGATACTCAGCCGTAACTGCAAAGGGAGAGGGACAAAGGAGAAAGAGCTACAATGAAAGAAAGGCAGAGTGCAGTTCTTGAGTAGCAAGAGATAAATGCTAACTGGAGGGGAAAGAGGAACCATAAAGGAAGCAAGAATCTAAAGAACAATAAAGAAAAGACCAAGTCAGGAAGGCTGGAAGAACAAAATTAAGGAAGAGCAGGAGTTGAGGCATAAAAGAAGACTTTACTGGAGTAGGAAAAAAGATTAAGAGTGTTTTAAAGACTACTACCCATGCCTCCTGCAACTCTAAGAGCTTTCTGAACGTGTATGAAGTCTAGTGTATGTTGATAGGATACAGTCTGACCAAACTGTAGCTTCGGAGATGGATAGCTTACTAAATATGTCTTTCTTTGGTCATTTCTCAGCCCTATGTGGACTGCTTATGGAAATTAATTGCATGTTCTCTAAGTGCTGTTGTAAGAGTATGGTTTTGTACATCCTTGGATTTTGTACCACTTCTCATGCAGATGTGTTCTTTTGTTCTGCTCACGCTCTGAGCCTCTGTGAACTCTTTGAACCCTGCTCCAGGGGAACAGTGGGCTTTTTGAAGTGCATAGAATAATGTCTGGTGAAGTTACTCTGGCACGTTTCATGCTTTTGGCAGACAACCATAATTTAGCAATAGGAACAAAGCGATCTGTCTTCATAAATATCAAGAGATTGTTTCTGGTGAAGTGAGATACCTTGTTGAAATATATGCTTTGGCTGGCTAAGGCTTTGACACACCACTGCTTAGATAAAATAACAAACATTCTCATAATCTTTAAGTACTGCTGTTCTTCAAATACCACCAATTAGTAGAGGCAAGCATGAAGTATTGTGGCTGGCATCCGCACGTTTGTCTTCACCACAGTCTGTCTTGTCATGTTGACCCAAGTCCTGTCCTCTACTGCTCATACAATTTTAAATCTGGACCGAGTTTAGTTAGGGTTTCAGCTGGCCTGGCATTGAGTTCAGTCTGCAGCCTGAGCAGAAGATTTAGCTTGTGCTAGGTCTTTTTTGCTCAGCTAAATTCCAGATCTCATCACTGCTCCCCAGCTCCCTGTCAGTGTCTCTGTCTCAGGAACATAGCTCCAAGTTCCTGTTCTCAGACCATTCCTTGAATATTCTTATCAGTGCTTTGGCCTGCAAGGGTGAAATTAGCACAGAAAAGGCCTCCGTGATCCCCAGTGCCCCATAATGACCAAGCCTGCAGCAACCCAGAACTGCAATTGCAGAATAAATTTCAGAGAATAAGGGAAGATGATTGGTCTAAAGATCATTCCTGATGGATGTTTGTTTGGCCTGTCCTTGAAAGACAGCGGTGGATGGACATTCCTCCAACCCTTCAGCTAATGCTTCCTTCTTTGGAGTGACTTTTCATACAGATCTATGTCTTCCATAGATGCTTTACCAGTTAAACAACCCTGAGCCCTTCAATCTTTCTATATAGGTCACATTTCCTAGACCACAGCTGTTTTCTCTGGGCTTTGTCCCTGTTGTTTGTGAAGTACAGAGTTCAGCTGCACACAATACAACTTAAGTTCCTACTAGCACCATGCAAAGAGGGAAGATTACTCTGAGTGCCTCCATCAGCACTCCAGTTCCCACGTTCATTTCAGCATTTGCCTGCTTTAGCACAGCCTGACATCCTCAAATCTTGCTCAGCTTGCTACCTGCCAGCACTGCCTCTGCCACCCAGCCAGCTTTCCAGCTCATCTTTTAGGTTTGGTCAGGCTTACCCAAGTGTAGTATTTTGCCATTGTCTTTATTGATCCGGATTGATTCTTTTAAAACCATGAAACCAGTATTTCAAGGTAGTTAACTCAGTTCTGCACACCTGGTGTGTTCAGCAACTCTCAGAGTTGTACAAGCCACAAACATATTTAAAAAACTTTTTTTTTTCCCCCCAGAGGCACATCTTTCATGAAAACAACTGAGTAATACTGGAAAAGTTTGTTTTTTTTTTTTTTTTTTTAGAACCTCTCTCAAATTATCTTTCTAGTTTGATAGTGGACAACTGTTCATATTCCCTTGATACAATTTAACAATCAATTATTTTGCTGCCACTTAAAATAACATCCTCTAAATCAGGAAACCCTAAGAAACATGAGATCGATATGTGAGACAGTGTAAAAAATCTCGCTAAGGTTGAAGCCTGGGACACCTTTTGCTGCTACCCTCCCTCTTCCATAATACATGCAATTCATGTCAATTCCTTCACTCACCAAGCCTGTTTTAAGAAAGTAGAACTACCTAAAGCACAGAAATAAGTCCTGCCTCCTGCTACGATAGGTGTGTAGCAGTCCCACACAAGGAAGCTGTTACGAATACAGGCATTTGGCTTCTTAAACAAATGCTCTTCGTGCCATACATTGTGGACTCTGGTACTTTGCTGCGTATTCTCTGTGGGTGAACTGTGTGTCTGTGTGGGACAGTCTTGGTTCCAGGAGGGATTTGTACACGAGCAATAGTTTCTTTGCTTTATTACCTTCACTTTCTTTGGTTATTAAAGAGCAAAATGTCTTGAAAACAAATCCCAGTCTTCCCAGTGAATTTGCCCATTTTGACAGGTAATGGGAGAAAGATTAAAAACAGCTGTTTCTAGGAGCTAGCTTCAGTCAGTTGTTATGGGCATTTGACCAATTTCTCCCAATTTTTAGTCCATCTTTCTTTCAGGTCTCCTTTCCATGTTACAAATGAAAAGGAAGACGTAAGTACTTAGCTAATAGCAAATATAAATAATATTTTTTGAGAGAGGTTGTCTAAAGTCTATTTGGAATTTGTGCTCCAAAATGGAAACGTTTGAGAAACAAATATATCACAATAAATGTATACTGACCGTGGCTTGCTGGTGCAGCCTGCTAATGCACTAAGCTCAATAATTTTGTTCTTGGCTTCCTTTTAGAAAAGCATAGTAATCAAAGTGTGGGGCTTGCTGCTATGCCTGCTGAAGCCAGTAGGGAAGACCACGATGATTCAATGCTTTTCACAATTCAGTATCTTTTTTAAACAGTGAAAAGGATTCTCCTTTTATTCTAACTGGATGCTGATAATTACTTGGAGATGCTGGATTTTTCCAGATTCAGAAATAAAGGAAGACAAGAGCAGCAAGGAAATAATTTATATATAGACTTGCAGACCTGGCTTTTGAAACTTGGCTGCTGTTGTATTGAATTTACAAGAGCAACAATTTGTTCTTTGGAGTCAAGCCTACACAGTCCTTCCTTACTAATTAAAAACAAATACCTATTATTAGGTCCTGTCCTTTTCCTTCCTTTTTTTCAACTGTATGTATTTTATTAAATATAGCACATCTAATCACTTCTGCATGTAATGATGTGAAGAAGACTCAATTTCATCCCTATGCTGCATATGTCCGTCTTACTTTGCCAACCATACAGCGTGCCTAAAATTTGTAGCAATCAGTTGGGTGCTTCTGACTAGTACTAGATTGTCAGAATGACTGACTTTAGGTGTTTATAGTGTTGGAATTTAGCATTATGTTGCTCAGATTCCTTACACTTCTCTGAGGCCAAATGCATTTTTTTTTCTAGCAATAATTGATGGTAATGTAGAAATCTTTATCCATTTACATCAGATACACATGCTTTTGCAAATTATTGTAGATTTGTTTCCTAGAATCCCACTTTATTCATATGCAGTTGTAAGCAGCTGAGCTTTTCTGATCCAGCACCAAGGATTCAACCTGAAGTCTGTATAAAACTATGTGGGTGAGAAATCGAGCACAGTTGCTGATCCCCTTTGACAGCCATCCATGGTGTCAGCCTTCCTGGGATAGTGAGTATCACTCTGGAGCTTTGCTCATAAATGCTGGTGATGCTGGTGTTAAGCAATCACTTTGCTATTCTAGGGAGTTAACTCCATCATTTTTAACTTGCTCAGTTTGTGTGGAATGTTCTTAGATGAGACATGAGACACTATGAAGTCCTGAAGTTACCATACTGAGTTAGAGCAGAGGTCCATCCCAGGCAGTGCCCTGTCTTCACAGATTTCTTTCAAAGGACAGTGCAGTTAATAGTGGTTAGTCATCCAGGGGAGGTGCTGCCTTCTGCCCCTTTGAACTGGAACATGATCTATCCCTTGAAATATGAAAGTGATTATGCATTCCAAATCCCTAGACTTTTCTCCTCTTTATTAACGGACTTGTCTGTATCTGTAACCTGTGGCTATCTCCCTTCTTCCAGAGTCCTAGTGAGCTCTTCACTTCAAGGCTGTTTGTGTACTATATTATTAAGTATATATGTTAATTGAATTTCAACTCACTTCCCTTCAGTATCATGAGAACTTCTACGCACAGATATTCAGATCCCCCAAATGGATTATTTTCTAATATTGTTATTTTTTTTTATCTCCAGTGTATCTGTTCATTTTCATCTCCAGTCTTAATTCAGCAGCTCCAATGGTCCAGTACAGGAATCTCTTCCAGGCCTCTGCTTATTTTGTCACTCTGAATCCTTTGCAATTTCTGCTGTCTTTCACTCAGTTGGTGCTGTCCAGATGTTTCACTTTCCGTTGCCCTTTTTCTCTGAAACTCCTGAAGCCCAGGCATAGTGCCATCTGTCTCAGGGTTTCCTCAGTCCTCCTCCTGTCCCTCATCAGATGTGTGCCTGTATCTCTTTTCCAGGAAAGATGAATGCTTCTGCCAGAAGCCTTCATCCAGTCCTGAACCTGTTCCTAAGAAACTGCAAAGAAAGGCTGTCCCTATGAACAGGCTTCAAGTTGAATAAGTTTTCTAAGTGGGCCACAAATTCCCCACGGATTATAGACTGAACAAATTTTTTTGGATGGACTACTCAGGGATGAACCTGATATGTGATGGGTTTACTGTTGTTTTATACAGCTGCAAACTTGTCAGTGAAGTGTGTATGCTTGTTCCTTAAATTATAGTGACCAAAACCTTCTCCAAAGATCTTTGGAGGAATGTGGAAGTAGGATGTTTTGCATGCGTCTTTTTTTTTTTTTTTCAAAGGAGAGCAGATTCCAGCTGTGTGTTAGTCATAGCTAGTCTATTTTGCATGACTAAAAAGGGAGTTCTCTTACTTCCATGGCAGTCACTAGACAATGATTTAAGATGAGTCTACAGAGCTGGACCTTGGACCAGTGAGTGGCTGCAGCTATCTGATAGTCCTAAAGATGTGAGAAGGGCGAGGAGGAAGAGGTGCCTTGCAGCTGTCAGTCACTCAGGGGCATGCACAGCCTCTGTGCACCTCCATACTGGTGGCTCAGCAGTCAGGCACTGCAGCTAGACCTCAGCTCCTGCACTTATGGCCTTCCTAACATCAGGAGATGACGTGCAACTGCAGTGTTGCAGTTGGGAGATCTGCTGTCTGTTCTGGACATACAATGGGTATTACCAGAGGTTCAGCAGCCTGTTGGGGGTTCCTGCATGCCAACATTTTTGGTGTGTGTATCAGCTGGGTCACAGTGCAGCTGTTGTTCCTGAGGATGTGCCAGGGCATGTCTCACTGTGCACACCTCCTTAGCAAAAGGGACGCAGCCCACCTCATGCTGTACAAGTGGCTCCTAATTAGCTGCGTGCTCTCACTGTTGAAATATTGCTGTCTTATTGACCCTTTGGGGCTACTGCAAAGTCCATGGGAATTAATAGCAAGGACAAAAGCATCTTGGTGGGATGGATGAGGAGAGGAATATGAGGGGTGGGAAGGCTCTGTCCCCGTTTGTGATAGCAGGGCATCTGTAGACATCGCAACAAGGAGGATTAAAATACTTCTGTTTCACTTTTGAAAGTGTTTGGCAGTATTTTATTTTATTTTCCTTTTGAACCGATAGCAAGATTCCCTACAGCTTTTATTTTACTGACATTATAACTATTACATTTGTTTAAATCCAATTTGGGATAACTGAAGGAACTGATTTGGGCATGTGAACCTTTGGTACCAGATTGTGCCCTGGTGTTGACTATATATGCAGAATTGAACACTTGCGGAAGACTGTTGAATCTATGAGAATCAATAATACAATTCAAAAATAGTAAAAATTAAAACCTGACTCAGAGTGCAACCCACAAATAACTTACAGGATTGATCTCAAAAAGAGAGACCTTTGCAGATTTTTAGCACAGATTCTTTAGCAGCAGAAGTCTTTGTAACACGTCCTTTGACATCCAGGAGTCCCCAGAATAATTAGAATCTTTGTGCTGGATATCAGAGGCAGCCCAGGTAGAAGCCCACCATCTTTGTGGACATCTTCAGTCTTTGCCCAAGTGGTCAAGTATGCCAAGAGCTTCAGCAGTCCCCCAGTAATGTGAATAAGTGACAGCCTATGACAAAAACTCCTATACTGTTAGTCATTCATTCAAATAAAATGGCTTTGAAGTCACTGTAGCTTGGGGCTTGATCCATTTGCCCCAAGTATAAAGTAGCTCATGAGCACTGGAAACACCTTAAGTTTCCAGACTGAAAAGCATGAGCTGCTACTGCCTGAACTACTGTACCTGGGCCCTGCAGAGGAAAAGACAGCAGTAGTATAAATGTCTCCAGTAAACAAGCTGTTGGAGGAGGTCTGAGAGCCCACTCTCGCTGGATTATAGTGACATTTACGAAAAGATTTCTACCTTCCAAGCAAAGAAGACGCTTCTGTTTTCATTCAGTTTGGGTGGGTCTCCATAGTCTTCAAGGGATCTGGACTAGTACCTGTAAGATGAAACTTGATGCAATGTTAAATCATTTTCTCTTTGAAACATGTTCTGAATAAGAAATAACAGAAAAGATCATTTATTATTCATACCTTTTTAAAAGGAAGCTGCTGGCAATGGCTTAGTCAGATACAGTGCTTTTGGCCAGATAATAAAGATAATAAAGGACTAAAGGATTAGTCATCAATATTACACTGAAAGAAAAAGGTCAGATTTGTCATTGATCTAAATCCAAAAGGCCAATTTTTGATCTGTTATTCTGAAACAGCGGCCTCTGATCCTTTTTTGATTTGTACACTGCAAAATGATCCCAGAAGAGATGCAGACGCTTCCATGTACTATTTAATCCTATCAAATGTTCTCACTGTATTTCATTTGCTTTATCAAAACACATCACTAATAGTTTGTGCACCCTCAAATAGCTGTGGGGTTCAAGCTGACAAGTGTTGTGTTAAAGACTTCTGGTATTATTCAGATATAGAGAACTGAGTCAGGCCTCTGGATTTACTCAAGCAGATTTCCCCAGAAAAGTTACTCCACAAAATGGATTCTCTGATGAAATCTTCAGAGGTGCTATGAGGCAGGATTTTAGTGATGCCAGGATTTCATTCCCTCTACAAAGAAGAAAAGCTGGCATCACCTGGTTCCCCTGAGGTTGTGCTTACACTGTGCATGCAGCTTCCTTCTGTCCTGCATCCATGTTAGATAGATCCATATCTGATTTTTCCTTCCTGTTACTGCTGGATGAGCCATCTTTGAAGGGCCTGTAGCCTTCATACTGCCACAGCAGGTTCAGGAAGGGAACCTTCAGCTTCACTGGGAGCTGAGAAGTGCCTCCTCATGCTAGGAAGCTGGGGCTGGAGCTTCTGTCCATATCAGCTAGAGAAACTGAGAGGTTCTCACATGTACGTGTTTTTGACAAAGAGCATCACTCCAATCCACTGCGTAAATACCCCTCCAAAACTCATGTTGCGTGGTAGTTTTTTTTCTCTCTTCTGTACAATTTGCTTTCTCCAAGTCTCCATTTGTGAATGTCCCACTTCTTCTCAGGTCCGATTTGCCAACGTTATTTCAGCAGGCAGGTCTGATTGCTGAAGCTGGCCTCACCTACTCCACCACCTCATTCCTGAAGGGTGGAACTGATAGCTGGTAACGGGACTCCATGCTGTAGTAAATATAACAAATGTGGTGCCACTGCCTGAAAAATATTTTCTATACCTCTCAGGTTTCACTGTATTTAGAAATATTTAGTACTTGTGTATCACAGCTGTCTTAAGTGCCAGAATTTTTGTTTATCTTACTCTGGAAAGCGGTGAATACATTAACATGTTGTTGCTTGTGCTCAGCTTACTCGCTCTTAAATACGCTTAATAAGATTTAAACTAGATTTATAGTGTTATGACATTTTATGCTTCAGCTTACTGAAATTGATACTGGCAACACAGGCTCTGGATTACCTATCAATAGAACTTCTATACTGCCATGATGAGCACCACCCAAAGCCCAGGAGGGCAAAAGAAAGAAATTCAGAGAGTAGATTTTACTATGTACAGAACTCAGTTGGCCAGGTAAGAAAACACATAACAACTATGAACATAACACCTCCACTTCAATCTCCCACGGATGATATGGGAGAAGCTGGGAAAGGGGATTTTCTACCAGGCCACATACCACAGGGGATGGGAGAACCGGAGGTGTCTTGATGGTGCCTTCAACTCCACCCTCTACCAAGGGCTAAAGCCATCAGAGATCAGTCTTGGTGGTGGGATCAGGAACATCTGCTGCATAAGGAAGCTCCTCCACAGTGCTTGTGGCTTTCTGGGGAATGCGTATTGCAACTGGCAGTGCCCCTCGCTACTTTGATCATCAGTGCACCTTTGTGCCTCCACAGCACCCTTTGCTCTGCGGCACTGCAGCAAAGGGCAGCCAAGGTCTTAGTATGAACATGCTGCTTGTGGTTCGAGTTCCTCGTGTTACCAACAAAGGAAAAGGAAGGCAGAGAGACATTCTTGAGGCCACAGTGACTCTGGATTCCAGCTTCCTGTGTTCAGTCCAAATGGACCAGAAAAGTGTGGGTATCAGCAAATGTTCCCACTTGTTGTTGGTCTTACTTTGTTACGGTTGTTTTCCATTTCTTAATGTTTAATGACTTTTTAATATTTTTGTTAAGGTTTTTCTTCCTACAGCAATTACAAATACAACGTTATTGTGTAATGTGCTGACTTTGTTTTCTTATCTACCTTAGGACGTTTATTTACCCCTTCTTCACTAGAGGCAGACCTTTCCCACTGCAATTACTTTTCTTTGGCACATTATTCTGTATCTATAATGGCTTCCTCCAGGGATACTACCTGATCTACTGCGCTGACTATCCAAATGATTGGTGCACTGACATCAGATTTACATCAGGTAATTACAGCTGCAGGATTCCCAAGATCTAATCTCCGAGCAATTTGTCAGCATTTTGAATTTACATCCTAATCTTCACTGAACACGAGTCAGATCAGTCGTGATGGAAATCAGCATAAAGCGTGCCTGCTGGCCCAGATAAAACAACCAAATGTGCACTGGCACTTTTGTTTGCTAGGCAGCCACCACTGAAGGTGTATGGCATAGCATGTTGGAGCACAGTCTCAAGTCACCAACCTTGTTTTACTGATGCTACCTGAGCAGGGATGTGCCCTTGCTCAGCCAGAGATGTCCATCAGGAGGTGGCCCTCTGCAAGGAAAAATTGTCTTTCTCTCCCTGCCTGCACTTGAAGCAGCCGTTCTGACTGACAGAGGGCAAAGCCCCAGCATAAATGAGGCTTTAGAGACAAAGGGCTCTTTCTTCCCATGTGAGGCACATGAGAAGATTAGAGATCACGCACAGTCTGGTTGTATGTTAATAAGATTCCTTTATGTTCCATAATTTAATTAGCTGAGCTAAATGTCACCCTGTAGAAACCCAGAGAGAATAGCTGAGCAAGAGCAGCTAGGCGGCATTACACAGCTGGTGCTGCACAGAGGATGTTTAAATGCACACTTAAAAATGAAAATCAACGAGGAGGTCAGAAGAAATGTTTTGCATGTGACAAGTACAAAGTAACCACGGTACGTTCCATACTCTGTTTCAGGAAGCAGATAAAAGTTCAGTCTTTTCTTACAGCATCACACATCAAAAATCCTGGACATTGTTTATCAACAGCTCCCATACCCATAAAAGAAAACACTACATTACTTAATTTGCATAATATAAATATATATGGATGAGAAAAAAATGAAAATAGTATTGACTGTGCTTAAAACATCAAATAAAAACAATGTTTTCTTCCTCTATTGATGTCTACCAACTTTCTGTTGCTACTGAAAGTGTTGAGGTTTTACCAGCACTTATTCTTCTGCTATGCTGCTTAGTACACACCACCTCTCCTCAATTCCTGTCCTCCCAGTCATTGTCAGACATGGTTTCCTCAGTGTCTCATGTAGCATGAAATGTAGGGCATGTCACCTGCAGATCTAGTTTTTCAGTGAAATGGAGTCTGGCCAATGAATCACTAGCCAGAAGCTGTCAGCAGCCTTCAGCGAGTGGCTGCTCTGCATTCATGCCCACAGCTCTGTCCAAATGACCTCACTGGTGGCAGACTGAGCTGCCCTGGGATGTAGGTTCCCTTCCTTGCTCTGGTGACGTGCTGGATAATTTCGTGTTCTCTGGGCTCCTCTTTCTACAGCTGTGAAATGAGAATAGTGAAACTTGTCTACAGCTCAGTGGTTGCTCAGCAGTAATGTCCACAGCTGTGGGTGGCTGCTGTCAGCATGGATTTGGTATACAGCTTGCTAGCCTGGTTTTTTTCACTTTTCTATTCTTTAAAGGATGCCTTAGGAAGAAGAGCAAGCTGCAGCTGACAGAGAAGCTGGGGGAAGGTACAAGGACAGGGCTTTCCTAGAGTGGCAAGCAGAGGGCCCTTTTTAGAATCATAGAATCCTTAGAGTTGGAAGGGACCTTTAAAGGTCATCTGGTCCAACACCCTGCAATGTACAGGGACACCTACAGCTAGATCAGGTTGCTCGGAGCCCTGTCCAGGCTGACCTTGAATGTCTCAAGGGATGGGGCTTCCACCACCTCTCTGGGCAGCCTGTTCTAGTGCTTCACCACCCTTACTGTAAAAAACTTTTTCCATAAATCCAGCCTAAATCTCCTCTCTTTTAGTTTGAAACCATTCCCTCTTGTCCTGTCCCCACAGACCTTGCTAAAGAGTCTGTTCCCCTCTTTCCTGTAGCTCCCCTTTAGATATTGAAAGGCCACTATCAGGTCACCTCAGAGCCTTTTAGCATCAAGCTGATCTTTCTGGCTGCCTTGTCCCTCAGCAACCCCAAGTCAGCCTCTGCCTTAGGTCCTGTGCCTACTCCCTTAACTTTCTGTCAAGCTGCTGTCAGGATCCTCTAAGTTCTTGCATTTTCTCTCCAGCACCCACTTCTTTCTGGTGCTTTCCATCCCTGGCCCCTCCTTCTCCCAGCGCTATCTGGCCCACCCCAGTACGTGGCTATCTGGTAGCCCAGGGGCTGACAATAAGTAGGTGCTGCTCAGGCTCCCCCTGGCCTCTGCTGAATGACTGATCTTCTACATCACTGATGTACACACCTGTGAGACCCAAGAAGGAACATGCAGTCCCCCCATAGTCAGCCTTTCAGCAGATGAGAATTGGCAGCAGACTGTCCTCACATCTGCCGCTCCAGCTGGGAGCACAAAGTAGCACAAAGCTCTTTTCTCTGGCTGAGAATGGGATGTACAGAAATACCAGAGCATGATGGCAGAAAGCCTGATGAGCAATCATCACAGTACCTGCAAACGTGTGCAGAGATGTTTCTTGACATTTTGGTCTTTTTTTCTGTGACGGCTTCTCAAAAGCTGTCTTCTCCATGTCCTTCATGAAATCAGAGCCTTGACTTGTCCTCTATTTTGGAACATGCACGTATCTCTGATGCACTTGCACTCCCCCTTGATGTTCAGTGACTATCATGAAGATGATCAGAAGGCTGGAACACCTCTTCTACAAAGAAAGGCTGAAACAGCTGGGCTTGTTCAGCCTGGAGAAGAGAAGGCTCCGGGGAGATCTCTTCACGGCCTTCCAATACTTAAAGGGAGCTTATAATCAGGCTGACTTTTCACATGGGCAGACAGTGATAGGACGAGGAGGAATGGTTTTAAACTAGAAGAGGGGAGATTTAAGTTAGATGTTAGGAAGAAATTCTTTACTCAGAGGGTGGTGAGACGCTGGAACAAGTTACCCAGAGAAGCTGTGCATGCCCCATCTCTGGAGGTGTTCATTGCCAGGTTTGACTGAGCCGTGGGCAGCCTGATGCAGTGGGTGGTAGCCCTGCCTGTGGCAGGGGGGTTGGAACTAGATAGTCTTTAAGGTCCTTCCCACCCCAAGCCATTCTATGATTCTGTGATTCCATGCTGCTTGGCAGCTATGGCCAGGTGAGAAGTTCAGCTTTTTCTCACACTATCTGAAAGTGTTCTGGTCAACGTGACAGAACAGTCTGCTCAGGATGGCCACCTTTCTGTGCAGAGTTGCTCTCCATACTGAAGCTATCCAGGGCAGGTGATCCCATAGCTGACAGAGAGATGCATGGTTATCTTGTCGTTATTCACTCATACTTCTCCAGTTCCGTAGCCTTCTCAGTAGCAGTGCATCTTTTGACTAAAAAAAAATCTACCCACATCCCATTAGGCATCATATCTGCTCCGAAGATAAACCTCACAAGTGCACTTGAACCCCTTGGGCAGGGACACTGGGGCAGATCAAGAGCAGCTATCTTTCTAACTCATTTCTCATTTCTCTTTCAAAGGCCTCCTCTTATTTCTTCTGGGAATGGGCATCAACATTCATAGTGATCTCCTGCTGCGCCAGCTGAGGAAACCTGGGGAAGTCACTTACAAGATTCCTCAAGGTATGTTTTCGTCTTGGTCAGAAAGACTGGACGTAGGCCAGAGCTATGAACCAGGAAACACTCAGCTCTGTAGAGAAACACGGATAGAGATCCAGGAGGCTCTGGTTTTGGTGTTGACTCCTTCTGATGGCTTGCTTTGGATGCTCATATCTCCCCAACCACCACCGTCTCTGCCCCATTTTTCACCTCCAATACTTACCTGCCTCTTGTCATTAGGTAGAATGCAAAACTGAGATCCAGATTTTGCATCCCCACAGGTAGTAGAGATGAAAAATATCTTCAAGACCAGAAAGAAATTCACTAAATGTCAATAACTAAAATTTATATAATTCTAGTAATATGTTTTCTTAAGCCCTTCCATTTCCAAATGGAAATAAATGGTTGTGAAAGTGTTGGAAACCTCTTGGTTAGAATCACTTCTGATTCTTGCACAAGATCCTCCTTTGTAGTTTGTCATGGCTCCACTGGCTTCGTGGAAGTCATTTTAAATTTCTGATACAGGTTCTGAATAAGAAAGGTAGAGTATTCAGTTGCTGACTTTAAAGAAAGGAACTTTCCATGTGCCTAAGATGACCATAACAATTGCGTATTTTGTCTTCCGGTGCAGGGGGGCTGTTCACCTATGTTTCCGGAGCCAACTACTTTGGAGAAATTGTGGAATGGTTTGGTTTTGCCATCGCAACGTGGTCCCTACCTGCCTTTGCCTTTGCTTTTTTCACTCTATGCTGCATTGGGCCACGTGCTTATCACCATCACAGGTATCAAAGGTCAAACTGCTTCCTGCAGTGTGCTGCTGCTTGCTCTTGGAATGCACTTTGAAAAACACCAGGGAGGGGCAGGGCCAGAATCCAATTGAAATTTATTGCTATATACAAGAAGCATACTGGCCTGTTTGCAACTGGGTGAAAGTACAGCACTGCTCTGGAAAACTTGTTAAGTGGGCCTGATGGTCATTTAAGTAATGTGGGGTACGTCACTGCTTCTGTCACATTGAGGCGTCTTGTCACTGAGCCTGATAAAAGCGAACCTTTCCTGAGGGTTCCTTGCAGCCTCTGCTGTTCTTCTGGAGCAGACGCGCTCCTGTTCACTGAACTCCTGAAGTTTCTACTTTAGATCTGCTATATAACCTTAACAGTAGTGCCAGCTTTCACTTAATTAAACAACCCAGTGTAAATCTTTCGGGAATGTTCTTTTGCAGAGTAACACAGAGAGGTCAGAAAACAAAGTAGTTTGGAGGTATTTTAAGATTTCTCAGCTGAGCTGTATTGAAACGGTGCAGTTTTCTTGCTTGTATGCAGTTTCACTCTCTTGCTTGTTTTCTTTCAGGTACTATCTCAGGACATTTACGGACTATCCAAAATCAAGGAAAGCCTTGATTCCCTTTGTTTTTTAATGACTTGAATATGGACTCTGTATTCTGTTTTTATAGGGCTTTTTTTCAATTCCTAAAGTTAGGTATAAACTATAAATAATTGTAGAAATGGTAACCTGGGATTGTAACAGGCAAGAAGGTCATTTGGAACTGAAGTTCTTGTTTTTAATTACAGGGGAAATTGCAGATAGCTGTGGGCAGAGGGACTTCCCAAGCAACATACTTGCTTGTCAGTGGAATTCTACCTGTGGAAAATGGGTATGACTCCCCTGACATCAGAGAAAAGCATTGGCAAAAATCCAATGCAGAAAAGTAGAAAGTAAGCCCATGACTTCAAGAGAAAGTCTTCAGCAGCCACTCCAATCCATAGCCCTTCTTCCTGCCCCCATGCCCTAGCGCATGCACCTTCACGCTGCCAGCACCACCCTACATGTTCTCGCACTTTGTCAAGAAAATAACTCTGCCCATTATTTTGCGTCTAGAAGCAAACCAGAGCCACAATGCAACAAGAGGATACTTGTGTGGGCACAAGGCTGGGAGCAGCCTGTCATGGCACAGAGGCAGTGGGAAGCATGCAGCGATGCCAGCACCTTAAGCCGCCACTCACAAGCACAATGTCTGTGCTACTTCCTTAAGCAATACCCTCCTCACTGCCAGATGATTAATCTTTACTTACCAGGATTTTTTTTAGATGTACTTTGTTAAAATAATTGCAGCTGCATTAGGACTTTTTTTCTTCTGGAAAATCCAGAGGTCATTCAGAATAAAAATTTGTTCACTCAAAACCACTCAATTTTTATTCATAAAAAGACTTGAGATGGTGATATGTAACAAAAATACAACAAATAAAAAGCTCTGGGTTGAAGAAAATGTTCTCTGACACTGGCAGTACATTTTGTCTGAGAGGAACATTTTCAGATACTCCTATTAGGAAACGATGCACAGATATTATTGACTTTCCACAAAGACACAGTATGTCTTTTCATAACTTCAGAATATAGTTAGGAATTTCCAAAAAATGTCATTAACCTCAATACGAACAGATGTCCCAGAGGATGCTGATAGTTTTAGTTACTCTTTAGAGCATAAAATCCTGCTAAGAATTATGCTGAGTAGCTGGGAAAAAGAAAAAAAAAAAGACCAGACTACACATACTAAACATATTACATGCTGCTGGAGTAACCTGATTGACTGTACGCAATTTTCTCCAACACACAATAAAATTTATGTAAAACATTGCGTTGTGCTAGTCTATAATTTATTGTTTACAGAAACAAGCCTCTTTGACACTGCATACACAGTCCTGCTCACATTAGCTTCCTTCTTCCAGGCAAACCCTCCTTGCTTTGCTAGTGTCGTTAATTGTCCTCATTACTGTGGGGCAGAGTGGCCACTGGAGGCTGGCGGTGGCTGGAGGTTGGCTGGGAGGGAGCAGCCTCCCCTGCTGCCCCGCCTGGGCAGCCCTGAGGCCCTCCTTGCATGCCCTGGTGTCCAGACAGCTCCTACTCACTCTTTTTCTTACCCCAAAGCTGCAAATGGTGGGAGAGCAAATAGCCCATGGGTGCCCGTGTTCCTAACTGCTGCCTCCTCCATCTACTTCTCGGGTCTGGAGAGGGAGCAGTGACCAAGCTCTGCCCCAAGTTTTGGACCAGAACAATGTTTTGCACAGACTCCTGCATCACTCTTAGTACCTCTTTTTGTAGAACAGAATTATTTCCCAAATTTATTTTCTCTTGCTCTGTACAGTTGATTTAAAATGTCTTCATGTGCATCCTGCTGAGTTGCTGTCACCTTGGCCCTATATTCAGCCTAGGTTTAACTGCACCCTGCTACTCTAACTACAGGAGTTCGTCCTATCCCTACCTAAGGAAGGTTGATACAGGGCCCATTTTCTCAACAGGATTTAAATATCTCCACCAGGTGGAACTTTACTACTGTCACTGTTGGCCCAGGCCCAGATATTGGCTGCTGATAGGCCCCAGTGAGAGCTGGCTCACCAGCAGCCATCTGCAGGCCTGGTGCCTTGGCACCAGCCAAACATGGCACATCTTGGGGCGCCCAACACCTCGCAGGAGCAATTCCATCCTCTTTTTCATCGGCCATGGACAGACCATGCAGAAAAGGGCTGCGGGCAGGAATGTGGAGTGTCCTCCTTCTCTCCGTCTATCCCCCTGCACCCCAGCCATGGTGTTTTAGGGGAGCAGGAGTGATGTGCGTGTGCTTTAAACCAACCACAAGCAATGGATGATGCTAACAGTGACAGAGAGGAGGGACAGACTCTCCCCATGTAGAGCTTCTCAGCGAGGCTGGTGGCTGCCCCAGGGCCGCCAGCCTGCCCCACTGTGCATAGGAATGCCACCGGGGAGCACACGTGGGGGAACAATGCTCCCCATACATTTATTTTGTTCCCTATTTTCATAAGGATAAATATGATCTGCTTGCCTCTGGGAGAGAAACACTGTGGACATTTTCGTATCCCTGTGCTCAAGCCTTGGGATGTTATGTGCACATATTATGATTTCAGAGTTGACTGTAAAGTGTTTTGAAAACCAGCACTTTTCTGACTTTCTTTGCAATGCCCTTTTGTTCTGCCAAAAGTTAACACAAGTGTCCTCCGCTGGTAACCATTTCAAATAATACCTCATTCCTCTCCTCCTCCTTTTGCAATAACATTTTTGTTTGCTTTCCTCTCATTGTTCACATCTAAGTTTTCATTTATCTTTGAGGAACGATTAAATTTTAGTGGTGTTCCCCTAGAGAGGACCTCCCTGAGGACAGCTCTGCAGCGCTCAGAGCAGACCTGTCTTATGTGGAGCTGATCACCAGCCTTCATCCACGCTGGCAGCCTGTGGGAAAACAAATCCTTCGTCTCCAGGACTCTTGTTGATTTAATTATTTTTGTATTGTTCAAATGCTGTCTTCGAAGTCTGCCTTTCTATAAACATGCACTATGCCACTGTGTTAATACACAAGTGGCTTCACACGTATCTGGCAGTTTCCTCTGTGAAACACATCCTCTGCACCCAAGTGATCAGACAGACCACTCATTGATACCAGAATGTAGATATCTAATCTATTCCGACAACCGAAAACTGAGTGAAACGCTGCTCACCGGGAGGCAAAGGGGAGAACAATGACACTTGCCATTTCTTATTCCCATCTCTCCGTGCCACACACGCTTCAGCCTTTGCCTGGCTTTAGCCCACGCTTCAGATGAGAGGCAATAGCAGGCAACAGAAAACTAAGTCTAGGCAACATAGGGCTATTGTTTTCCTATTGTTTTAAACTGCATACTTTACATAATACATTTACTCAAAAGGCGAAATCCCCAGTTTTGGCCCTTGAATGATTGTCTTTAGGAAAAGTACTCATCTGGGAGCTGTTCTTCTGCTCCCATTACTCTCCCAGAACACAAAGCCTCTTAGGCTTGGCCAGAAGCTCTGCATGTTTCAGCAGAAATATCAAACCACAGTGTGTGCTGGAATCACAGATACCAAGGGACTCCCATGGATAGGTAGAGTGCTCTGATGGCTTGGACTCAAGGTATCTATTTGTACTCTTGATGGTGTCACTGATCCACCAATGAACTTGCGCAAGTTGCTCACCACTTTTTAGTTTGTTTATTGCTTGTCTCTGGAAACAGCCCTGAGGGCCAGGACCTGTTCCATAAATTTTATAGTACTTGACAAAATAGGCCCAAACTAAGCTGAGAGCAGAAGATACCAATGTAATACACGTAAGATACAGCCTGCTGCATATCCTTAGGAGTATTGTAAGTAGTACTGCATGCTTTCCTGCAGATATATAAGATGTCCAAATGGTGTGCTGAGGTGTATATTAAGGAGATATTCCAACAAGGAAAAATGCTAATACATGTTACCATTGAACCTTAGGATCATTTGCTGACAGCAGAGGGATTGACTGCTTGCATTTGAATCACTTGTCTAATTAATAAAATCCTTTTAAATGCAAATCACCATAAGGTCTCATTTAAACCTAAGCAGAGTCCTGGAAGCCTCACGTCCTCTCTTCTGCCACGTCTGGGGTCCTCCTGAACAGGTCTCATTTCTCAAAGCAGGCTTTCTAGAGATGTCTCCTCTCAAACCCAAACATTGCTGTCCCAGCAGGAGTGATGTGATCTAGGAAACACAAACATCTGATATTAATTCAAGGCCACGGCTACCAGACATGTTCTTCATGAGTTGTACCATACTCGTTATGGTAGAGGTATTAATGGCCACTGAGCTGCTCATGCAGTTATTCACTACAGAGGTGAAAGGTTTGGGCTCTGTGGGGGCCAAGTCAGTGGCAAGCATCAAGAAGTGCCTAATGGTGACACCTGGAAGAGAAAAAGAAGACATTCAGGCCTGGTTCTGGGTTATGCTACCACAAGTTACATGTGCCCATCCAATGCCAGAGTGCTGTGAAGGCCTTCAGTACAGACATGAACCTGTCTTTCAGAGCTGTAAGTTTGAAAGCTAAAAGTACACAGCTTTCAAAGATGCATTAAATGAGTTCCTTGGCCAATTCAGAAGAGTACAGACAGAGTTTAAATGATGCAGCTTCTAGAATAATCCCACCTCCATGCCTTTCCTCTGGGTACCAATTCTCCTTTCCCAGTTATTTATGTAATACTGTCATAGCCACATTTCCCTATCATACCAAACACACCACGTCTGTTTAGGCTGAATTCTTTTTTGTCCTGCAGTGTTGCTGCCATGAGGAAAAGCCATTATGTGACAGGGACACCTTACATGCTGCATGGTAAAAGATGGAGAGGTTGCAGAGGGTTTAATTTTAGTGGATTCACAGCAGCTTCAGTCAGGCCTGAGCCAAACCTGGGAGGAGTGGGCTTGCCCTGCCTGGCCAGGCTTTGAGAGGGGGAGCAGCTCCACAAGCTCCCCGCATCCCTGTGCTGTGCCCACCAGCCCCTGGGAGCGAGCCACAGGATCCACTTGCCCACGAGGTGCTTGGTTTCATACCTGGAAAGGGGAAGTCAGCTCTCTGGTGACCTCTGCAGAGTCCTATTCCTCTTCATCCTCATGCTCATCCTCATCCTCCGTACTATGGAACTGCCACAGCTCTGGATGCTACACCAGAGCAATGCCTCTTCCTCCTCTTGCCTAGAATGGCCAGGTACCTGCGTGCAGTCCCAAGAGCATCTGTTTCCTCTGATGGAAATTTGAGAAATAACTCCAGTCTACCTGGCAAGACAGGAGCTCGCAGATGATTTGGGAACTGCCCAGGCCCAAACAGCATCCCTGGAGCCTCCTAATCTTAACCTTCTGCTTCCTCAGCTGGGAATTCAGAGCTAGCCCTTTGGTAGTAGGTAGGGAAGTGAGCATTTCGGCACGGAATGTACTAATCCTGCCTTCTGTGCAGAGGGGTGAAACCTTATCCTCACAGGTCCTGGCAGCACTGCACACTGAGAAATGTTTCTAGGGGTGTTAACTGAGCTGTGTCAGGCAGGCAGCCCTCCTATGTGTGACACAGCTTCCGCTCCACAGCCAGCAAGCTACAGTCAGAGCCCTGGCGGTTATTAATGTATCGTAGACAAAGCCATAGACAGCAAAATGTGGTGGCTATCCTGAAACTGAGATGGATACCCTGGGGCTGTGGTAATGACATTGGATTGAAGTGAGGCTTGGCAACTGGTCCTTCACAATACGTCAAATGGTGAGGCTCTCCCTGATTTCAGCAGGCCTCCGGTTTCACCTGTATTTTCTCTTTTCAAATATATTAGTGATTTTCAACACCATTCCTATCCAGCATCCAGCCAAGTGTTAGCCACAGCAACTCAGGCAAGCTTTCTCTTCATAAGAAAAGCTATTTTCACAGAGGATAGGATTTTCACATATACTTCACAGCTATTTTCAGAATTTCTTCTCTCCCTGTGTCTTGGTCTCTCCATGCATTATCTAAAAGGGGGAGTAGCATGAACTAAGCTTGTACCTGTTATGCTTTTTCCTTCTTTTTGTTATCACAGTAATATGTTCCAGTTTGGCTTAGCCACCCAGCCAAGCAGAGATGACCCTTCCTGCAGCCCAGCTGAGAGTTTCCTTCTGGCAGGACGGAGGCGAACCCAACTCCTTCCACAGCAGGTGGTTCAGCAGCCCAGATCAGCAAAACCTTCTGCCATTTCATCCCATTTGATTAACTTACAGTTTGCATTGATTTTATTCTCATTTGTGGGCCAGGAACAACCTCCCTGAAGAGTTTCCTCTCCCTCAATCCCTTCCAATGTTTCTGAAGTCTTCTGAAATGCACAGTGTGCTCTCTAGGCCGGTGCCCACAAGTCCAGCTTCTCTGCTTCAGACCCCACCCGAGCTGGCAGTCCCTGCGCTGTGGCTTGGCTCTGCGGGGTTGATGCCTTGCTGCCTCCTTGGCACCCTGCCCAGGGTTTCCCACTGCTGCCTGTAAATTGAATCTCACCCTTTGCTGCCCACTTTGAGGAACTGAGCTTCAGCCCCTCTGGGATGCTGCAGTTGGAGTTTTGTCACTCTGGGAGATGAAAGCCTACAACCCACTTACTTCCTCTATGAATGTAATCAGCATGCAGCCCACTATCTCATGCACCTAATATAAGCTGGTGGGGGAAAGAAACCCAATGTTTCCTGTTCTAAAAGATGGAAGAGACCAGAAGAAAGCTGAATTCCCACCCTCCAGCAGATCACGAAGGAGGTGAGCAGAGGGAGAACTTCCTTGTTCCCCTTGTCGTGGGGCAAAAGGGTTGTTTCCTTCAAAGATTATTCCTACAATCTAAATGTTATCTTGTTATATCTACCCAATCAGTCATTAATATTTAACCAATATTCAGCGATTCTGATCCACACCTTCTGGCCAAGCAAGCCCTGGCTTTATAGTGCAGCTGGTGCTGTAGCACCGTGCTTCCTCTGCTTTCCTTGCTCTGAGCTCATCTTGCCTGAGGCGTGCTGAGCATGCATTACTGCTGTTGCTCACAGGACATGGCAAACCCTTCTCCAGCCCCAGCCATCCCTGCTCTCCTGGGCAAAACAAGGACTGGGAACTGAGTAAATGGGAATTTGAGTAAATCAAAGGAATGGTTTTGATTATGCCAGATGTCCTGGGTTATGAGTGTGTTCTAGAGAGGAACAGACGTTAGGAGCGGCAGTGGGTCTGTTGGGGCTGACTACCCCAGGATGGCGTTTTTTACATAACCGTTCTGATGAGAGCATCACACTTCCCTACTCAACACAATTCTCTTTGGGCTTTTCTGCAGCACTGAAACTTTCAGAGGAAAATCAGCCAAGGAGGAATGATTCAGGGCTGTGCTGGAGGCCAGGCGATGACTCAGAGGTGGAGCTGGCTCACAGGCCCCATGCAGTCTACTCAGGCAGTGCTGGGCTGGAGGGTTTCCCAGCAAGCCCTCCTCACTAGCAACTGTGAAGCAGGATTTAGTGACTTCTTCTTGGCACATTTTAGCACCTTCTCTGCCAAAAAAGAAAACCTGTTGCAATCTGACTTAATCATCCCCGAACATGAATGGTCAGGCTTCTTCACAGGATCGCAGGTGAGGGCTTAACCTCTGCCTTTATGAGAAGACACCAAAGTCTGCTGAAAATGTCTGACACATCCTACAACTACATTCACCTTGCCTGCATTGTGCTGGGGACTCATCAGGGGCCTGTGATTGATTAATGCGCCCGAGTTTTTCCTGAAAAAATCTCGAATTTCAGTCCAGCTATGAAGATCTGGTAGCGAGCGGGATGGAAAGAAAAAGGCCAGAAGAAGAGATGTGAATGAGTAGGCACAGCTAATGATGCACAGCCCCTGCTACGAGCCAGGAGAGATACCTAATGAGCACGGATGCAGTGGTGTACAGCTGTGACACCTGTTCAGGGTGAGACTGAGGAGTTGTGGAGGTTTCATCCGGCCTTGGTTCAGCTTTAGTAATTTATCCTCATGAAAAGCAGATCTCAGCACCGTCCTCCAGCCAGCGCTGTCCTAGGAAGGCTGTTGTAAGAGCCAGGTGCATGCTTACTCTCCTGAGGTGAGTGAAATGTCCTCCCTGCCCTACTGGGAGATAGAACTTCTGTATGAAAACTTGCGACCCAGCCGCTATCAGGAGAAATGCAGGAAGTGCCAAGAAACATCGAAGAGCGCAAAGACTCCTTCCTGCACCCAATATACGCTCTCAAGACAGGACATGGATTTGTTCCCTCCTCTGCTTCCTCGCATTGAGGGCAGGTAACAGAAGTAATGGCACTTTGTCCTGAGTGGAAAAGGTGAAAGCAAAGTTGTTTGGGACCTGTTCCTCTCTGAGGAGCAAGGCAGCCAGCTTGAGGAACATCTTACCAAGACCACATTTTCTGCGTTGGGTCAGCCAAGCAGGGTGAAGTGCTGCACGTCACCTGCTCTTGATGCTGGGTTTGAATCCCTCTGACATCGTCTTTTATGTTCCTCCATCAGGAGGATTTCTCAATCACGACAGAGTGTGTTTTGGTCATGTTAGTGTCTCTCAGTCTGAGGAGATGTTGACAGTCTCATTTCCCACCAACTGCAATACTGCAATTGCTTAATGCAAAGTATTGTCACAAGTTTCTCATAGTGAACATTACGAGCTTCTAACCTCTCATTCAAACAATTTGATTAAAATATTGTGATTGTTTTATTGCTGTAGCCACAAACATAAAATGCTGCACAAGTTTAAGGCCAAAAAGCCTAAAAACCATTTTCTTCTATTAAATTGCCATCTCTAAATGGTATCTTTCCATTTGAGAATGTTTTCACACATGTAAGGAGTTAACAATTTCCAGATAAAACTACTTATTTTAGTAAATGACTATTATTTTGACTTGCACTAACAGTTGCTAATAACGCAAGATGAGGGAGAGAGGGGGAAGAACACATGTTTCTATCAGCCGTTGTTTCACTCTTTCCAAGAAGCATGAAGAAGTTGTTTGCAGCCATTGCAAAAAGATTTTCTTTCTTCCTTGTCAAGCACAAGTGTGACAGCTGTTGCCTCTGGCAAGTGTGATTTTTGCCTTATTAATGCTCATGCCATACAAAATCATATAAAAGACCAAACAAGAAAACAAGAAATGGTGAAAATCATGCAATGAATCAAACTTGGTTCACAAGGTTGGAACACTCAAATAAGAAAAAGAACAATCTGGCTGCTTGAAGACATAACTTCCCATCTCACTAACCTGGAAGGAAGGCCAAAAGCAGAAGAAATTATCACTGCTGGTCATTCTGCAGGATGCTGCTTTGGATTTCCTACAAGATCCTTTCTGTTGGTTTGTCAACAACCACACTTCTTTTCCCCCTTGGCTGCAAGTTGCTTTCTTGATAGAAATTTTTTCATTTGTTCTACATTGAGAGTCAAGAAAATGCCCATCTTGTGACAACTAAACCTCACGGCAGGGCTCCCCTGCACAACTGCTGGTGGCAGACACTTGCAAGCTCGGTTTGGTTCAGAACTACATCTCCTCATTTGAGCTGAAGAAGTAGGTGAAAACACCTCATTTTGGTAGTTTGCACAGCCTTCAGTTACAATTATCCAATGTCATGGCCACAAATGCAGTTTTATCACCAGAAGCTCTGTCAAGGCGGCTTGGGTGGCACAGCAACCACCAACCCCTACAGTTTTAGGCCCACAGGGCAGCCAAACCTTCACTGTCGAACTCAGTCCCCATCGCTATCTATCACAGGGAAAAGTAATCTTCTTGGTACAGGGAACCCCTCAGCAATGATTTTTCTTGATTATTTGCAGCCAAGCTGCTCAGTTGCCTTCCTCAGCACCATCTTCGACTTCCCTCAGTTGACTGCGGGATTTTAGCAGTGTAAGTAACCTCTGCAGTTTGGTTCCTTGTTTCTCTCCTCTTCCTTCTGGGGACCTCACCTTTGTCCCTGGGTTCATCTCACTGGTACATTGCATCGTATCTTGGCACTGCCTGAAAATGCTGCAGGGTGTGGTGTAACAATTTGGATCGTTTCATTGCAAAATAGTCTTAAAGGAGATGACTATGATAAAGGCTTTGAATTCTCTTATTAGAAATGAACAGGTCAACCACAACAGAAATCCTACGTACAAACTTCTAAGCACATGCACAGGGATCAAGTTTATCAGTCTCCAGGGTCATGTTCCTTGATTACAGTAGGTTTTTTTTTTTTTTTTTTTTTTTTTTCTGGCAGACCTAACAGGCAACACAGACAAAAGCAAATTCTGGACCTAATCCTCCTTTATGGAGAGACGAGTTCGATCCATGAAGTGGAAGCTGCAGAGCAGCTATGATCTCTCACATATGCAAGGAATCAGAATAACTCACGCCGCTTTGGGACAGATCACATTCGCTCAGAAAGGCAGGGGGCTTGGGAGGAGGGCTCCCACTCCCTCTGTTTAATTTCAGCTGAAGCGAGAGGAGCTCTGCTAGCATGCATGCTATAGCACTGTAATTTGTCATTCCACCAAAAGTCATGACCTTGATGTGAAAATGACGAGGTAAAATCCAGTGATTTGTTCTCATGCAGAAAGGGGGATTAGAATACTGAATTATCTCTTAGAGCTTGAAAATCTATGCACCCTTATTCTTCAAAGCCAGGGCCAAGTCACAGTGCTTGTTTTTAGGTAGAATTCTCTGTTGCAATCAATGGCGAATTTGGACTAGAAGTCAATGATGCCATCTGGCCCTTAGATAGATCCTTGTACATTGTTAGCTTTGCAAAATTAAAGGAAGGTGATGTTAATCACCCAGACAGAGCAGCTGCTGCTGGAGCTGTTCCTTGGACAAAGTGCTAGGCAGCCAGCGGCGAGCAATTCCTCCAATGGATATTTAATCCAGCAGTATAAAATTTGAGCACGCTTCTCAAGAGGCAGCAGCCACTGCTATGAACAAATAGACAGACCCACCTGCTGCCTACCTTGGAGCAAGCCTGCTCGGACATGTGACGGCAGGGGCTGGGGTACCTGGCCAGTGCTTCTGGATCAGAATTTGAGCTTCTGGGTGAATTTTGGCATTTCTTATTACAGTCGTTTCCCTTCCAGTCTGTCAAGGTGCAAGCATGTTGCGAGGCAGACTGAGTATAATCCTGTCTTTGTATGGAGCCTCATGAAATAGGACTCAGATCTTAGCTGGCACATCGAGATGAAACCTGTTGGCCCTGCTTTTTTTAGCTGTGTATATCCCTAAGGAAGAGGGGCTCAGCGCTACATCCCACAGCAGCAGAGGCAGGAGTACGCTGAAGGGATGGGGGGGATGCACAGAAACCTGCGGTCAGGTTTTTTTTAGAGACCCAGTGCTATGCACAAACCTCCTCCTCGAGCAGCCCCCAGGAGCCCCGGGCAAAGAAGGAGAGCCCAGCACAGGAGACACAGTGCTGCTGCCCCAGCAGCGCCGGGAGCTGCCTTGGCACTGGGCGCAGCATGAACCATGAGTGCAGGCAGGAGAGCGAAAGACAGGGGCCAACCTCCACAGCCTCCCCTGGAGCCCAGCTGGGCACCGCCCCACACCTGAGGGCTGACTGGGGAGAGCCTTGAGCTGGTGGCACCTGGATAATTTCCATGAAGCCACTTCCAGAAACACATTTTCTGTCTTTGAAATGGTGGAGCAAGGGATGCTGAAAGGACTATTTATTCACAGTAAATCTTTGTTCCGGCAGCTAATGAGCAGATTCAGCAGGCTGAGTGATGTCTCCTCCTCCAAATTGCTCACACCAGAGGTCACAGTGGCTCTCTCAAGGGCACTGGCTTTGTGTGTGCTGTGTTTGCGTGAAGATGGATAACCTTTATTTTTCAGCACTTGTCGGTCGGATCCAAGAAGGTGCTGATCACTTCCTGCATGGAGCCAAGCAGCCATTGACAAATGGGGCATCTTAGCACCTCTCGGGAGGCGGTCAGCATCTGGCAGAACAAAAGGCTGCGGGGCTGAGCTACCCAGACAGCCTACGCAGCAATAAATTAGACACTGTAGTTGCTGTGCTGGCAAATGGATTTGTTGCTTGCACTCAGCAGCGCTGCTCACACAGCTGGGCACATTGACATTACCTGCACAGGGAAATTACTCATACTCTCTGACGTTTTCAGGAACTTGTCTGTAGCAGATAGTTTGAGGAAACGCAGATATCCTGTGCTGCCCTGCGTGCTGCTCTGAGGAACTTGTTTGCTTTGTCTGCTGAGGGAGGAACTGCTGGATGTTGCACGCTGTTTAAAAACCTCTACTTTACAGTCATTTTAACATGTGCCCATGTTCCCTATGAAAACAAGCCAGTACGATTTACTTTCCTCCTTCAGGTTGTATTTTCCAGCATTCAAGTTTTTGCTACACAAGTTTGGACTTGATTGCTTGCAAGTTTTCTAATTTACACCTTCTGCATTTTGCCCTGAAGTCACACGTGGAGACGGTAACCACCAAGTAAAATGCCTAATATCAACCATCCCAAATTGATTTCTTCCCAGCTCGAGTTGTGCTAAATTAGGACACTCCAAATTTGAGCACTGTATAAATAACCTTACACGTACTGCATTTGCTCCGCGATAATGAACTGTAGACAGCAGAGTGACTTCGGTGCCAATGAGAGAACAAAATCTGCTCCTAATTATTGGAGTGTTTATTGGAGAAAATATCTGCAGGCTACTTTGCAGCACCTCAGCACAGCAGTCCACTTCACAGTTTCAGTGTACTGCCCAAAGCTATCATGCTGCATAAACTGAGTTCAAAAATCCATCTGTACCAGAAATCAAGGGTAATCAACTGTATTTTAAAGTTAGATTTTAAGACTTTAAGATTTCTTTCTTTTTGCTTCAGTGTGGATGATGATGAGGGCTTGTCAGAGCCATAACAGAGACTAGAAATGCAGCCTCAGACGCGAACAAATTCTCTTGTTGGGAAAAGCTTGATTCAGGAACTAATGGCCATTGGGATTTATCAGCAGAACCACGGGCATAAAAACCTTCACGCTTGAACAGTACGATTAATTCAGCCACATTGCACACGTGCTATGCAGGATCTTCTATTCCTTTCCCGTGCATAAGAGAATCTATTGTTTACACCATAAACACAAACCCTACTTTTCTCAAGCTGTGCAACACAGATTGAGTGCTACTGCTGCAATGCGAACATCCTGCTTTGCTGGGTTGTTGGTCCTTCTGTTGTGTGGCCTTCACGTCACATACACAGGGACATCGGTCAGCCAAAAGGGTGGGGAAGTGAAAGGCTGATGGAGAGCTCGGGAACTTCTTGTGCAGTCAGCCGACAGCAAGCTGAAAAGAAAGCAATGCATGCTGCACGTTATCTGGTGTACAGGGCAGCCACACCAGCACAGCGTGCTTTGATCTGCTGATCGCTTCAGACACATTTCAGCAACCACCTACCTTTACCTGCAAGAACCTGGAAGCAGACATAAAGGAAAGTGTAAATGAATGCAGGTCATGAACCTCCCTGTACGCACTGGGATATATAATTAGGAGCTCCTGAGTCTGGAGAGTGATCTTGCCTTTCCTTTCATGATCAGTACAGATCAGCACTAACCTCGATGAACACTGAGATTCCTCCCAGCTTCTGGTGGCTGCCTGCAAGCAAAGTGCCCTTCCCTGTACTTTGTCTGGATTCCCTCTCACACCAGAGGAGAGAGCCAGGCACGCCAGTAGGAAATTCCTGCTGTTCCCCCCAGGTACTGTGAGATCTACAAAGCCCCCCAAGTGCCAGCTCTGTGCTTCGGTGACTGAGGAGCCCAGATAACCTCTGACATTTCCTGGAGCTGGGGTGGTGTAAGGCCTAGGGCTGTAAGGGAGGGGAGAATGACTGATGGATCAGTCAGCGCAGCTGGAGAAAAACAGGCTTGGGGGCATGCTTAACCTAGGTCCTCATCTTTCACACAGCTAAAGGTAGATGAGATATGACCTGTCACAGCAACCAGATTGTTTCTAGAGGCAGTCTCCCTCAGATGCAGATTTGCATTCCTTCTTGGCCTTACAACTGACAGAACAATATTAATTTTGGCTTAACGTGAAGGTTATTTATTGCATTGTGCAGCAATACATGCAGCTGAGGAGAAAAAACTGTTTGTCTGGACAACATAAAAGATACGAATCCCTCGTTGCTCACTTCCAAGTGATTGTTTTTTCTAAATTTTAAATCACAGAATCACAGAATCACAGAATTGCAGGGGTTGGAAGGGACCTCAAGAGATCATCGANACAGGGGAGCCCAGAACTGGGTACAGGACTCCAGCTGAGGCCTGACCAGGGCAGAGTAGAGGGGGAGGATCACCTCCCTCGACCTGCTGGCAATGCTCTTTTTAATGCACCCCAGGATCCCATTGGCCTTCTTGGCCACCAGGGCACACTGCTGGCTCATGGCCAACCTGTTGTCCACCAGGACCTCCATGTCCCTCTCTGTAGAGCTCCTCTCCAGCAGGTCATCCCCCAGCCTATACTGGTGCATGCGGTTATTCCTCCCCAGGTGCAAGACTCTACACTTGCTTTTGTTGAACCTCATCAAGTTCCTCTCTGCCCAACTCTCCAGCCTGTCCAGGTCTTGCTGAATGGCAGCACAGCCTTCTGGTGTGTCAGCCACTCCAAATAAATGGCACGATGTCCCTGTATGATGAAATGAGAAGCCTGAACGGCACTAGCCATGCCAGCAGTGTCACTCACCAGTGAGAGGTGAGGCACGTCAGGCCTCCGAGCGAGGACGGGTTCCTTAGCACCAGCAGCTGGCACAGCCGCAGTCCTTCCCTGGCCATGCACACAGGGATGAGCCAGACCGGAGCCAGAAAGCACCTTCCTGTCCTGGCTGGGTGCAAGGGCAGAACAGCTGCATTTATACAGCCAGAGGAAGGCATCTAGGCTTCGAAGAATTAAATTGCCGGGCTTCAAACAAATACTGTAATGGAAAAAAATAAAAACAAAGCTTTTGTTAATCAGCAAAGTGTCTTTATCCAGCGGTCTCTTGGCCACCTCTAGCACTGCTCATGCACATGGGCATACACCCACACACATTTTCCACACCAGGCATGCCTCAGACTCAGCCATCACCTTTCCCTCTACCTTTTCCCAAAGCCACTGCCTCACCCACCCAAAACCTCACCACACCCATCCACTTCTGTGACGGGCTCGTGCCCCTTTAGGGCCACGCTCTGCTCCAGGAGCACCACGCCAGCATGGCATGACACGTCCTGCACACAGTGGGGCTGGGGAAGGCTGGGCTGAGCCCTGAGCACAGGCTCAGTGACAAGCAGGGGTAACCCACCCGGCCAGGAGCAGCTGGGAATACCTTTGGCTGTCAGGAGGTAATGTTTTACACAGAGGACATCAAAACGTGAGCACTGCATGGCGTGCTGCTCAGTCTTCAGGGTCTCATGAGGGCCACTTTTCTCCTTGAACTGAAACGCAGACACTTCTCCCACTCGCTCTCTCTTCTTTAACAGCTGCATGACGTGTTAGTAACTCCAGTCCCAGCCACCATTTCATTTCCTCTTTCCCTCAGAAATTCTGGAGTGCCTCTCGTTATATTAAATTACTGCCACTCCAGTGGAGAACAGAAGAGATGCTGTGATACTATTTTTGGTCCATTAAGTTTCTAATCACTTTAGGTTTGATATTCAAAAGCACTAATTAATGCTTTTAATGTGTAACGGTAGCAACGCCCTACAATTGTGCTAACACCATTTTCAAGGGAAAATATAAAATATTTATTCCCAGTGAAAGATACAGTAGAATTAAAGGTTGAGAATATCTATAAATTGCTTAAGAGTAAAAATTGTACAGAACTAAGTGCCAGGATCTCACAAGCAAGCATTCTGTATCCAGAAATTTAAATGAAGATCAGTCTTCTAAAAACCCCGAAACAGACGAAATCAGGAAATTCTCAGTTGAAGCAATAACATTCTCAGCTCACAATGAAACTCCTCAACCAACCAAACTCCTGTCTTCTGTGTCACCAAAGCACCACTGAGGTGTTTTAATGGTTGGCCTTGAAGACAGAGGATATGTTTTACCAATAGTTTCCTCCTACGTCATTACTGAAGGGCAGAACTAGACTGTATTTAATTCTTGTTTTGAAGCTTGCATCTTTGTAATTACATGCTTAGGTAAGTATGGCATCTCCGAGCATTCTGTGTTTACAAACAATCCTGTGTTTGGAAATAATTACTTCATCTCCAGAGCATTTTCTTCTTTTTCACCTTTAAGTCCCTGATATATGCTTACACTCCAAACTGCATTTTTACCCAAGGCTTTCTCTATGTGAGGATTTGCTCAGTTTTGGCCAAGCCCCTGCAGCTCACACCCACCCACCCGTGTGCTGGTCTGGATGTGATGTGGGCCCAAGGGCATGGGGGCCCTGTTCAGGAGCTGCCGAGCTGCTGCAGCAGTTCCTTGTTCATTCCCTGCATAGCCCTGGCAATTAGATTTGGAAATCATTGACCTAGCTAAAGATTACCATTGAAATACAGCTTGCCCAATAGGTTTTGAACAATTTTAACTGCATGCAACCGTATTAGCCAAGCAGGCTGACTTCTCCAGCTTGGCTGAACAATTTCTATTTGCATACAGCCTCAGCTGCTGCTTCTCCCCCTCCTTCCTTCTCTCTTCATTTGCACAGGATCCCGCTGCTTTCTTCCAGTGTTTCAACTTTGGACCCCTGCTTCCCGCCACTGTTTCACATCCACTCCCACTTATACCCTGCAATTCTTTGCCCCTGCCACTGACGCTGAGCTCTCTCAGCCGTTTTTGTCCTTACCACCCCTGCTTGCTCCTGGTTCCACCCTCTCTCATCTCCTGAATTGCTTCCTTCTCATTTTCTCTCTTTAATCTCTCACCCGTCTCTGGCTCCTCAGCATTTCAATGAATGCATCTGTTAATCCTCTTTATTGCCTACAAGCGCCTCGCCTCCCCCCAGCCCCGATAACAACTCTTCACACATTCTCCTTCAACTACCACACACCTCCCTCCTCGTGCTGCAGGCTGACAGAAGGTCTGTTTGCCAGAAGAGCCCAGAGCCCTCCTGCAGCTCCTGCCCTCTCACCCTGCCTCTGCCCTACACCCAGCTGAGGTTGCTGGTGCTTGAGCGGCCTCCTCCCCGCCAGCTCTGCCCTGTGCTTCCCTTCTGCCAAGGCGCCTGCCACAGGGCAACCATGTATCCCTCCCTGAGAGGTTATTCTGTCTGTCTGTCTGTATGTCACACCTCTGCCCTCCTTTCCCCTTTGCTCTCCCTTCCCTCACCCCTCCATCCCACCTGCCTGACCCCAGTGCAGGCTGTATACAGCTGTCCGTGTCCACTCCTGCTGTGCCTTATCTCTGCATAATCTCAACCACGAACATAAATTCAGCTGCGGAGCAACATAAGATCCAAAGCTCTGTTCAGATCTGTCTCTCAAGGTGCGATTAATCCCACCAAAAATAAGAGAGCACAGTGCTAGGGTCTCCACCTCCAACAGCCGTGTGGACACCCTTCACAGCTAAGTGACCACAATCTTATCCTGTAGGAGTCACTTAAAGCAGGTCAGATGCGTGGCACCCAGGAAAACCCTGTTTCCCTCCCCTACTCAAAAAGGGAGCCCTAAAAATGGAGTACTCTGGTGGCAATGGCCAAGAAAACTCCCTAGCCTTCTTTCAGCACAGCCTCTCTGATGCCTCCCAGGTGAGCCTTGCTGCCAGCCCAAGCCTCAGCTCAGCTTCAACAGATCACTTCACCACAGTGCTCCTCAGTCACACAGTCCTGCATCCTATAGCTGGGGCTTCTCTTTACTCCAAACCTCTCCCTGTGCCCTTATTCAGGCCACGCACAAGCCTTGCAAGGTTTGTTCTCTGCAAAAACTTTTGACAGGTAGCTATGTTACCACTCTGAACCATGCTTCCTACAAAAGTGCCTTTCCTGACCCCATCAAATGCAGATTTCTCCTGCACACGATCATGTTTCTGTGAAGGACACTTCTCTGGCAGGCCCTCTGGTTTTGCTCGGCCTTTCTTTGCATTTCTCCACAGAGATTCAGTAAGAACTGCTGTTCCTCATTTTCAAGATCTTTTGTAGTCCATCCTGGCTCCTCCCGTCTCATGCATAGCCTCTTATGCAGAACAAATGGCCACTCCTGCCACCACCCGTGAGCCCCTAACAGCATCACTTTGGTACACTCTCATATACCACCACACAGCCTTTGTGATGCCCAGCGTATTTGGAAAGAGTTGGCTGCCCCCACCTGCCTTTCTGCCTTTCCCCTTTTTCTCACTGCCCATGATAACACGTGACAAAGGTCAGGCTTTTGTGCTGGTAAGCACCATCCCGCAGGTTCATCGTGCTTCCCGTGTGACTGCACACCAGTCCCCATGCTACGCCAGGAGCTGGACTGTCCTGTGGGTGGTCCTGTGCAGAGCCAGGGGGTGGACTCCATGATCCTTGTGCGTCCCTCCCAGCTCGTCTGTGATTCTATGCTACTTCAGTGCCTGGCACGGTGAGGTCCTCATCCACGACCCATGCTCTTACATGTTACAAATTAATATATCTAAAATGGCAACAGCAACCACTGAGTCACAACCATCATTTGCATGACAATATAAAGAACAGGAGACTTAAGAGGCGCAGCTGTAATTTAGAGATCATGCATGCTGCTCATCGTGTGAGAAGGTGGGAGAAATTTAGCGTATTTGACACTCCTTTGGTGATCCTGCCACTTCCTGGTAGCACTGCAGATTTGTTTATTAATATCTGAAGGTGCCTGTTTTAAAATAGAAGAGTTTTGACCACGATACAACACCTACATTCCAAGGGATAGCATTAGATTTCCCCTGTTTCCTTCATACTTTCCGTCCTTTCTGTGACTAACAGCGTAACCTTAATTTATGTTGACCATCTTGGTTTTCTTTTAGTGTATGTTTTCTCACTAAAGCTACAGCTACATATCCTACCCCTTCAAAGCCCAGACAGACTGAGGGTGAGGAGGCAGTTAGCAGGACAGTTCTGGAAATCAGCAGGTGCTTCCTCTCCTGGAAAAGAAGAGGTGAAAGAAGAGGTGGGTGTCTGCAAGCCTTATGCTAATCACACGCCCAGGGTGGTTGCAAAGACATCTTTGAGAGTGTTTGGTGGAAGTGTTTCATACAGAGGGGTTTTTTCTGCTGCATTTTGTGTTGTGTTAAGTCTGTCCTTAAAGCAACTCTGAGTCTAACGGGGAGTCCTTGCTGTGATGAGAAACAGATTAGTCCTCACAAGAAGATATTCTTCTGAAAGAGTGTACTGGAATCTCAGGTAGGATTACTCAGTGGTAGTTACCTGCTTGTTTCTCTCAGTTAACCTTTCTGAGCATGTATGGTTCTGTTCTAACATTCACCTCAAAGTTCAGCTGGTTTACTTCAGAACCCATTGGGTATACGCTGAACAGGTCTGGAATGCAAGAACTGACTTGTATTCTGATTTTCACTCTGACTGTTTTTAGGGTATTTTAGAACATGCATGTAGGAGTATGAGCAAAAAGGTAGGTATTAAACCGCTAGAGTGACACTTAACAGCTCTGGTATTTTCTGGACAATTTGTAAAAGGTAATGGAAATGATCTTGAAGGCGCTGTGCAATAAATCTCTTTGGGAAGGATACTACGTGGGCTGGAGCAAAAACAGCACGAAAGTGAAAAGTCTGTTAAAATGCCAAAGATCAGAATTCCAGACTTCTGTTTTTAAAGTTGAAAACAGAAGATTTAGCCCATTAGTTTAAACTGATGGATGAAAAGAAATACTACAGGCACTCCTCTGAGTTCAGTCAGCTTTATTTAAATTCTGACAGCAACAAAACGCTTGAATAAAAGAAATTAGAAGGCGGCCATTTAACTGCGTTAGTGACTGCGTGAGGCTCTGTTGAAGCTGGGGGGGGCTAATGGATTTCTTTTATTTAGTACAAATATAGAAGAAATCAAGCCCTTTTTGTAGCTGATATAAAAGGAGTACAATATAGTGAAAGAGCACGTGCAGATTGATTAAAAACTGCCTTGTGCAGGTTGAGAGAGATTTGAATACATATGAAAAAGAGAACGAAACATGCTGCTTTTGGCTACCTCGAGAAAAAAATGGGGGCTGTTGAAAATATCTTCTGTCATCTAATTCTTGCTCGGTACAAGACAGCGGGAGTTTGTTCATTCTTTGAACAGCAAGCGTTGCTGAAGATTTACCTCAATCTGTTATCGCCTTCTCATCCTAAATGAAACAACATCCACCACCATGAGCTAGGATTCACTGAACAGGATTTTGTAAGGACAGACACTTCTCTCTCCTGACATGGCTGATGCTCTACCTCCAAGAGGGAAAACCCAAATGGGGAAGTAAGCCTCTTGCCAATGTGGTGATGACATGTAGCTCGTGGTGTGAAGTAGATGGGAAGAAGGCCATAAATCAGTTTGGAGAAGCAACGCACACAAATGCCATCATCACAGCTGTGAAGAAGAGCTTTACACAAACAAGTACCTCTGGCTGCCCTCACTTCAAAGGTGAATGTACGTGATAGCTGTGGTTTCTATCTGCAAAGGAAAGCTCGCTTGTGCTGCCTTTCGGGTATTTTTTTAGTCTAGAAAGTGTATTTGATGTCTAGAATGAACCCATTTTGAAATACTTTCAATCACCAGCATTATTCCATTAAAGTCTGGCTACGCTTCTGCTCCCTTGCTGGGTAGACCTCTGCAGCCAGGTAGAACCCATTAACGCAATAAACTAGAAACTGAGAGCCAAGCATGCCTGGAAACCTGTTTATTTGCAACATGTACCGTCCTCTTCTCAGTGGCACTTTGCGTATTTCACTGGCAGCGGCCCCTGGCACAAGCCCTGTTCTGGCTGCTCCAACTTGGCCTTTAACGCAGAACTGCAGGCACCTCACATCCTGACACCGGCTCCAGTTCCAGTGGCACCTACTCTGGAGCTCCCGGTGACACTGCTAACGCTGCAGCCCATACAGCTGTGCTGGCACAGCCCCAGCCAGCTGCCAAACCAGGCTGGCAACCTCTGCACTCAGCTTGCCGTGCCGGTGAGGAACCACAGGGCCGCCGGCTAGAGAGGGCCCGGATCCCGACGCCCACTCTGGGCAGCATCGGGGTGCCCGGAGGAGGTCAGAGCAGCACACGCAGGCAAGGAACCTGAGGCAAAATGGTACCTCCTCCGCCTTGTGTTTGAGCGCGGGCGCCGGCCTCAGGAAACTACACTTCCCGGCGTGCACCGCGACGGAAGGAAGCCGGGGCGGGAAGCGGAAGCGACGGGCGGCGCGGTACGCCGGGACTCGTAGTCTGCAGACGGCCGCCGCCCAGGGCAGAATCCCGCGAATTTGAAAATTCCCGCGACGGCTCCGGCAGCTCTCGCGAGACCTCCGCCCCCCGCCCCGCCCCGTCCCCCCCCCGCGCGGCGGGTGAGCGAGCGAGGTGGGTGCCGCGCG